>VXAY01000767.1:2965938-2979724 GCA_013399855.1 Oxyruncus cristatus | reverse complement strand
GGGTCACTGGGTCCGACCCGTGGCCGAACACCACCGTGGCACTGAGTGCCACGTCCAGTCTTTCCTGTTACTCCACCACATCCCTGGGCAGCCCATTCCAGTCACAGAACTGTCAGGGTTGGAAGGGACCTCTGGAGATCACCCAGTCCAACCCCCTCTGCCAAGGAAGGGTCACCTGGGGCTGGTGGCACAGGAACGTGTCCAGGTGGGTTTGGAATGTCTCCAGAGAGGGAGACTCCACAACCGCCCTGGGCAGCTGTTCCAGGGCTCTGCCACCCTCAAAGTGAAGAAGTTCTTCCTCACATTGAGGTGAAGCTTCTTTGTTTTAGTTTATGGCCATTGCTCCTTGTCCTGTTGCTGGGCACCACTGAAAAGAGTCTGGAACCATCCTCTCGGCACCCACCTTTGAGATACTTATACACATTTATGAGATCCCCCCTCAGTCTTCTCTAGACAGGCCCAGCTCCCGCAGTCTCTCCTCTTAAGAGAGATGCTCCAGACCCATCATTGTCCTTGTGGCCCTCCACTTGACCATCTCCAGTATCTCCTTGTCTTTCTCTTACTGAGGAGCCCAGAACTGGTCACAGTGTTCCAATGTTAAATCACCATTTCTGCAAAGAAGTTCTACAAAATGTCCAACCTAAACCTCCTCTGGCACATTTTAAGACTGTGTCCTCTTGTCCTGTCACTAGCTGCCTGGAAGAAGAGCCCAACCCCCATCTGGCTACACACTCCTCTCAGGTACTTGTAGAGAGTGATAAAGTCACCCTTGAGCCTCTTCTCCAGACCAAACAACCCCAGCTCCCACAGCTGCTCCTCACAGGACTTGTGCTCCAAACCCTTCAACAGCTTCATTGCCCTTCTCTGAAAACCTCCATAAGCCTCCACAGAACTGCCAAACACCCACTCCCCATCCTTTCAAATCCTGCAGCCTGAGGCAGGGTAGTCTGGAGCACTGCCAGTCCCACCAAGCAAGCAGTTATTCCCAGATTCCCACCAGCCTGCTCTTCTGTCCACCAATATGTGCTAGTGCCACTGTCTCTGTGCCATGCTCCCACATAACTGGAGCAAACCAGCGTGGCCCTGCAACAGTCAGCCATCCCAGCACATGCACTGATGGGATCAGTGGTGTCCATCACTTTTTGGGTTTAACCATAGGCCCCCAGCCACCTTCTGCAGGATTTTCAGTCCCAAAGTGGGGAAGGGACAATCCACTGTTGAGGTCTGGTGTTCAGGTGGACAAAATACAGTCTGTACTCTTTCTCTCTCTTTCCACCTTCCACAACCATTTAGGCTTTGAAGGACAGAGTGCTGTGCCTACCACATCTGAACCAGTCCTTGTTCCATGGTGTACTGTAGCCACATGCTATTTTTTGTTTGTTTTCAAAGAATTTTAATGTTTTAATGGTTCTGATATTGGGGTTTTGGGGTATTTTCAATCCTAACCCTAACCCTTTGCTTGCTGGTCCTGCCTTGGCCATGTGAGGATGTGAGCTTCATAGCATAATCTGATGTCATGCTGGGGACAAATTTGATAGTCCATCAAAAGGAGTAATTGCCATTGACAGGGTTCAGTGGGCATTAATGGACCTTAATGGCTCTAATAAGCCTTACCAGGAGCCTCCACCCCAAAGTCTGTGTCTGAGAGAAGAGTAAACCCATTTAAGCTCAGCCCTGGGCCCTCAGTTTTTGTCTGAGCTATGCTGCCGGTGTGTGCTGTTCTAAACTTGCTTGGTGGCTTGTCCCTGTGGGCCTCCCTGGTTAACACCACTGACCCCAGTCCTGGTCTGCAGACTGCCGTCCTGGCTTCACCTCGGACCTGCGTAGCTGGAGCTGGCCCCTTGTCCCTTAGGGAGCCACCAGCCCTCCAAGTACCCTCACAGTGGTCTTGGTCCCTTCTTCAAGCATTGGTTCTCCTCACTTAGTTTAAGCTATCTCTAATTAATAGGTTCTTTTCCTGAGTAGAGGGATAGACAAGTCAGTGCCAGTGCAAAGGAAGGACTAGGTACATGCCCTTCACAATGAGATAGGAGGGAGCAAATCCATTCCTTTTTGTAGCAGCAGCCAGGCAGTTTGGTTGGGAAGTTCAAGTCACCATCTGGCTTCTGTGGGCTGCCAGATCTTCCTGAGGAACATAACCAAGGAAAGGAGACATTGAGAATATTAACATTTTTATTTTAATGTCAGAGCAAATTATGAATAGAACATTGTGAGGCATTTTACAGATAATGAAAGGGACTTCTGCCTGGTATTGTGAGGCTTGTGAGCTATGCTGTGCTGGAATATTAAAGATGAATATCTCTAAAAGCTTTTCAGAGAAAGTGCAAATAGCCCTTTTTTTATGTACATGTCTCTGTGTATAGGTAAATATTTATCTAAAATAAATACAGTTAGTTTATAAAGTAGAATGTGGACTTTTCACTTCCCTCTTGGTTTTATTACGTGGTAGTCAGGGTTATACATGCCGCAGGTTCAACTGCTGCATCTGGCAGATGGAGTCCTGTAATGAGAGAGCAGCTTAGGGCTCCAGCTGCAGGGGTTCAAGTATCCCCCGGGAGGAACATGAGGCAAGGGCCAAAAACCTGAGGCAGGCAGAAAGGATGGAGGTGGCAGGTCCTGTCCTGGCGATACAGCTCATGGAGCCGGCACAGAGGGGATCAGCACCACTGAGGTAGTTTGAGCAGCTGCAGTGAGATTTAAACAGAGCAGTCATTAGTGTGCCATAGCTGACCGGTCTTTATTACCTAATATTTCCAAATAATGCTCCTGATTAGTCTAGCTAAGCCTTAACAGCAAAGCCAAAAGACAGATAGTAGAACTAGTGGCTATAAAAGTATGCTGATGACTTTTTGCTAACAGAAGCATCATTTCACTATAAAACATTAAATCACACCTAAAAGCACTTACTGTAATGCACTCTGCAGAAAATATCCCATGGCTGTATGTATTTTTTTCCTCCTTGTGAGTTCAGGTTTTTTTCTGTGAAACGGTAAGGCACTGAGCATAAAAAAAAATTACTGCAGTTCATATGGAAAGTGAAACAATCCTGTTAAGCAACACCATTGCAATCTTTTGCTATCAGTTTCTGTTCTTCCTTAGTCTGCATAAAGAAAAACAGCAGTGCTGGTCCTTTTTGTTTTACTGAATTACAGTGGAATTTACATTTGAGGACCAAAAAGCATAGGATTTCTCTCAATATCAAGGTGCCAAGTCAATCACAGTTTTGAAAGGGAAGGAGTTGAAAGGCTGAACTCCCTGGCCATGAGAGCTCATGTTTCATTTTATTAGTCTTGCCAGATGCAGTTCTTCAGGTGGCTGTGGACTCAGGCACCAGTCCAATAAAATAAAGGGGCAAGATTTCTCTTTAAGCAATATTATCTCACATTGTTTAACCATAAACAAAAGTTTGACATATTACTCACCAAATTCAAATCGATCAATCTAAATTTCAATGCTGCTTCCTGTATAGACCCTTTGTAGTTTCGTACATTGGCATCTAGATTGTCTTGGTGGATATTTTTAGCATAGAAGTCTTGTGCTTAAATTACAAAATTGAGCTTATAAAGCTAAAGTTCAGCTAGATCCAGCAGGATTGCAGTGCTGACTGGTATATTTCAAAACTTTCTTGCATGGAAATGTTTTCCAACCCTTACTTATTTCTTCACTACAGGAGCAGTAGTAGCCTATAGTCTGTTTTCATGGTGTAATTATCTGAATCTTTTCGTCCTTTTTTGGCCAGAAGTCAGTTCCAAACTTATGCAAAGCTTTCCACCATTTCAGGGTGTACCAGAAATCAAATTTTTAATGTGTAGAGTCAATGTCTGAGTATGTTCTCAATCTTACCAATGAAATGGGAGTGAGTAAACCCCTCAATTGCCTTTATCTGGTACCATCCCTGAAGTGTTCGAAAGGCAGGTGGGCGTGGCACTTGGTGGACATGGTTTAGTGGTAGCACGGTGGTGCTGGACTAATAGCTGAACTTGATCTTAGAGGTCCTTTCCAACCTTAATGATTCTGTGAAATCCCATACAGCACGCATAATCCAGCAATAGCATCATTCTGTGATGCATCAGGTCCAGCTTTTATAAGCAGGGTTGGGTTGCAGGTGACCTTTTCCTACATATCCATGATAACAGAAGTGATTACCATTGCAGAGCATCCTCCTTCTGTCGCTGCCTGCCTCCAGGCAGTTTACAACATAAAGACAAAACTAGGGAGTGCAGATGAATACAAATGAATAAGGAATGGGAGGATAAAAGTCAGAAGGGAAGTATTTCTATTAGTCAACAGGTAAACACAGAAGCAGTCTAACAATTTGATTCAGATGGAGGGAATTTGCAGATAATTTTCCTCAAATTTTATACAAAATCTTGGAGCTCCAAAGTTTCCCAAGGTGCAGGTATGATTTACTAGCTCTGGCAATACTGAGCATTAACATTTAACAAGTCCTTCAGCCTGATGAAGTGAGTACCTAGACAAAAGCATTTCAAATCCCTTGCTAAGCTACGTGGGAAGCTTTTCAGCATCCTGTTCATTTTGGATCGTTTTCATGCAGTTAATGGCCTGCCCTTGAGCATGCAGAAAGAACAACGCTGTGAATCCATATATAGATCCAGGCCTGAGAAGCACAGTAAAATGCAAGGAACAAGAGAAAAAAAAAAAAGAAAAAAAATTAAAAGGAAGTAAACATTGCAGGGGTGAAAAGATTTTGTAAATGCTCAGAAGGGCTTAGAATATGATCTTGCCCAGGACAGCATATTGCTGTTTAGGTTGGTATAAACTGAATTTTGAAAGCATGTTCATATCCAGTACATCACACTGAACAGTCCTTGAGCCCAGGTAAAGCTGACAATAAAAGCCAGGGAAACAGCCAAGGAAAATCAGGTGTAGTTTATCCATTAGACAATATTCCTTTATTGTAAGTATTTATTATAAAGTACATTGCTTAATCACTTATCCATCGTGTTCTGAGTATTTTAATAGTATTTTAATAGTTTTCCAATTGTTGATGGGACACTACGGAGGACTAAACAACAAACGCACGTTTTATCTACCCATATATAAGATGTGTGTAGATTTCTTCCAGGAAGGGCCACAAGCAAAATTACAGTGTTAGTGGTTGATTTTGGCATAGCTATAGCAACAGCCATATGGGAGGCATGTAATTTCATGGAGCTGCACATGGTGAAGTCATGGCAAATTACCAGGAACTCATTTGATGTGGCTGCTCTCCAAGAGTTCTGACTTAGATCAACTAAAACCATTAACTTTCAAAATATGATTACTCCAACCGTGATTTTTCTCTACATAGCGGATGGGAAATAAAACCAACTATAATTCTTTGTACACTGAAACAAGATGTCCAAGGAGAGAGAGAAACTCATAAACTGGGGCTTGTTTATATCCTTAGACTATTATATGAAAACACCACTATTGCCTTTTATAATTGATGGGAATAACAGTAAAACATGTGTCAAAGGATAAACCTAGAAAAGGAATTTGACTGAAAATATGATGGCTTAAACAGTAATTTGATATTCTGGGCTGAGAAAAAATCTGCAAAAGTCCTGAAGTTGAGGGAAACACTGGATCTCTATTTACAGCTTGATTTTCCATTCAAAATTGGTTATCTTTATGCCACTGTTCTGTGCTTTCTCATAACAAATACATCTTGTTCCTTTAAGACCTTCTGTAAGGGAATTAGAAGGACGATGGCAGTAGGATTCTTACAACAGCAAAGCAGGATACAAACCTCTGCCCTGGAGCTGTGTCTGTACTGCACAGGCTCCACAGAGTCACACCTGGGATCCAAGTAATAGTAGTACCCAGCTTGGCCATGGTTGGAAAATGCTTTTGCATGTAATATAAATGCTATTATATGTTCTCAGTTGTACCTCTTTACTTTCTTGGCTGGAACAAATGTCTATTGGTACCATTTTCATATGACTTGCACACTTCGACAGAACTGAGAACCTGAATCAGTAACAGCTGTAAGTACCTGACCTGCCTTAGTGATTGTACTTTAGGCATCAACGTGCCTGTTCACCGTCATGAACCATTAACTTGAGTAAACCCCATGATAACTTGCAAACTTATGTAAATCCACCGTTTTCAATTTAGTGATTTTTATTTTTTATTCAAAGATGTCATTCGTGTGCTAAATCAAACCGGTATATCACTAGTTTGCAGTTTAGCAGCAGTTGCATTTATCTGTAACCATTCAGTTGTCCAGCAGAACACAGAAGCTCACCAGGGTAAAATCAAGCCTCGAAACAGTGGCAAGGATAAGAGCAAGAAAAGTGCCTTATCTTCGATGCTTGGAACAGAGGATCAAGATGATCCAAGTGGGTCATTTCACAAAAGAAGTACTGTGAAGAGTCATAGAATGTGCAATGGCATCATGGTTTATTTTAGCTATCCAACCATTTGAAACTGCAAGCAATTGAATGGGTGACAGGTAAACAAACGAGTTGCTGTTCTGAGACACTTGTTCAAGCTTTAACAGATGTTTACCAACTTTTGAGAGGGTTTGGCTGTTAAATATTAGACCTCTCATGCTAAATGGCTTTTCAAAAGAGAATTGTTTAGAAACACTCATATTATGTGTGTTTGGGTTTCTCCTTGGTTATGACTTTTGAAAAAAAATATATTCTCTTCAAGTTAATTCAAACTTTGACTGCTCGGATTAGCTTTTGGAAGACAATAGATGTTATAAAATTATCATATCACAACTGTGGTCACTGTGCCATGTTACTCTTACTGTACATAGTTAAGATAATGCAGAGAGGAGAGAAGAACTAGGAGGAGAATTTGGAACTCACATAGACAGCTCTCCTTCTCTGAATGCAGCAGGGTGCTGCTTGAAAATAGTACCAGCCTTTCCAGTCAGCTGGATATTACAGCATCAACAGTTCCATTGCAGAAGCAGGAATATGCACTCCCTAATTGTCTCTAGACAAAATGAGACATAATTAAAAATATCCCCTCTGATGGGTTAAATCATTTGTCTGCCTTCTTTCTATCAGGATGGGGAATGTTCTCTCTCAGAATAAGGAATGTTCTCTCTCAGAATAAGGAATGTTCTCTCCAGCAGAGCTGTGGGAAGGCAATGAACAGCTCGTGCAGTATCTTTTTCAATTATCACAGCTATCTGGAGTCCAAGTTTCTTACTAAGATGCATGATTTATTTAGAAACACTGAACAATACTAGTCAAGTTAGTCAACAGTGGAACACTTTAAAATGCTGTGTTCTTTGATAAATAAATAACTCTATCTATTTCTAGTGACAATGCTGCATGCATAAAAAATGGAAACAATTCCAAAGCACTATTTCTGAGTGCTGGGTAGCTTCATACTGGGCTTATTCAATCTGTTTGGTAATAAATAGAGAAAGAAAACATTAACTCATTTCTGTAAAGCTGGGGTTTCTTGCTGTCCTGCTGAAAGATCGTAGGAAATTTTCCTGAAATAATACTTCTAATAGATCACCAAAAAGTATAAAAGCTGATTTGCAGCTCTACAGTGCTGTGTCAGCCACTTTAAAGATTACATGGATGTCTTTGAAGAAGACCACATTTAATGATGTGGTCTTCCCGTTTGCAGTACCAAAAAATATATCAAAACTAACATAAACATTGTATCCAAGTGTTTAGCTCACTCTACTGCTTTGAAAAACAGTACTAAAAGCAAACACTGTGGTAAATTATGCTAATGAATATGTAAATTGGGCAAGTTGGCAGATTAGGTGAATTTATTGTAAGAATAGAGGCATTAAAATCCCTATTTGGAGCACTAAACACCTTTTCAAGTTGTTGTGCCATCCTAACAAGCCAATCAACTTGACCTTTTAGGACAATATATTTTGAAAGCGTTCTATCTAAAAATAATGCACTGTCAAAGCCCCAAATCAGTAGCTCTGTCCATGCAACTTCTCATCTGATAAAATTTCATTTTTTGGTGTGTTTTGAGAGCACCTGCACTGAAAAGGCCAGAGGGATATATTAAAATTATAAGATATGAAAAACAAAACTTTTCCTCCTGCAGAATGGTTTCCAGTTTCATCCATTTGAGTGCTCTCTATACAGAATCTGTATATACACAGTTAGTCTCCCTTGCTAATGCTGGAGGAATCAATATGGGACATTCATTCCTTTGCTTTGGGCCCTCCTTAAGAGAATACCTGCCTTATCTGGAACATTATGCGTGCCCAGCAAGGGATCAGTTAACTATTACCATATTGGGCAACACTCCAATTCCCTTTGAAAAGCACCTTATGTTGCAACGAGCCCCAGTGAATCATTGTGATTATTCACACAGGAATGTGCGAAAGCACAAATGCAAAAAACTGTTCTGTGTTCTGAACATGCAGGGTCAAAACACATGCAATTCCAGCTGATTAACCTTGTGCTGGGAAAACTGCCTGACTCGACCTTTAGAACAGTTGCTTTAGCGGGGAAACTCGATGTGAGTAAAAATCACATTTGACTCTGTCAAGGCCTGTTTGTTTTTTCGGATCACATGTCCAGGCAGCACAGGTATTCATGCTCACACACGCATTTCTGCCAGCTCTGGTCTTCAAATGACTTCCTAATTGTCAATCACATGAAGGTTACAGGTGCAGTCCCCTCCTGTGTATGATTTTTCTCC
This sequence comes from Oxyruncus cristatus, assembly GCA_013399855.1. Taxonomy (NCBI): domain Eukaryota; kingdom Metazoa; phylum Chordata; class Aves; order Passeriformes; family Cotingidae; genus Oxyruncus; species Oxyruncus cristatus. The sequence goes on along the minus strand of VXAY01000767.1, from coordinate 2,971,078 downwards.
ATGGCATGGTAATTCCGTAATTCAGAACACTTCCGAAAGGTTTACTTTCCATTTACTTTTTGGTTTGCTTGAATAGACTTCCAAATGGATTTTGAAATTGTCTTCTTTTTTATTTTTTTTTTAAACAAATTATGATCACAACTCATCTACTGCAATTAATTGAGTGATAGCAATTTAGTAATTTTCAGTCTGGGAAATCCCATTGCCAATTAAACTTCCTGTTTTATTTCTTAATATAAATCAGCAGAGTAAAGAGACTGAAATAAGTGCTGTCAAGTTCCCCAAACGAGTTGTTTTACTAGTATGTAATTTTATTACTAGCTAATATTTGCAAGTAATGTTCAATAGGAAGCAGAAAAAGCTCTCAATTCCCATTAATTTTCTAGAGCTATTAAAAGTAACAGTTGATAAAAATTACATTACAAAAATATTTGTGGTTTTTACTTCTATTACATCTGCAGTGTAACATTTTTCCTGTAAGTACTGGTAGTTTTCATAGTAATCACCATGAATTTCATTCAAAATAAAACATTTATATAAAATAACATTTATATAAAATAAAACATTTATATAAAATAAGCATTGAGGCTTCTTAGAGTCTTGTCATCAGGTAAAACTGTTAAGAAAACAGCCATGCAACCGGCTCAGCAAGGGTCAAAAATACGACATGTTTGTAAATACACAAAAAAAAGGACTGAAAACAAAATGAAAACTGTAACTGCAACAGTCTAACTATATTTCATATATTCCTATGAATATTTTCATTTCAGCATCTCAAGAATTGGATTGGGAGGAGGGGAAGGCAGCAATAGAACCGTTCCCTTGGTCACAAGTGGCTTCACGCAGAGCAGGACTTAGGACGTGAGGACACCTCAAGGGCAGTTGAGGACAAATATAAGACATGCTAAAACTCAAATAATGCAAAGAAGGCGAAATGGAACACGCGTTACAAGTTATGTGACAAGATTATTAACCAGTTGCCTAAACCCAACCAAACGAAATACTTTATTTTACACCGCAAGACTCTATGTAAATAAATCCTTAAAAGCTCATGTTTTATGGTGTACCTGGGTTCACAGAAGGGATTAGCCAAATCCATAGTCCATCAAGAGCTATTAAATACAGTGGCTGAATCACAAAATTCCAGAAAAGGACACTGTTTACCATTTATTTCTAAAAACTAGAAGGGTGTTCCATGGAAATAACTACTCCCATTTCCAACACCATTTTTCCCAGGCATCCATTATGAGTCATGTGGAGACACGATGATTCTGAGCTAAATGGACTTTTGATCTAACCCAATAGAAGAGGGGAAAACTCTGCTGTCATACATCCTACACCAAGTCTAGTCCTCAACACTCAGACTACATCCTTTCCGTAAGGAGGACAGAAGTTGATCAAAACTGACTTTGTCAGCCTAAATTTTAATACAGTTTCTTCTGCTGCTTTGCCTTGTTCATCAACATGAATATCTTGTTCATCAAAGATCTGTTCCAAATCCTTTTGAAGGAAGCATTTCCCTAAAATAAGTAGATGCGATTCATTTGTAAAGACCTATTATGAGACCTACAGAGTATTAAATTTCCTGCTGGGGATCTGACCCATTTCATTCAAATCAGCTGTTATGTTCTTTTAAGTAGAACACATATGAGCAGAAATTAAATTCAAATCCTCTTGATAAGTGCAATTTAGCAGGTCTGTAAAAAATAGCAGATGTTTTATCTATGAAAATATTACAGTGCTCCTGGGAAGTAGATGTAATTTTGCTTTGCCTATAAGAAGTGCTATTTATGTAACTAAAATGTTCACAGCAAGGAAAATAAATATGCAGTATGTGTATATTTGCAAGATACATATAGTTTTATTACGTATGCTTACTGAAATCTAATTCCTAAAAAAAGAACAGTAAAAAAAAAAAAGGAAATCATAATAGTTTCTTTCAGAGAAGACACAAGATCATCATGTGAACTTTTACAACAGGAAGCAAATTACTTAATCAAGAGCTAAAAATACAGAAGTCCCGTAATATTTTTAAGTGCAATAAGTAAAAGTTTCTGGGCTTCTGACAATGTTGACCTGTTTTTCTTCAAATGCCTCAGGAACCACAGCATAAGTGCTTCATCCTATGATGAAGAGAATCTTGGTACTCCACCTTAAGGAATGCAGGCAGTTCTCTCCTGTTTGCCTGCCCCAGTCAAAATGTTTCAAATCGAAATTGGACTAGCCCTGTCGCCACCTTGAGATACAAACTGTGTAGCCTCCTAAAGAGGAAAACTCGCATACAGTAGAGGACACATGGAGTTACACCCAGAACGCTTGTTTTAATTCAGTTGGGATTTCATGTGCTTTCCACTGTCAGAGGAGACTAAAGGAAGAAAAGACAGAAAATGTGCGTATCAGTTATTTTGCTATCCCTAGCACCAGCTACTGCCACTCACTGTGGGACAGCACTTTCAGGGGCAGCAAACCAAGCTGAGCTTTATTATGCTTGTTCTCAAAGATGAATTTCCCTTTTCTAGAGCTTTTCTATTAACACATAAGGAAGACAGAAGAGCCTGAGAACCAAAACTGTGCCTGTTGCCTTATTTATCTCCCTGTTCACAAGAACAAACACAGCGTTTTGCTTTTTTTTCTAATACAGAACGTTCACTCCATTTTAATATAAATTATGCATAATATTCTTCAATATATTATTTAGTAAAGGCACTATTAGCTATAAAGAAGTCTTATGTGTAGTTTTTCTGTCAGAGTACTGTAGTCATAACTCTTTGGTTGTCTTCTCAGGTTTTGCTGCTGGCTGACCTTGGGTAAGCCATGTCAGTTTACTGAGTCTCACTAGAAATACTTGAAGCAAAGATCTGCAAGACCCAAGAAAATTAGATGCTGTGAGATACACACACATTTTTGCAATTACATTTTGTGTAGTTTTCAGCTCCTCCAAATACCACAGAATGCACAATTTCAAGAGCAGTGCTATTTTCCCGCAGCTTTGTCTAAGAAATTCTTTTTACCTAAAATCTCTTTCTGAAGCTGTAAAATCAAAATTTCATGTAAAAGCACCATACTGCACATTTTGGCAAAATTGGCTTAAAGGTAGAAGTTAGTGAGGACAGAAGCACAACAAATCAATACATTATCATTTATAATGTATACACTCAAGAGTACATCAAAAAAGGACAGTTTGAACCAAGAGTGTAATTCACTATATTCCCTTGTGTCATTTCTGCTATAAATGCTTCAGGGTAAGAATTGTATCTTACTACTTTTAACAGCCAGTTTTATGAGGCATCAAGCTTGTTAGATGTCTCTTAGGGCTACTATATGCAAATTAAAATACGATATATTAGGAGATTAAGTCTCACATAAAAAGCCCTAATCAGTTTGAGACTAAAAGTGCTTAAAAGTTTTCTCTTTTCTTCTTAAGAAGTAAATTTTGTTTATATACAGGATATAGTTCAAGCCCAACAGTAACACTCACCCAGATAGATGATGGTAAGACATAACATTTTTATATGAGATAATGGATTTTTTCAATCGCTAACTTGTAGGAAGGGTGAAATATCATGTTTGATTTCAACACTTTGTAAGTGTGAATAGCATTTAATAACTTCACAGCTATACCGTGTGTATAACCTAAATACAATTTAACATCATTTACCTTTCTACTCATGTGTATACATTGCTTACTATTATTTCCTAGCAGTTTTTACCATAAAATTCCCCAAATATGTAGCAGTTACATTTTAAAAAAAGCTTTATTTCTGTTAGCAGGTGAATACTGAATAATCTGGAACACATGACATACACCATTGGTTATCTTTAGGTTGGTATTATGAGATCAGTTCCTAAATACAAATCAACACTGACTACAAGGAGGTAACATGGACTAGAAAACCAACACAAACAAGATCTGAACCTGATTTTGCAATTTCATCTAAGCCTATAATAGTTCTTTTTATTCACTATTTTTGGTGCATTTTGTCTAGTATTTCCTTTTACAGGTTGTTAGTCACTAACATATCTCAAATTTAAGGGAAGTCTGCTTTAATATAGCTTATACATCTACACAATTCCGCTTTTTTAAACTATTAAAAGTGTGTTAGTGAAGCAGACATTTTGAGAATTTAATTAGTTGACACTCCTTCCCAGTCCTGTGAGATTTTGTACCACAGAGTGTAAAGATTATGGTAACTGAAATAAAGGTTCCACCATCTCATTGCATTTTAGGACATTTCTCAAGGGTCTTGCATATGCTGGTTTTTCTTTCTTCCCTTTTTTCTTGACAGACTAGTTTCAAGCTCCATCCCACTTCTCCATCTCTAGTTCTTCAGTCCGTGGTCTCTTCCTCTGCTTTCTCTATTCTTTCGTATTTTAGTTTCTTTTCCTTTTTTTTCTTGACCTGCTCATCTCAGTGCTTCGGAAAAGCCCGTATAAACCCTAGATACCTGCCCGTCTATCCGGAGGAAGTTCTCCTCCATCAGAGCTATTCTACCCATTCCCATGGGTCCGTCTCGATGGAACAGCCAGTTCTGCTCCCAGGAGCCGAGGCAGAGCTGCCCGGGAGCCGCAGGGGATATGTCCCACGGCTGGTAAGACCAGCACAAATCCGGGTTTACCACCCGCTGTGGCTCTTCCCGCTGTCCCCCAGTTCCCGCTGGGCCGGAGAGGACTCCGGGAGAGGAGCCGCAGCCGGAGCCCAGCGCGGCATTCCCGGCGGCAGAGCGGGGTTTCCAAACGGGACATGGAGCGAAGCCATGCCCGGGGACACCGCGGTGCGGGCACCGGGACCTCCGCCTTTGGTACAGCGCCAAAGGACAGACAGGATGGGAACGGGATAGGGATGGCGTTGGGATTGGTCATGAGAATGAGGGTGGGGAAGAACAGTGGCATGGGCATGGGCATGGGCATGGGGATGAGGACGGGGATGGGGATAGGGATAAGGATGGGGACGGGGAGGGGACAGGGATGCTGACGACGAAGGGGATAGGGACGGGGATGAGGACGGCAATGGAATGGGGATGGGATGGAGATGCGGACGACGAAGGGGATAGGGACGGGGATAGAGATGGGGACGGGAACAGGGATGGAGACGGGGCTGGGAATGCGGCCGGCAATGGGAACGCGACCAGCCCCATCCCCG
>VXAY01000767.1:2850742-2965720 GCA_013399855.1 Oxyruncus cristatus | reverse complement strand
GCGGGGGGCGCGGGCCCGGCGCGGCCTCAGGTACCGCCGGGAGGGACCGGCCGCGGGACGGGGAGAAACCGCGGGGCTGCGGGCGGCGAGGCCGGCAGGGAGCTCTGCCCCCGCCCGGGCCGGGAGTGTGCGTGTGAGTGACTCGGTGCCGCCGTCCCTCGGCCCCGTCCACCCGTGACAGCGGCGCGGGGAAGGCGCTCTGCGCTCCCCGCCCCGGGCAGCCCCTGCCCGGCATGGAGGGGGTGCGTACGGAGGGGTCCCGCTCTGCCCAGAGCCAGCGTGTGGTAGGAGCAGGGAAGTGATTCCGCCCTGAATTCGACACTGGAGAGGCCGCGCCTCGAGTGCCGTGTCCAGCTCTGTCACCTCTTAGTGCAGGAAAGGCATTGAGGGGCTGGAGAGAGTCCAGAGAAGGGCAACGGAGCTGGTGAAGGGTCTGGAGCACAAGTCCTGTGAGGAGCAGCTGAGGGACCTGAGCGGAGGATCAGAGGAGGCTCAGAGGCGACCTTATCGCTCCCTACAATTCCCTGACGGAGGTTTTGGCCGGCTGGGGGTCGGGCTCTTCTCCAGGCAGCCAGTGACAGAACGAGAGGACACAGTCTTAAGTTATGCCATGGGAGGTTTAAGTTGGACATTTGGAAGAAATTCTTCACAGAAAGGATGATTAAACACTGGATTGGGCTGCCCAGGGAGGTGGTGACACGGTGGCGTTTGGTCCTGAGGTGGACTTGATGATCTAAGAGGTGTTTTCCAACCTGATGGATTCAGTGATTCTGAGCTGGCACTGCTGTCCTGCCTCTCCTGGGGTGTGTGTGGGGGTCTCTGCACCCCCTGATTGGGCTGCAGCTCCCTTTGCTCCAGTGGTCTCCAGCATTTTAGCTGCAAGTGCAGGATACTCATCCTTCCTCTTCCAAAATCCCAAAGACTTGATCCAGATTTCTTTCACCTCAGGCATCCACTTTTCTCTAAGTGCATTAAGGAGACTTAACTCATTTCCTTCCCTCTCTTCCCTCTACTTTCCCCCAAAGATACCAGTTGACAGGAAGGAAGGAGGAGACCCCCCCCCTTAACTCTGAGTGTGGTGATTCTGCCGATTTCTCCCGTAGCTGGAGGGCTCAGCTTTCAGCTGCCAGAGTGTCCCGTTAAAAGCTGCCGTGCTGGTCCCTGTCAGGGAAACGTGGCTGTATATCCTGTGACAAAGCACGATATGTTTAGTCCTTGCAGTAGGCAAGATTAGATCTGCAGCATGTGAAATGGATGTCATTTGTAATCCCTAGCTGATGTTAAATATATAGCTACCGGTGCCTGGGAGATTGCCCTGTACTTGGTAACGCCTTGGCAACTTGGCATGGGGTTTTTACTTCTAATGTTCCTGGATGAGCATGAGAAGGAGGGTCAGTGTCAGTTCCACTTGTCAGCTTTCACTCTGCAGACCTGAAACGTGGGTGTTTCTAACTCAGTGCGGTCAGAGTTGTTCAGTGTCCAACAGGGTCACAGCCTTGTTAGGGTGACATGAGAACGAACTGAGAACTGTGTGCTTGGATACTCTGGTGGCTGGTAAAGACTCTGAAGTATGCAATAGGTTAATATTATGTCTTACTAGTTCTAAGAAACGTTGTTTCATGAATTTTGGGTAAGTGCTGGATAGGAAACTTGAATTTCAAGTGTTCTTTTTATTCCTTAGATGCCAGAACCCAGCTGTTCCATGACAGTTTGATAGTATGACTGTTACATTGTGCACTGCCAGATTCCTTAAACATCTCTTTATGTTAAGCTAAATTCTCTTGTTTTGGTAATAAAATTAACATGCTTTCTGTTCAAACTTAAGTGTTGTATAACTTTTTATTTAGCTAGGAACAGCGATCTCTGCTTGCAGTACTCAGTACTGGCATGGAAAACTTGGCTTCTTGTTCTTTTGGGCCTTTTGCTTCACTGTATTTTAGGGATCCTACTTTCTTTGAGTAAAAATGACAGGGCTGTAGTGAATGTAATAGTCATGTTGCATAAGGCTCATCTTTCCACCTCTCCTGGAGATTCTTGCCTTTGCTCTCATCTCGTGACACCCTTTGTGATGGAGGTCAGGGCTGTGTTAGGTTAACACTGATTTAATGTACATTTCCTATAGGTGTAAAATGAGTTTACTTTCAGATTTTTTCTGGTTAGAGTGAAAGCAGTGTCTCTGTTTATCTTATCTCAGAAGTAATCAAATGTGAAACAAGAATCACCTGATGACAGCACATGTCAAAAGGGGGAGGAGGCTGTATCCCAGAACTTGTATTATTGGAGCAGCCAGTATAACTGGAAAAACTAAACCCATTTCTTCTGTGTGTAAGCCTTATCTTGGTATGTTGTCTTTCAAATTGTGTACGAAATAATCTTGAGTAAATACAAGGAAGAATTTCAAGTTGACTTGCTTGCACCATGGTTTGTGAGTGACTTGCTCTTCTGGGTCTCTTGTCATTCTTGTTATGTACTCTTGGAATTTTTTTTCTTCTTTTGGGGCTGTGTTTTCCTCACAGAACAGCCAGATGCAATACTTCTGTTTTGCAATTATTTGGCAGTTCTCTGGCTTATAATGTTCTCTTTCTTAACTGTCAATGCAATAGAAGTGATTTCGTAGTTTGTGAGTTTCATGTGATTTTTCTTTTTTTGGGTGGAACTTTTAATGTGGAAAAGTGATAGTCTGCGCAAAGAAACATTTAATGCTATTAAAATAAGATTGCAGATGAAGTATCAATGGTGCAGTTACACATTCTGCCCTCAGAGGTTGCTTGTTGCATGTTTGGAACAGCAGAGTTGGACAGGCTGTGAGCCTGGTGGCTTTAGTGCAATCACCTCTGTGAACATACATTGTAGACTACACAGTGAGACCATTTTTTATATTTTTTTTACATCATAAATTAAAGCAGTGACTCTGCTTACGTGATCTCAGATACTGCAACATTTCAAAACCAAAAGTGTTGTGACAAGAAATGTTAAGTATATATTTTTTTTTTTTCAGAAGATCTTCATGTAACTGGCTTAAAAATGGTTCCCCAAGATGACAGCACCAAGTATAAGACTGTGGAAATGGTAAATAAATGACTAAAAAAAAGGCTTTAGAAGATCTCCATGCTATTTGCTGAAGATGATAATGATATTAAGAAATGCCTTTTAAATGAATATTCCTTTAAATGTCAAATTTTGACTGGTATATTTAAAGTTACACCATGTGGAAAGCATATTTATTTCCCAATAATGGAAACAAAAGGCAAGCATGCTGAAGTTTCTGCTGTATTTAATGGAGTAGAATATGGTATTTAGTTGTAAACCATAATTTCTATTTCAGCCTATATGTCTTCTGGTGGCTTAAATTTATCTTAACTTTTGCACTTTTATAATGGTAAAGCCATATTCTTAGGGAGAAGTGTTCTTAGGGAGCAGTTCTTAGTTTAGGTGTCAGATGTTATGTCAATATACTAAACTTTTATCCTTATCCTGAAATGGGCTAATTATTGGTAATAAGCATTGAACAGGGTTCTGTGTGATCAGCTCCAGTGAGAACAGCCCACAGTGATGCTGATAAAGGGTAGGGTATATGTCTGGCATAGGAACTGAATTTAGTTGCAAGTTCTGCACATTTTCACTTGAATATAACTAAAATATGGATTAAGTAGGGGCCAGAAGCAAGCAACTGAATAGTGTCTTTCTCTTAGTGATCTTTGTGTTAGTGTGCGTGGAGGGAAGAATTTTTAAGCATCTTTTTTGCTTTCTTTTTGTTTTTTATATTTCGTTCTTTTGGGTGCCTACATTGGGGATGTTTGAACTGTTTGAGCTTTGTATCAATAAAACCCTTCTGGTTTAAGTCTTGGTTATCTGAGATACTGATCTTAATCTCTAATTGGGTTGGTAGTTAGAAAAGAAAAACATGACTAGCAGCTAGTCTTTGTATGCGAGGGCACCGAACTGAATAGGTGTTCAGGATCTACAGAGAGCTTAGCCTTTGTGGAATGGGAGGTGGATAATCACATGCTTGTGTCTTAAAAATGCAAAATACTTTTTCCAGTTTGTTTGTTTATTGTTTTTTTGTTGCCTTCTTTTTTTTTTTAATCAGCTGTAGTGATTTGGTGAACTGTGTGGAAAAGGTTTGAACTTGGTGGATGTTGAGCAGTTTGTAAGTGTTGAGTTCAGTGGGGGCTGAGTCGTAGGCTTGAGTGGTCCATCCTTACAGATGACCTCTTAATCTAATATGCAATAGGTGAGAAGCATGAATTTGGCTTTTGCTCAAAGTTTATGAACTTTGAGCCAATCTTGACAGGTAATCAAAGGCAAGATTTAGGTTAAGCATTTAGTTTTGCCCTTGCTGCTACTTTTGTCTAGGGCACTAATTTGTCACTCATTAGTGTAGTGTCTGACTCCTGTCAATTCGGGTTATCCCTAGAACAGAGCTTAGCAAGATTTCACATGAATAATATTAATAATAAAATAAAAATCAGGCACATCTGGCAATAAAACTTATGGCTTTATTATTCTTGGTTGTCAGTTACAGTTTGGTTGTGCTCCATCTTGGAGTATAGTTGGCAACATCTGGATTTCCAAATACTTGCGTATCAGATGGGCTTCCAGTTAGTCTCATATAACATTTTTCTTAAGTCCCTTATGTGTAATATTTCCTTCCCTATGTAAGGCTTTTTATTGAATGTGTTTGTAGGATCCAAGTTTAAAATTTAAAAAAGCAAAGTTTTAGGTAGGGTGGTGTGTTGTTTTGTTTTAATACAGTAATAATGCTGTATCCTGTTAAGGAAAGATAATGGGTTTCCACAAGACTTAACATGGAGGTGCCTTATCTTTCTAGAGTGTTTTAAGGGCAAAAAGCCTATACACTCTTCCACTGCCTTCCTAACTGTAATGTTTAGATTCTTTGCTTAGGAATGTGGGGTTAACAATAGGGCCTTTCTCTGCATAGCTGAAAAAATAATTAATTAATTAATGAGGAAGGGATTATGTTCTTGGAAATACCAAATTAGTAAAGTTAAAAAAGCTGTTTTCTTGCAATTCAGTACTGTTCTAGTATTTTTGATGAAGGTCGATTCTTAAGGTTGTAGGCCTTAAGTCTGTCCTCAACACTTAGGAGCTGAGCTGCAGCAGAACTTATGGAACTCAACAGTTTAGAAAACGTTTTGCAAAGATAAGTGCAATATGTGCATTTTAAACTTTACTTTTTTTTTTTCCCCCCACTTTAGGAGACTATCTTCACTTTGACGTGATGTGTGAAGCTTGTTAGTCAGCATTTTTTCTTTCTTTTTTACTGTTATTGTGAAAGGTATGTATGAGAAAAGTAAATTCCGTTCTTTTGTATTCATTTCTGTCAGACCATATTGCGCTCAATGTACAGAAACCAAACATAAAGAAATGTACATAAAGGGGATGTATTTCAGTGCAAGTTCATCAGTACTGGTACTTTATAGGACAATGTGTCTGTCTGAAACCTCTCAGAATAGTAGTTTCTGTCTGTCTTTGCATTTTGTGTGATGTTTTACAGGGTTTTAATCCTATCCTAAAACTCAGTGTATCAGTTTCCGTAGTGTTTTGTTTTTCTGCTGAACATTATAGGCACTTCAGGTATTGCCTAGAGCTTGAAGGTGCGTCGTGCTGCAAATGAGGACTTTGTACTCACCCTTTCCCGATAAGCTTTTTGCCTTGTTGTGGAAGAATCAAGCAAAGGGCTATATTAGGCACACCGAAATGTTAAACAGACACTTTGCAGTCAGATGAGAAAGTAATAGCTGCTCTTACTGTAACGTACAAAAAATTTCAACTTCAAGACATAATTACGGGCTCTTTATTTAGAATTTTAGGATCTACTTATCGTGAGTACAAAAGAAATGGTGCAGTGTGTAGTTAGATGGTGAATAACTTTAAGTTCTTCTCTAAGAAGTAGTGGATATTCTATCATCATTTACTTCTTTCCTGCTGAGGGATCTTAGAGCAAGGGATTTGTACAAGCCTGATGTAGACAAGTTGAGTACAATACCGAGCAACTACAGACAGCGCACAATATCTTTGCATGATCTCTGTTCACTGTGTGTATGTGCTGTACCCTTTGAAGCAGTTTGTGATGAGAACAGAAGAGCTGTAGATGTGAGCATCTGATGTAGAGACATACAGTTTTATCAGGCTACTGCTGCTCCTTCCTGTCTCCAGCTGCATCTCCCCCTCCTTCCTGCATCACGTAACTGGTGGGAGGCAGGAGTGGGTTGCATTTCTAGTACAGCTTAACACTGTTCATGAATTGTGCTGTAGCCTGACGTGGAATGAGATTTCTTCCTTCCAGCTTGTTTGAACTCTTTCATGGCCACCTTCCATTTTTGCTTCATATTATGCAACCACACGAGCAATTTTTAGGCTGTAGATAATATAACTTAATATAATGGTTCATAGGCTATTAGTCATAATAATGAAGGCAAAGTTTGTGGAGTATAATATGTAGCATCTATTAGACCAATTCATAAAACCTGAAAAAACCTTTATAAGCTTTCAAGCATGAAAACCTTTCTGTTTGCTCGAGTTTAAGATAATACACCGATTTATTCTCTCTTTGAGAACAAATGTTTCTCCTTTATTCCTTATCAAGTAAAAATTGTAAATCCTTGCTGAGACTTTCAAACTTTGCCCCTCCCCACTTACAGACTCCTGCTTTCTTTTGTCAATCCCACCATTCTATCAGAAAAGCAGAGTAATTATCCAGAACTGATGCCCACACATAGAATATGTCAGCGTAGATCTAGTGGTATAATTACACTTCAGGAACTCTGCCTGTTCATTTTTCTTTGGAAAAAGAAAGAAACCCTTTGAGAAATGGAGGAAAAAGTGTCAAGATTTGAACATGGCAGAAACTGTATTGTAAAGGAGAGGCATGAGTCAAACCAGGAAACAAAGCCATTATCTCCAATACACTTGTGCATATCTGGGCATTTGAATCATTAACCTGAGGAACAGGCTACTCTGGAAAAAAGAAATGGAGCTTCCTTACTGAAGACATTATGACACTGTCTTTTTTCGTGAATAATTTTTAGATAATGAAAAGATAGTAAGTATTTGTAAGTTGACACATGTAGAAAAAATGAAATTTAATTTAAATTCATCAAACTGTGTTAGCAAAGTCGATCACCTCTATTTACTGGGAAAATCAGGAACTGCTCAGTAAAGGTGACTTTTTAAAGTTTACATTAAATTTTTTTTTTTTTTTTTTTTTTAACTCTTCGTGCTTTGAGGGATCATAATTTGCCCAAATGTCCTGCTATGACTTTGGAAATGTTTGTTGAATGCTTAAGTTTAAACACGTTTCTGACTACCTTTAGCAGAATTATATTTGACGCAAGACATCAAACTAAATTCTACTGTCAGGTATCTGAATTTACCAAAATATAGTAGTTTCAAATTTAGCAGAACTTGTAGCATAGAAATTCCAAAAAGACATTGTATGTTTTACCTACTTTTGCTTACTTCAGTGTTACAGCAGTTGATAAATTCTCTAACAGATTTACTTTCTAATTGGCCCAATGAAAATTTCATGCCTTATCTGTCAAAGATCTGCTTTTTAACAATCACAGGCATACATGTGGGCCTGGTTCATGTATATGAAACACTTGTCCTGCTGTTTATTGGGGTTTTTTGTGTCACTGTGTGTAATCTTTTGGGGATTATTCGTTTATTGACCTTAACCAGGTTACAAATGGTGTGGGTTTTTATCATGAACCGAATGAGCTCCCAGAGCAGTTCATCCGCTCAGCGTCGGCGATTGGCTCTGGGAATCGTCATCCTCCTCCTTGTTGATGTGATATGGGTTGCCTCTTCGGAACTCACTTCTGTAAGTACTGCTCCACACATCTTAAAGGGAAAATAGAAGCTATTGAAGAGAAAGATGCAGCAGAAAACATGGTCACTCAAACACTCAGAGGGTGTTGTTGTGTAATGTTTCACCCCCTTTTCAGTGCCAGGAAGGTGATACCCTTTGGGTTAGTGAACCAGCCTGTATCCACTAGAAGTTACAAATAAGCTCAACTCAGTGACTGCTGCTTTTGAGACAGAAGGCATTACTGATGGCCTTAAAATTGAACAGCATAAGCTCATAACTACGTACTGTAAATAGGGAGTTTGTTTTGTTTATTACCATAATGGTTAAAATAATGCCCATATGTTTCCCAAAAAGTAGTAAACGAGGTGTAACGTGGCAGGCTGGTGGTGGATTACAGATCAGGGCATATAGAAGTCCAGGATAAAAGGGCTCAGGTCATGGAGTTTAAGCCTTGTAATTGCATCTAGTTCATATGTTAACCATATTGAAACTGTTGTGGTATTTACTTCATGTTAAGTTTGAGGACTTAAACCAGAGCTTTGGCAATTGAAATTGAGGTTTTAAGAAATGTAACAAATTCTGGTCAAATTCAGGTTTCTTTTATGTTTTATATCAGTCTTGAAATTAAGCATATACAAATTTTGTTCTTAACATGTATTATTAATAAAACATTTTTTCCAGTGAGCCAGTGGAATCACTGTTGATACTGAAATGTTACTTGATCAAAGTAATCTTCTCTAATTTTTGATTACTATGTTATTGCTTACAAAAGGGGTCTCTAGTTTAGAATATATTTGTATAATAATGTATTTTAAGACCTATTTGAGTTCAGTGGAAATAAATCTATTGCTTGGTTAGATACAAGTAATAAATAATTTTTTTCTGGTGTCATTGTGTCTTACAAAATGGCTCAGTGCCTTCTTGTTGGCATTAGAAATAGCTTGGGAGGGGGTACCCCCAGAACAAGTAGGGCACGTGGTTATTTTGGTCATCCCTGCCAATGTTTATAGTGCTGTCTTTTTGGGAACCAGGCTGTTCTGGAGTATATTCTCACACCTGCTCATTCATTTTTGTGAAGTCTCACCTATTTGGTAATTTTGGATACTGCAATTATTTTCTTTCCACAGTATGTTTTTACAAAGTACAACAAACCTTTTTTCAGTACGTTTGCAAAAACATCCATGTTTGTTCTATACCTCTTGGGATTTATTGTTTGGAAACCGTGGAGGCAACAGTGTACTCGTGGGTTTCGTGGAAGGCATGCAGCCTTTGTAAGTATCATAACTCTGTAAATGTTGTGGTATTTGTTTAAATTTGTACAGAAAAAAAGCTTAAAATAGGAACTAGAAAGGAGCAAATTTTGCATATTTATGAAATAGTGCTTTCATAAAAGTAATTATAAACTGAATCCTTGCACAGGAGGACATGGCAGTCATAGTTGTCTTGTGAAAGGATGAAAGGAAAGGAAAAAGCAATATGAGATGTGCCAGGAGTCATGAGAAATGCTTTACTGGGCCAGACCATTGGCCCATCTAACCTGGTATTTAATTGTGGACAGTTGCAGAATATAATTTCTTTTAAGAAGAGCTAATGAGCCTCGCCACTGTTGGCTGTTGGTTCCCTTTTACTTCCCCTACAACTGTAACCAATGGAATCAGAATTTGGACTCTGATTTTTAGTACTGACTCTTTTTGTCTCTGACACAACTATGAACTGTTTGCTAAGAGGTTCTGAGGGTTTTTAAGTTATATTTAGTAAGTGTGATAGAATTATGCTTTTGTTGTTGTTAATACTGGGTTTTTATACCCTTTTTGCATGAGTGACCTTCCTTTGCCCATTCTAGAGCGAGGCATAGTTTGTGCTAGAGTCTAAAATTATTGTTATATGACAGAAATATTTTTTTTTTTTGCAAGGCAATTAGGAGATGCTGGGAAGGGCACTTGTTCTGTGCCAGTGTTTCATAATGCTGAACAGCAGGACTCAGGAAGCAATGAGGCATTTGGTCTGATATTAATCTCGCATTAAAAGAACAGAAAATGTGATCCAAGAACATGCTGTTAATCAACATGTTGTTATAGAAATGAGCTTGTGTGAAAGGAACGGACTTCAGATCTTCTGGATATATTAAACTTCACTGATAGTGACACTATATAATCAAATTAAAGTGTTACATGACCTTTAGCCAAAATATGTTTATTTAAAAGACCATAAAGAACAAAAATAACCCCAGAAAAATAAATGTTTTGGGTTTTTTGTTTCAAATTTTGAGTTAAACACAAAGAACATTTAGAGATGGCTGATATCTTGACATAATCTTTGCTAGATCAATGCCAAGTGTCTGTGCATAGTATGGCACGTGTTAGACTTGATATTGTTCAGGATCTTCATAAGATAATCAGGACGTAAACAGAGCTTACAGTTTCTTTATTGGCAGTGATGTCAAATTAGGGTGATGTGCATAGCAATTATACTGACCAAATTTAATAATCTGAGCGGGTAAGTAGAATAATAAGAATAAGCTGCTGCCTTATGTCAGTTGTGGTGGTTACATTGACCAGCTGCATCTTGTGCACTTCTCTCTCTAAGAAAGAGAGTGTGTGATCTCATGAAGTGGACAGCAGCGAGTAAGAGTGCTCAGTATGTCACGTGTGTGGCACTCATGACATTGCTGCTGGAATCTCATTATTTTTCCTTTCTAATCCTATTAAAAAAATTTGTAGGAAATGGCCATTACTTTGATGTTAGCCTATTTCAAAAGAACAGGGCAGACAGGACTGTAATGTGCAGTTAGAAGATTCCCTCCCCCAGCAAGGAGCGTAGTTAAATATTCAACCGTATGATCGTTATGAGTGCCTTTAAAATGCCTCGTGTTTATTACTCTGGAACAAATATACATTTGTAGAGTTTTATTTCAATAGTGATTGCTTGGGTGAACACTCACACCTTACATTTAAGTCCTCTTCCACATTAGAGGCTTTGTTTAATAGATTGCTGGCTTTGTTTAATAGATAATGGTAGAACAGCAACCTGCAGGTCAGGGAACAGGTATTGGTAAGGTGCAGAAAGGAAGAGGGAGAGTGGTATTTGACCTCGTCCTGATTTAAGTGTTGTTAAACTGAGGCAGAGTCCCAAATTTTTATGCAAAGGAACTCTGCCTCAGTAAAATAAAGAAAAAAGCAGCTTGTTAATTCATGCACAATAATTTAGTGAAGCATGTCTTGCTAAGACTAAACTTTACAGGTTTTGGCTTTCCTAACAGCCTCATCCTGCATTCATACCTGGGCAGTTGAATTCAGTGGGGTTCTCCAGGAGTTACAAGGAAATATCAAAATTATTTACTGAACTTGTAAGCCTTCTTGGTGTTGGGGCGGAGGGCTGGGGGAAGAGAGGGAATTGTGACAGAATAATGGAAAAAGTCATTAAAAAACTTATTCTGAAAAAAATTCAGTTGTTAATAACTCTACCTTGATAGTTTATTACATTTAAAGTTCTGTAATTAGTTTGCAGATGCCGAAGGTTATTTTGCTGCTTGTACAACAGATAACACTGTAAACAGTTCTCTGGTAAGTGCCTGAATTTGTGAAGGTCAATGCTTTACAATCACATGGCACCACTAACCTGAATTACTGATTTTAAAATATAGTAGTCTTAAACGCTTTAGTTTTTGGCAAAGGGGATTGGTAACTTACGTGTTAGTAATAATTGCTGCAAATGATGACACAGTTTATTATAAGGAATAAAGGTTTCTCAGCTCAGTAAAACACTTTTGAATGTTTTTGTAGCAGTTTGTCAAAGAAAGACTATGTCATACAAAGGAAACCTTTAAATACTCAGCTCAGTACCTGCCAAAGCCACATGTGGAGAGCTGGTGGTAAAGCCAAACAGTTTACAAGTCTAAAGTATACAACAGAATCATTCAGTCAGTGGAGTATTTTGTACACTGGGATCCTGCATTGCGTTTTGAGGGAGAAACAGACTCAGTTTCAGTGTGAGTCGTGGTCGTGTGCTGATAAGCTGCACTGCAAGGCAGCATTTTTGTGGTGATTTTCATCATCCATAAATGACAGTTTGTTATGCCCCTGTTGATCACAGATTTCTGCCTAATCAGTGCACCTGAATCAGAGGGCCACATGCAGAAATGTTTCCAAACCACAAAACTTCTAAAGTTTGCACCATCTCTGTAACAGAGTAGGGGGATGCAGTTGAGTTGAAGAGAGATTATTTTCAGACATATTCTTCATTTAATTTTTTGTTGGTTTTTTTTTTTCCCCCAACTTTATCTGTCTACATTTAAAAATAAAATCTTAGTCTGCCCAATTTGTTCAGATCACCTCACTCTAGAATCTTGGACAATTTTACATTAATTTAAGCATCCACAAAAAATCTGGTCCTAAACAAGGAGCCTAATGAAAATGCAACTACTAGGTCTTTTTCATTACTTCACTCTTACAGTTTATTAATTCAATCTAAACAAGCAACTTAAAACTTACCTTGTTAGCAGAAGTTTTAATTGCTTAAAATACTTCTAAATGTCTTATATGTTGGAGTTCCTTTCCCAAAGCTTTGTCATGTTTAGTTCTAGTTTGTGAGAAAATGTGTACATAGTAATTTTTGTATATATAGTCTGTATTTTCTAGTTTATGTTTCTAATTTACAGTTTGGACAGAAGCTATAGTTCTAATAAACCTCTGTGTTATTGATCAGTTATTTTGTAATTATAAATCAGTAGGTTTGAATTTTCTGGTCATAATTTTTGTGTTCATGACGATATACACAAAAGTGCACTGCTCTTTCTGAATACTGCATTTTACCAACATGTGCAAATACATTATATACATTGTGCATGCACATTTTTGACAAGTCTCTCCACTGCATTCAAACCACTTTTAAGTTTGATTCTGTTACTGTTCACCAAGCTTTTCTTTATTTAGTTTTCAAATTTTCTAAATTAGTTCTATTGCTTATAATTTAAATATCCCGCTTAACTGTATTTTTACTTATACTGATTCATTTCAGAGTGAACCTTTATATGTTCCTGTAAAGTTTCATGACTTGCCAACTGAAAAAAATGGCAGTAATAATAGTGATGCAGAGAAAAGTGAGTAAAGACTTTTGAAATGCTGAAATGTTAGTTCTTTGGTGAAGGAAGTACTTTCTTGTTTAGTATAACTGCTGTCATGTTGCAGGTCTTGCCTCTTCCTTTCCACCTCTTTTTTTTTTTTCTTCTTTTTTTTCTTTTCCTTAAATCTCTTATTGCATGAATTGCAGTCTCATATATTTACTTTCAAGTAGAGAAAACATAGGCCTGTCGTTCAGTTTACCTTTCTTGGTCACTACAGATCCAGCCTATGTTTATCTCAAGGGACCAACTGGGTTCAATACTTGTGATTCTTTCCTTCTGGGCTTGTATGACCAGCAGCAGTGAGTCAGCCTCTGGAAAAACAAGCTATTGTCCTTTTTAGAGCAGGAGCAAAGCAGTCAAAGTAAGAATTTTAACAGTCTATGTGCATTCTGGTTTTATTTAAGGCTCACTATCTTGTGATAGTATCTGAAACAGGCCTAGTTGTCCCAGACAGTTGTAGAAAAATTGGCTGCCAAAGAAGCCAATTATCCGACCCTCAGCAAAAGAGTCCTTGCTTATAAAAGGCGAAGTCCCCTCTTTAATTTCTAGATGTTAAGAACCACTTTGGTAGGTCCTGCTGTCCTGTGACAACGTCCTCCAATCACTTCAGAGTTGTTTAAGCCATACCTTTTCCCTTCACATTTTTTAGGAAATAAGTTACTTTTTCATATTGAATTAGGATAATATTTACATGTAGTATGTAGTCTAATGTTTTCTTTACACAGAAAACTATTGATACTTACAATACACTTATGAATAAAAGGTGATCCTGGTTAGCAAGATTAGTTAGAGGGTGGGTTTCAAAAGAGGAAGTGACTTTATGATCTCTGCTAAGCTTTGAGGTCTGTTGGACTCTCATCTTCTGAATGAAACATTATCCTTACAGTTGGGTGTAGCTGTGTGCAGGTTTTGGCTGTTTGGCTATTAAACAATTTAAGAAAATCTTATGTGTAGTATTTTATCAATATGGAATAATTGCTATCTAAAAATTTGTTGTTACCTTTTGTTGGTTTTTTTTGACAGGGAACAGGGATGGTGCTTTTCAGTGGGGTTTTCGTGGGTGGACAACTGTACTGATTGAAAACAGTAATTGTGCTTTGTCTTATTAGTAGCTTCTTGAATAGCAAAATACTAGTGTTTAATAAAAAATAATGGCATGTCTTCTATTTGGATAAAAACCTGTTATTTGTGTAGCATTGTGATCAATGCTGTGTTAGAACATGATGGTTTTATTTGCACGTTGTGTCGGCTCAAGTAATTTAATGATAATATGAAGCTTTTTTCTTTCTTTTTTTCCTTCTCCAGCTCCCAAAAAGCCTCGTGTGAGGTTCAGTAATATTATGGAGATCCGACAGCTCCCATCAAGCCATGCATTGGAAGCAAAGTTGTCTCGCATGTCATATCCAACAGTTAAGGAGCAGGAATCAATATTAAAAACTGTAGGAAAACTCACTGCAACTCAAGTAGCAAAAATTAGCTTTTTCTTTTGCTTTGTGGTATGTTCTCCATTCTTTCAGAAATTTACACATAGATGTAATTAAAACTTGTATACTATTAGTGGAAAAGTATTGAGGTGACTTGTATTCTTTAAGCCTTGTTTTATAAATGTAGTATAGGCAGTAAGATTTCCCTTTTGCTTGACATGAGGGTGCAAGATTTCCTTATCAATCTGTTGGTTGCTGGTGTTTCTGCATCATGCCTCAGTTCTGGGGGAAGAGAAAGTTAACAGGGGCATGATTTTTGAGGCAGTAAAAATGTAGAGAGCAGACCAGTGACACCTTTTCCAGAAGCAGCTTCACTGATGCTGCCAAACAAGTTCTATGTAATGTGGACCCACCACAGCTTTTCCTCAGGAAGTACTGCTCTTTAAACATCAGTATCATCATCATCAATAATAATAACGCTGCTGGAAAATGGTGATTTAATTTTTTCTAGGGTAGTGTTTTCATGTTCAAAACAAATCCTGTATATGTTGTTCATGCTGAATATGTGTTTCTTCTTGGACTATATGAATATTCCCACATGAGACTAGAGAGTGGTTACTTTCCCCAGAATACATCTGAGATCTTATTAATGAGATCTCAATCAATAAATGAGTAAACACTTGCCATTTTATTCCTTTATGGGGGAATTAACAAATATTTTTTAGGTGTTGAATGTAAGTGATGCTTGCTTTTTACAGTAGAGATGTGTTTAAGGTTTTAATGACTCTAAAAATTTAAACTCATTAGGCTGACTAATGTCGCATGCATTCCTGAAATTTCTTTGCAGCTCTTGTGCAGTTATCATCTGGAAGCTCTTCCAAAACAAGTTAAAAGTGCCTTTAGTTATTACAGAATACCTATTATAATGTCATTTTAATTATTTTTATGTTCTGAAGTATGTTATTTCATTATTAAACACGTACTTGTATGTGGTTGGTTTGGGCAAATTCTAAGTTTGCTGCTATCTTTTAATGTACTTTCCTCTTTAATAGAAGTTAGAAATCTCTTTAAAGTAAAAATCACGTTCTGATTTTATTTTTGGATAAGCAGTTGGGTTGTTTTTTTTTTTTTTTTTTTTTTAGAAAAATTTTTTTTGCATTGGCAAATTAANATAAGCAGTTGGGTTTTTTTTTTTTTTTTTTTGCTTTAAGTAGAATTTTATTGCACTGAGCAACTTAACCTCTGTGGCTGCTACTCATATAATAACAGAATTATTTTTCTTTTTCCCCAGTGGTTCTTGGCAAATTTCTCTTACCAGGAAGCTCTGTCAGATACCCAAGTTGCCATAGTTAATATCTTGTCATCAACCTCGGGTAAGATTTATTTACACCACCAGATGTGCCTTCTAAGGCTGTTTATAACATAAAAATCTGTTTTGCTACAATGGACTTGTGTAATGTTTTACCTGGGGTTTTGACTTAAAGCCATTGAATATGTGCATTTAGGAAAGTCATTATGTATTTGCAGAGGTTTTGGGTACCTTGAGGTTCTCCTGCTTTTTGAGTTCATGTGTGTGTCTTTCTGCAGTTATATCTGTGTATTAAAAAGATACATTGGGAATGTAATAGCTTTAAAGGAAAGGTGGTATAACTGTTTATCAAAATAGATTCAGAGTAAAGTTTTCTCGCTAATGATTGTTTTTTAAAAAATGGGCTTAGAGGTAAAGAACATAAACCACCTAAATATTATGCATATAATTTGCTTTACAGGTTTCATGCAAGGCTTTAATACAAGCTTTAAAGCATTTAAACTATGTGACAGTATGTATTTGGAGAATTAACTTCGTTGTAAAAACAGAAATATACAATCTTTCACTGACTTTCTGGCTTATTGCAGTTTATTTTGTTAGTATGGCTGGCCTTTCTCAAAGCTGAGCATGTATTTGCTCATCTGAGGATTCACATCACAAGGTGTTAGTTTTCATAATAGTTCAGACTAAAATTAAGAATGTTAAGATCAAGTACTTAAAACAAGTACATGAAATATAAAGAAGAAAATGTCTGTGCAGTTTTCTGAACAAACTGGTGGCAAAACATGATTTTATAACCTTCTCTTAATTTCCCTTGCAGGGCTTTTTACATTAATCTTAGCTGCAGTCTTTCCCAGTAACAGTGGAGATCGGTTTACCCTGTCCAAATTATTAGCTGTTATTTTAAGGTAAAATAATGCATGGAACATTTGGACAAATATTCTCTGATACAGTGAGAGGACAACTGTACCTTACTATACCTGTGGTATCTGTGACAATAAATCATACACTTTCTTTTTAATTAAATTATTCTCTCTCTTAAAAATGCTTGTTTCACAGATAAATTGAGCAAGTTGAATTAAATCTTTTTAAATACTTCATATCATGAACAATTACCAAATCTTATTCTCCTGTAGGAAATTAGATTAACCAGGTTTCTCTTGGAAATAAATGAACTTATTTTCTTCTTTAATTATTTTTGTGTAGATGGGGAAAAAGGAAGTGGTTTGACATTCAGTGTTGTCAGCCTGTTTCATTAAATGCCTGGTGCATTGTTCCGGATGTTTAAAGTGGGGTTGGTTGGTTTGTTTGGTTTTAGCTTAGGATTAGGCCTTAGCAATAGAGAACTCCTTTTGGCTTTCCAGAAGTGGGTTTTGATTAAATAAAAATGTCTAAAGATAGAAGTGCATTTTTATGTTTTTCTTTCTCTTTTTTTTCTGTGTTTGTCAAAAAGTTCCTGGGTTTAAGAAGCCTCTTGCATTTCTTTTCTTTTGCTAGCATTGGTGGCGTGGTACTTGTTAACCTTTCTGGATCTGAAAAATCTGCTGGAAAAGATACAATAGGTATTTACTTATGGTTTTTAGTCTTGGAACATGCAGTGATGAGTACCATCTTTTGACAGTATTTAATAGTCATATAGCAAGCTCCATGTTTCTTACTCATGTAACCTTTTACAATCTGGCTTTTTAGTTTGAACTTCTGAAACTTGTCACTTATGATAATTTTCCACCCTATGTATGTAGCTTAATTGGGAAAGTATTTACATTTTTGAGATCTCTACATTTTTTCATGCTTTTCATATATTAAGTGATTCTGTAATAAACAGTTTTTCAGTGATGGTTTTATAATAGGTGTGTGTTTAGGGGAGTTGATCCTACTGTGCATAACGTGCTTGGCATGTCTTTAAGGGAGTGGTTTTTTTCCATCTTTCCAGGTTCCCTTTGGTCTCTTGTAGGAGCAATGCTGTATGCTGTGTACATAGTAATGATAAAAAGGAAAGTAGATAGAGAAGATAAACTTGACATACCGATGTTCTTTGGTAAGACTAAAAATAACTATTCAATGTTTTAATTCAGCGGGTAATTAAATTGTTTGCTTTCAGGCACTGAACTGTGTATCGGTGGTACAGGGGGTTAGAAAAGCCAAGGAAGTAGAGAAAGCCTGTTGTTGCTGTTAGGACTACTTTAGATACTGGTTGTGTGGATTGTTTCTTGTTTACAGCCTTATCAATGAGAGGTAACACTACCTGTGGGAATGCAGACAGCCCCTTTGACTTAATGAAATTTTAAAATTTTATTTTCTTTTCAATGTAAAGCCTATTAATATCAGATGCAATTTTTGTTTGGGAATTTCAGGTAAAGTTTCATTTTGAAAGATTTAAAATACTGCTTCGTTGCTCCTTTCTTTGTATGCATGTTGTCAGAGTTCAGGTGAGATTTTGGTTATGTTGAAGGATATTTTTTGTGATTTACTTAAAACTGTTTTTATACTCAGGTTTTGTAGGGCTGTTCAATCTGTTGCTGCTGTGGCCAGGGTTCTTCCTGCTTCACTATACCGGGTTTGAAGCATTTGAGTTTCCCAACAAACTGATATGGATGTGCATTGTCATTAATGGCCTTATTGGAACAGTTCTGTCAGAGTTCCTCTGGCTGTGGTATGTAGTACATACATTGAATATGTTTCACATAAATTATCTTACCTGTGTTCCCACATGTTGAGATGTGATTGTCTGGGTAGGTGGTTTTCCTTTGTTTTTAAATTTTTTTCTGTCCATATACACAGCTTAAGTTAGAGGATGTCATCCATCATGTCACAGTGTCCTGTTAAAAAGCCGCAGCTAACTTTAAAAAGCAGGTGATGTGGTCTTCTAGTATTTAGTAAAATCCTGTGTGCATAGCTCATTCTAGAACTGACATTTTGAAACAAAAAGACTTTGTGGTACAGAGTTGCCGTAGCAATAGGAGAGCATGAATTTCTGTTGTAACAGTTCTGTGACAAGACTGCAACAAAAGATTTTTGGAGTTCCATGAAAACCTTTTCATTTTGTTTGGGGGTGTGGGATCTTTTTTTGGGTCTGTTTTGGGGTTTTTTGTTTGGTTTTTTTTCAGATTGAATTTAAAGTTGCTTAGGAAATTTAATCATCATAATTTTTGTTTATAACTAGGACTGGTGTAAGAGTTTGCCGATAAACACATTGCAGCATATGTTCCTTTGTAATTAAATTTGTTTATTGATGGAATATTTTTGTGATGTTAATGCCATCCTGTAAGATTACACTGCAGCTCAGTATCAGCTGGTAAAAAGGTTAAGTGAGTATTTTAACATAGGCAAAATAATAAACAAACAAAACTTCCTGAAACCTCAAACATTGGCTCTGGTACCAAAATCAAGTATTAGGGTAGGGTTAAAGTACATGGGTGTGCACAGACTTTTTTTATTTGTGTAATTACTCAGAATGATAATCCAGTCAATCAAAGCATTAGCTTTATTTCCAGTTCCTTTTTCCTAGCGTTTTGGACTGGGACTAATTTCAGAGTTTGTGCTGACATCCTCCTTTTATCTGTCCAGTGTGCCACTAGTGTGGTCCTCTTCACTTTCTTTGGAAGTAAATAATGCCATTTAACCTACTGGTTTACTCCACCCAGCCACATACTGCCAACTAAATAATGTAGGGATAGATATGACTCCTATATTTAGGGTTTTTTTTTAGCCTGATGATAAGTTTTTATTGGATTCTGTGACATCTATTCGTTTACAGTTTTCTGTTGGACAGTTTGATTCTAATTCAGAAGCAGACAGTATAGAGTATTCTCCTGTGCTATAAAGAACCATGATATAGAAATAAAGTACGTATTTTTCTAGATGAAGTTAAAGCATGTGAAGTAGGGAATTTTCCATCATCTCGAAAGGTTTATATGGGAATTAAACCTCACCCCAGAAGACATCAATTGTCTAGTTAAGAATTCTAAGCAGTTTCACAGATGGAGTGTGGGTGTGTGAGCTTTAATTTTTGATTATTAAAACAAACAATGACTGTTAAGCTTGATCAAATGTCTTCCTCATTTGATGTATTACTTGGTCTTTTAACTTTTAAATAAGACCTTTGTATTGTAATTATTATTTATTATCATTATTATTTTATAACTGTTATTATTTCATTGCCTTTTAGGGGCTGCTTTCTTACCTCATCATTGATTGGCACACTCGCTCTGAGCCTTACAATACCTCTGTCCATCATAGCTGACATGTGCATGCAGAAGGTAATGTAATTCTACATTTTGAGCATTATTTCTTCAAATTAAATGGCAGTCTTATCTTTAATGATGTATACAACAAGCAGTATTTTACTTCTGTCACCTGTTAATACTTGTTGAACTGCAGTGTGATTGATACTCTCTTCATAGTGACAGTTACAGTAATTTTGCACTTGAGAGTGTGCACTTGCACAAAATTGATCAAAGTGCAACTTATATGAAAAGTACCCAAAGTCATCAGCAGTGCCTGGCCAGATGCATTACCTTGAACAGGCACTTTTCAGAATTAAAGAACATCTGCAAGTACAGCACACCTTAAATTCATACCTTTACAATTACAGAATTGTATGAACTGCTTATCTTGAAGATACTCACTTAGTGACAAACCCAAAAACCTGCAGGTTTACCACAAAGCAGTAAAGCAGCTACAAGAAGTTCTTTACTGAGAAGATAAATCTCCATGTGAATTGGGGAGCAGTTTAGTCAGGTGATAGTTTAGCTAAAAATGGTATCAATAAAAATGGGCAAAACTGACCAAATGTAAAACTAACTGTACAATACTACTGAAATTTTGAGTAGACTGGTGGCCTTGCTCTGCCAGCTGCTGCTTGGTCACACTGCTTTGATGCTCATCACTCTTGAGGCAAATGCAATTGCTGTTTATTTTTAAGCTCTGTGCAAATAGAAGTGTCAAAGTATGAGAAGAGAAAATTGTTGCCTGTCCCTGGAACATGGCTTAAATTGAGCATTCTCTGAGTGGGGTCTTCCCCAGAGCAAGTGGAGTCTGTGGTGGTTCAATTTATGACTTGATTTCAATCATCACATTTGAGGTTTTCCTTTTGAGACTTGTACTTGTTTGTTTGGTACAAGAAATTAGTCAAGTCTTGGACTTGGAATGTTTCCAGCGAAAAGGAAGCTTTACTGTTCAGTGTTTTCACAAGCAAAGTGTAAATTGTAATGAGAATCTTTTGACTTCTGAAATTTTCTGCATTTAAAAATGGGGTTATAAAACCCCCCAAACCCACAACTTGTATTTCACTTTTACTTAATGTCAGTGTGGATTTTGGAAAATAAATCACAAAAATAAAAGGATAAATATAAGAAAAGAAAAGTCAAATTGGAAAATAAAAGGAGAATCAGACCCTGAATACATACCTTTTTAATGAACCTGTGAAAGACAGTATGTTTTGCATTCGTAATACCTGAATATTCCAGCATCGAAACCTTGGAGTAATTGCAACAATAATAAAACATTTGTTGGTAAGATAACTTTATTTGTGTTGCTCTTAAAGTATCTGCATATACACTTGAGACATAAATTGTGATGGGATGGGAAATAACTCATGAAAGCTATTAAGGAAACGAGGAACAAAATATGTGAGACTTCTCCCCCAAAATTCACTTCTGTGAGGTTGAATTAGGTTTATGTGAGCTAAGGCTGGTAACGAAAAATAAGAATTTTGTATGTAGATATGGGTGTATCAGTACATATTTTAGATGTATTTTAGATATATACACATATCATGTGCAAATACATTTTTAGAGTGTGTGTGTGTATATATATAGTTACATATATCAATAAATGAAAATTTTAGGTTGTCTTCTGAAGTGATTCATCTAAACTGTCTTCTGGGATACACTGAAAATAGAGTATGCTTTTCTAATTCTCAGTAAACAACTTAAACTCTAGGCTATTTATTCTGAGTAAACACAGAGTCCAGATCGTGTAAAATTAATTTATTCTTCATGTATTCATGCAATATCAGAGCACTTCAAATAGCAGAAACTTCTTTAGGGTTCTGTTGGATGACTTTCAGTTGATGTTGGTAACAGAAGGGCAAACTGACTTTAACAATGATAAACCATTAAAATTAAAGAGTTGCTCACATGTTTATTTACAGTATTGGTGTCTATACACAAACAAGCCCCACAAATGTAGCTAACTGCCAGTCTAACTTCCTATACACCTTACATTGCTCTTTTCCTGTTTTCTGTCTTAAATCTTCACCTTCCTGTGTTTGTTTATTTACTGGCTACATCTTTCATTATCTGAATCTTCTTGCTTCTTCCATTTCATCCACAATTCTTTTTGTTTGCCACCAGTTGGTTCCTTCTGGAGTTTGTGGTCCATTTACTTGCTACCTTCTGTTCCTTCTCATTTTTCTTTCTCTGCTTGAAAAGTCTGCTTTGCCTTTCTGTGACAAATACAGAGGCTGACTGGCTTTAGGCAGCTGATTGGGGGTTCCCTCTCTTATTTCTTTGTTCCTTTTCCTGTTCACATATGCATTCTGCTTTTCTGTTCTTCCTTCTTTCCCTGGCTGTTACGTACTTACTGTCCCAGCTTCTACTTTCCTGTCTCTTTGATGCTTTAGCTTCTGGCTGCTGCTTGTATGTTTGAGGGCATGTAAATCCTTATCACCTTCTGGTGCTGACCTGTTCAGCATGAGGTCACTGGGGAGGCATTAAGTCTTGTCTTTAAACTTCCTGCTCTATCTTCTCCTGCTGTTGGAGGTAAATCCTTTGTGGCTTGCATTTTAGAAAATAAATTACTAGTATTAGAAACACAAATGACTGACCATAATTAAAGGCAAACTTCTGTAGACGTTGAGGTTTTTTTTTTTGTAGAAGTGTATTCGTGCAAGTGTGTCTCTGTTACACAAACATCAAAATATCCCAAGCCAAGCCCTATGCTTGCTGAAGTCTCAGGTTGGGCTGATAGAAATTGAAGCTTCAGGCTGCTCCCTTAATGCCTCTGGCCAGCTTTGTCTTTGCTTAAAAGGAACCTACAGAAGAATGCCACTGGCATGGCTAATAATGTACAGATTGAAATAGTAATATATGCAGTCTTCATGTGACTGTCAAATGGCATGGTAGTTATACAATGTGCATAATTACTGACTTTCTGGATGTTATTCTGTAATAATCTCACATAAATCTGAATCTTAAGAAATTACAACCAAGTTTTTGATGACTAATTAAATATTCCTAATTAAATATTCCTTTTGGTAATTTATGCATTTCTGAATTTCTGTTAGAGATCACTAAGGAAACACAAGGCTTAACAATTGCAGTTTATTAGAATTTTGAGAGTGACCATCAATGTCAGGTATCAAATCTTCTCCAAATTGTTCAACTTTGGATATTTTCTCCACACGGGGGTGCTGTGCCCACATCTGTCATCCTGAAAGGCAGGTCCCAGGCTGATCGTGCTCTTCATTTGGAATTGTAGAACCATGGAATGGTTTAGGTTGGAAGGGACCTTAAAGACCACCTTGTTCCAACCCCTGCCATGGGCACGGACACCTTCCATTAGACCAGGTTGCTCAGAGCCCAGTCCAACCTTGCCTTGGGCACGTCCAGGGATGGGGCAGCCGCAGCTTCTCTGGGCAACCTGTGCCAGGGCCTCATCATGCTGTAACCTCCTATAATTTTAAGTTCTTAACAGTGTCAGAGGACTGCTACTGAGTGTAGTAATAGATAGATAAAAGTAGCAGTATAGATACAAGTAGAATTTAGCTTAAATTGGGCAAATAATGTGCCCTGCCTTTTTTTTTTTAAAAAAAATTAAAAAGAGAAGTACTCTAAATTTCAAGTAGCAGAGTCTTTTTCTGTGCATTGAATTCAGCAGTTACCAGTCAGTGACAGTATATTCATAGTGAATAAACAGGTGCACAAATCTTTCAGGTGAGATCTCTTATTCAGGATTTCTGAAGTGTTTAGGGGACTTTCTCCTTGGTGCCAGAGAGACAGCTAAAAACCTAGAAATGAGGCTCTTTGGAAATAGGAGTCTTCATTCACTTCACAATGCAGACACTATGTTCCATTGTAAAGAACGGATCAGTGGAAAAACATATTAGAAGCAGCAGTGGCTATAGAAATTGTACCAAATAACTCACCCAGTGTAAAATAACTCAAACTGCATCTCAGATGTACAATAATAATTATCCCAAACATACAGCATGTCCTGCTGAGTGAATGATGTTTATGTTTTAATTCCAGGTGCAGTTTTCCTGGTTATTTTTTGCAGGGGCAGTACCTGTATTTTTTTCTTTTTTCATTGCAACTCTCTTATGTCACTATAACAACTGGGATCCAGTGATGGTGGGAATCAGAAGAATTTTTGCCTTTATTTGTAGAAAACATCGAATTCAGAGGTAGGACAGTCACAAAGTATAATCCTATCTCTTCTCCAGCCTTTCCGTTATCCTGTACTTTTTATGAGCTGCAGTACTCATGCTCTATTTATTTTCAGGTGTACTGATTTCTTAATAGTACTAGTTGCCAATTCATTTATTAACCTATGCAATGCACAAAAAAAGGGAAAGATGGGAAGTCTTTTTACCTTTTAAAAGAAGTTTCCTAGTGGCTATCACAGTTTTTCCCCTTAATGCCTCTATGTTAATTGCTGTACCCAGAACACACAGTGAAAATTGTGCAAACTTGAGTATACGTGGTGAACTTAAGGGGTCTCTGCATGTTTTTAATGGCTGCAGTTCGAAAAACTGATGGACTTATTTAATTGCTTTGGCTTCATAACAACCCATTTAATATTACTGGATAACTTTAAATAAATAAATTTGTTTCTTTTAAGAATGCCAGAAGAAAGTGAGCAGTGTGAAAGCCTCATTCCTATGCATAGTGTTTCACAAGATGGAGAGAGTTGCTGTTCGTAGACGAAAGGTATGCTTAAAAAGCCTCAAACAATACACAGAAAGGTGAGGACTGGTTTCCATGGTGGCATTTGTGTGACTCAAGGACACATTTTTAAAAAGCGTGGAGTTAATCTTGTCCTGTATTGATGGACAGAGTTTTGAAGTGTATCTTCAAAATTTTTATTCATCACCAAGCATTATTCTCTCACTGATACAGTTCTTGGTTAATGTTTTTGAAATGTGAAGTAAATTTTTTGCCCAAGACTATTACAATGGTCATATAAAATTGGACACAAGTCAACAAACCAGAAGAGGCACACAACTTCTTGACATGTGTTACGTGTATGGAAGAGAGCTGATGTAATTTTTTCACTCCTTAATGCTGTTGGGGTCTCAGTTTGGGTTAATTACTGCAGTTCATGAAAAACACCAACCGTTTAAGGAAGCTTAGAGAACATCACCAGACTTCATTATAACGGGTCCAGAAAATGGAAAGGAGCCCTTGTGTTTGTAGTTGACAAGAATTAAGTTGTTAAATTCCATTAAATATTAGGGCAAATATTTCTCATGATAACCATAGGGAAACTGGACTAGAATAGCTAAAGAGTTTGTAAAATATCCCTCTCGAAGAGGGGGTTACACAAACATCTAAAAGGAACATTACATGGTTGGTCAGCACTGTCTTGGAGCATTAAAACATACAAAGTTTAGGACTCTCCTACCCTTGTGCTTCAGGGCTTTAGTTTTCAAGTAATGCATGCAGAATTACATGAGAAGTATTTTCTAATATTGCTTAAACCAAATAAAGAAATTGAAAACATTCTAACCAAAACAGTAATTGTGATGTCTTAAGCTTAAGACATGGAGTTATTTCCTTTATTAGTGAGATGGAAACAAATATACATGGTGATTCTTTTTTTGTAATCCTGACTTATGTACTCCTGATAATTTTTTTCTTTTTCTTCTTCTTAGTTTAAAAATGGAATGATGCCCAGCGAAGAGACAATCTTCTGGAGAAGTCCCTAAGGAGTCATGTTTCAGTGCCTATTCTGAATTTGTAGTAAAAATAAGAAGTTTCAGTTCTTTTGAAACTCTAAACTTTTCCTCTTTCTTGCTTTCATCTGATTTTTTTAAATGAACAAAGTTACTCTATGCCTATCACCATAGGGAGTCTAAGTCCATCTGAGCAACCAACCTGCCTTACAACACTTGAGCTGGTGACGTTACTTGACAAAATCAAGAAAGCAAATGCTGTTAAGTGATTTCTTTCTTTTTTTAACTCACGATTTTGTTAAATGCTGGACCATATTGTTTTTAAAAGATACTTCCAAGCGAGTAATGTAAATAAGTTTGCAGGTCATCAAATCTTACAGGCTTTCAGAGGAAAAGCTAAATAGATACGTTACCTGTAGTAGGTACAAATTAATTTCTTTTTATGTTGTATAAACTATTTGCATATTAATAGAGGAAAACAGAAAAAATAATTTATTAAGTGCATTCTTATGATTATTGAGGCAGGATCTTTGTACGGTCCTGGAACACTACAGACATGTTGGCTTTAGGCCATTTTGGGAAGCCTTGTGATGGCAGTGGGTGCTGATGTTTGAAAGTCTTGCTGCCCAGTGATCGGGAATGCTGGAAATTTCAGTGAATGGGGAAATATTTCTACTTGCAATACGTTTGGGTGTCCATTCTCAAAATCAATGTTTGTTTTAAGCAGACTGTAACCCGTTCTTGCTCCCAGTCATCTCACAGACATGTGAAAATTTTCACGTGTGTAGCTGCCAGGTTGCGAAAGAGGTCAAATTAATTGAGAAGGTTTTCAGTCAGTGGGTTGGCACTGCAGTAATCTGCTAAGCAATCTGAAAGGTAAAGGTGTTTGCATTGATTTTTCTTTTCCCCCAGTTGTATTAATAAATTTATTCTAAAACTGGTAATTTTCCTTATAACCTATATCTTCCTTCCACTGCAGTGTTTCTGTCCTCTTTAATTCTGAGAAGCTATTGTAATTATATTCAGGAATATTTGAAATTAATCAATGCCATTTTCCAACTTCTGGCCTATAAGACAGTTAGATCAAAGTTAATTTTGGCTTTTGATGGATTTTATTTTTATATAATGAATGTAGGATGGATTTTTAGCCAGCAGTATTCTCTTCCACATAACAAGGTAGGGTACTGTAGGGTATTTCTACTGTCCTTCCACACAAATACAGAAGGATGACGTAGCAGAAATGCCTTTTCATGTTTTGGCGCTCAGTAATGATCCTTCCAAAAGAAATTTTGGTCTTTTGGTCAGACATGTGAGAGAGGGAATGCAGGAAAGAAACGTGCTTAGCTCTAGATTTATAGAAGAATTCTAGCCTGCAGCTAGAATTTAATATGAGAACCTGTACATAGAGAAAGAAATAAAAATAGACCTGGGTGATATTCTGTTCAAATATTTCACCTTTATCAAATTTTTCCTTCCCATTTTTAATACTGGATTTCACTAAAAGTTTTGGTGATCTGAGGCATCTCTTTGAGATGAGATAGTAAGTCTTTCTTTGGATACTAAAATAGGAATTAAAAAAACCTCCAAAACAACCAAAACAAAATCACAAACCCAAAACAGACAAAAAAGTTGATTCATTTTATGTAGACATTCTGGAAAATTCCACATTTAAATTTCCAAACCCCACAAGAGAGGGGTTGAAAGTACAGTATCTTAAAGTAATTTTACTCTGGTAGTATTTTTAGGGATTTTTGGATAAGTGGAGTTAAACGAGGTTTTTTGATTTTTTTTTTTTGTTTGTTTGGTTGGTTGGTTGGTTGGTTTTTTTAATGACAAATTACAGGCTGTTAGCTTCAGCCTTTTTCCTAGAAGTAATGTTAATTCCTACTCACAACAAAAAGATAATGCCTGTTTTCAATTAATGAAATGTTTCCATAAGATCCTGACAAATATATGATACCAGGCATTAACTCTAAATTTGGATCAATCGGGACTTGTGGAATCAGTGAACTAAGCCTGGAAAAACTGAGTTTGCTTTCAGATGGGCAATGACAGTATTTTTAGCAAAATTTTCTATTACTGTTCTTTGAAATTGGCCATACCAATAGAATTGGAGCTGCAATGTAAAATGGGCAATTGCTTGTTCATATTTGCCCTTATGTTCATGGCTTAAAGTGAAAGATCATCATAGTCACGTATATGACTTCTGTTAACTTGCATTATTCATGGGTTTGAGAGGTTAAAAAAATAAGTTCTAAGAGAATATTATTCTGTCTGTGACCCCAGGAATGTTGAAGAGTGTTCAGTAAACTCAGAGTCAGGGCCTTCCCACTGTTCTTGTTTTTAACAAAAATGTGCTAATTTTTTTTACAAGATATGAGATATTTTTATCTCATGGCACTAAGTAGCTTAAGCAGTGTTTTTGCATTACAATTACAGTTCTTTAAAGAGTAAGAACAAAGCAAACTGTCCTTCCTGAAAGGATTTTTAAACAGTGGTGCCCCTGTAGTTACAAGAAACGTGTTACGGTTTTAATTACGGAAGCTATGACATATAACATTGTTCCTGCATTTACTAGAACGTGATGATGTTTTTTTTCTATAAAATCTTGTGATTTTTAGTACAATAATATTTTATAAATATACTGTCTAATTGCAAGTGTAAATTGCGTAGCTCTCTAATGGGTGCTTGGTAAATGCACAAGAGATTTAGCTTTGATTCTCAGGTACCTCTGACGAAATGGAGGCGTGCTGGGTTTTTCTTCCTCATGACACAACTGGAATGTGAAGGAGCTCTCTCATCAATGCTTTACCTCTCTGTGCTGGTGTAAATTGTCATTGCTCTTACTGTTTCAATTTTGGGAATGTCTTTATCCTGTCATACTTCTTGTAGGAACCACATACACTTTAAAAAAATATATCAATTTTTTTTATGTCGAGCATTTCTTTGATTCAGATGCTTAGGAACAGTGACTTCCCATATCTGCAAGATGGAAAATGGGTACTACGTGTTGCTCTGTCAAACAGTTTAACTAATTCCTGTAATCCTTTGAGATAACCAATAATTTTTCTGTGTGTGCAGTTGAGATTTTGGACCTGTTTGGTTTTTATATATGAAGGAAATGCTGATAATTTGCCAAATGCTACAGAGCATGCCTTTGCTCTTAGGGTTTTGGTGAGTCTGATACACGGTGTGCTTCAGTTCAGAGCAAAGGAGAACAAGGATTTCAGTTTCCCTCGCCACTTTGTGTTAGGTTTCAGTCATGCTGAAAACGCGTTCCTTGCAAGCTTTAGATGTAATGCTAATTCAACAGGGGACTGAGATAGGTGCCACATTGGTACATAGCAATTACTTGCGAAGTCTGGGGCACGTGAGTGCTGCTGGAGGCACCAAGGGCCTGATGTTCCCGTTTCCTGGTGTTCACTGCATCCTGCTTGTTGGCTTTTGGCCTATGGAGATCCCTGCACGAGGGCAGGGGCTGTGCTGTGTGACTGGCCTGGCTTGCCATGGAGTTGGGCTGGAGTGGACTGCACACAAACTCAGAAGCAGGGAGGCTGAGGCACTCCTGGGTATCCCAGTGAGGTGTGGCAGATGCTGAAGTATTTTGTGGAAATAAGATGTCAGTCAGGGGTGTTGTTTGAACCGTGAGGCTGCAGCTGATACTTGACCCAGTGTGCTGGTCTCTGTGTGTCAAACCTCCTTGGAACATACTAGCAAAAATAGGGGATACTGCAAATCACTTTCCTTGGTGTGTGCTGCTGTAATTGTCATTCCTTTCACAATGTTCCTCGTGCCTAGATACTGCTATTCACAGCTATGATGGCTTTAAATAAGGTGGCAAAACGATTTCTTTGTAATTCTTGGTTCCATTTCTCTTGGTGTTGAATGTTATCATTCGTATTCCCTCTGAAAGATCTTCTTATCTTAGGGAAATTAAGTTACTGAGCTACACTAAGCTATCGGAGGAGGGAGAAAACCAGTTACATTTTGTTCATGGAGTGAATTTATGGACACACATTCTAATTTCATGTGAAAACAGGCCTCGATAAGGCAGAGTGTTTGTAAATGAAGTTAAGAAGTGGCATGCTCAAAAATCAAGAAACAAACTAATGTTAATATCGTAATGTTGAGTTACATGGCTAACTATAGGATGGTACTTCTAATCAGCTTTCTTTATCTGTGACAAGTTTTGAGTTAGTCACCATTTCTGTTGTGGCTGTCATGTGTAGTGCCTGCAATGTAATAGTTACGACTCCAGTAGCATTTCTGTGTTCACTCAAAAACAGTTGTTATGCATTATTTCCCCTATCTAATCCATGATTTCATTAATGCTGTATTTTGTTTTACATGATTATTGCAGGGCATGATTTCTCAGGGAAATATGGATGATACCATACATTGTGAGAGCCAATAACTAATTCCTACTTTTTAAAATTGCTACAAACATTTCCAGGTTTCACTCAAACATTTCACTTGATGTAGTTTTCATCTTGAACTTCCTTTAGACTTGTCAGGTAAATCATGATGAGAATGTTAAGAGCATTTAAAGGTGTCAATAAAATACACTCTGCCCAACATTTGTTACTTTTTGGAGAAACATCCATTCTTACCTGATGTTGCAACATGTGTGTGGTTTTTTACTTTGTTGTCCTCAGCGCCATACAAATGAATAGTTACTCTGCTGATTTTGAAGCTGCACTTCTGGCACGACAGTGACATTAACTTTCAGGGTTAGGCAATGCTATAATAATAGTCTGATTCTGGAGTAGATCACCAGTATAAATGTCTAATATAAATATATTCATTTATATCATTAAATTTTTACTAAGTCTGTTCACTTTGGGAATTTTTGTGTTTGTTTTTCCAGTAAAGATACTTTGTCTAGACTGGGATTTGATCCAAAGCCCAAGAGAGTCATAGACAGCATTAATAAAGTAAAACTTTATTGAAAAGGAACTCTGCAGTCGGGTTGACCTTTATGCCTTTGCAGTATTTCTGTCTGCAGCGTATGTTTGGAGTGGTTTGCTTTAAGACCTCAGTTAAATAAATGGAGGGATTTTAGTGCTGGTAAGTGGTAAACACACCACTGTAACTGGTCACAAAAGATATATTCTGTATAGCAAGCAAGCAGCCTAATTATTTGAAGGTGAATTTGTCTTACTACATGACTTCTGTTTAAAATATCAGTGTGAGAAATGTTAACCTCTACATTTTGTTGTATACTCGTAGGAGAATTTTTTTGTCCGTAGTGAGAATGTGTGATCATAGTCATCAGCCTTGAGCATCACCTTCCTCTTGATGATTTCTGCTTTGACATTTCCATTTACATGCCCTGTTGCATTCATTGCAAAGTGAATTTCCTCTCTAGGTAAAGCCAGTGTAATTACATTTTGACTATCCTAGTTCTCTGTGGTGTTAGAAATCTAACATGAAACATAACTCTGACATATGAATGTGACTACTCAGATATCTGTGTTCTCACTCTCCTCTGAGGTGAAGAGTTGCATCGTTACATCTGGCATTAGGAGGTAACCAGACCTTTTCTGGATATGCCTGCCATGATGTGGAACACATCCAGAATTTAATCTGGCTTTCACTTCCTACTTCTAAAAAGCATAAAAGGCTTCTCTCTGAGGATTTTTGTAGAAAGCAGCTGTTTAGTTCTACAAGTGCAGAGTCCTTCACCTGTATCTCAGTTTCTAAAGTTGCATCCAGTGCTCCTTTCCTTTATTAATGAACTTCTGACTGTTTTTTCAGGGAGGGTGCACAAATTGTCTTTATCTTCCACAGAAGAAATATGACTGGCTACTGGAATGGCCTCAGAAATAATAATTCAGGGCTGTTTCTACAGTTCTGCACATATGCTCCAGATTTTTTTTCCACATTTTTCCTTAAAAATACTCAAACAAAACCCCACACTTATGAAGCTGAGGAAATTAGCCATTTAGCATAAAACTAATTTTATAATATGCAAATGACTGTCTTTTCATTGGTGATATCCTTCAATATATTACAGCCCACGAGTCTTCCTTGTCTGTGTGATAGGAGGTGATGCTTCTCTTCAACCTAAATATGACCTTTTGCATACCAATTAAGTTAGTTCCTCTACGAGAATGAATAATTTCTAAAATGTTTTAGAAGCTTCCTTTTTCTCTAGGTAAGGGAATCAGTGGGACCTTTCCAGCCAAACGGTATCACTTTCCTACTGGGTAAGGGAAAAAACACCCCACTAAAATTAAAACAAAAATCTTAATTGAAAATAAGGAATCTTAGTAGGAAGCATATGGGATCAGCTGTAAAATCATTGAGGTAATTTTCTGCATAGCCCAATTCCATATAGGAAGTGCTCAGGCAATGGTTTATCGGATTGATCTCTGGTTGATCTTGACTTAAAAATAAGAGTCATTTTGAATAATCATTTCATATGGAAGCTAAATGCTTAAATTAAGCCCTGTGATTATAACAAAAAAAAAAAAAAAAAAAAAAGAAAAAAATTATATTTGGAGACTTAGGAGTTTATTTTTATTTTTCTTGAAGTACATCCAAGCAGTTACAAAGGAATGCTCTGTTAATTGAAAGTCTGAGAAGTCTGTATGGGAAGCGTAGCCAGTTGTTGGAGTTGACATTTTCTGAATGGGATTAGAGAAATTTAATAAGTGTGAGATACAACCTCAGCATGGTACAGCTGAAGGGGTTCTTGTAGTGATTTAAAATCTGTGTAAGGTGTCTTTGGAGTAGATATTAGTAAAGCAGAATTGTTTATGAACCTTGATTTATGAAACTCCTGAAGCTTGGGTGCATTAAAACATGCACAAAACCAGTAGCAGTTTTAATGTTTGTTTTGGCATTGCATTTTGTACCAAGTTTCAGGGAATTCTCAATAACACTTTTAAAGCAGAAGCTGCTTTAACTGAAGAACTTTCACCTGAAGAAAACTTTTGTTTGCCTGAAGTCTGTACAGTTTCTTGATAATTCGGATGTTCAGAGAGCACAGCAAGTTCCAGTATATATCCTCTATGAAACATCTTTATGCATCATCTTTAAACCATTTTCCTTAGTGAGACCAGAACGTGAATTACTGATGTATTGCATTTGCACTTAAAAACCTGATTTCAGAGTGTGTTAAAAACCTTGATCTATTTTTGATAAAAAAAGAAATGTAGCATTTTAATCTAATTTCCATTTAATGGTAAGGATATTCATGCAGAGAAAAACATATAATGGAGGTTTGATGCAGTGATTTTTAAGCCAGGGAAACAGCAGGATGGCAGTGGTAAATCTGAAATGAAGATGCATGTCTGCTCAGAAGCTCTGGTTTCCTCCTGCCCTCTTTATACCAAAGTGGTGTCTCCATTATTCCAGGATAATACAGGTGAAGCAAGGACCAGAGCTTTACCCTTTGTTCTTTAAAAGTGAACACTGGCTTTTGCCTGGAGTGTCTTTGTCCTGTCACTTCATTTTCTGAGGGGAGGTCAGTTAAATGAGAAATATAGAATAAGTATTTTTAATTAAAATCAGATTTAAGCTATTCATTATTTTGAAATCCTCTATATTAATAGAGATCTAGTGAATGGAAATGGAAGTCCTATATTGCAAATACTGAACATTGCTTATATATTTTTAACAAAACCAATATATATATGAGAATTTAAAACATGTGAAGGTAAAAATTGGAAGATTGTTCTTGTGTTTATAGGTTTATAAATTGAAATTCTTAATACCCAGTACCAAAACCCTATAAAAAGGGCTAATGAAAAAAAAAAGTTATGTATTCTGATTAACAGCCTGTGTAATACAATCAATGTGTGTGATGTTTTTGTTCTGTATTGTATTTATTATATGTAAGTAAACAATAAAGATTATAAATCTTATTTTCTTAACAGGAACTGGTATTTGGTTGGGGTTAATGCTGAATGTGTTCTATATAATCAGTTAAGAAAAAATGAACAGTCACTAAGAGGGGGGCTTAAAAGTGGGTTTTGGGATGACTCGTTTTACCTGAAGTCAGCCAGGATGCCAAAGGTTATAGTCTGGTCTCATAGTGGTCTGTGTGCTGGTTTTGCCTGGGGTAGGGTTAGTTTTCTTCCAAGTGGCTTGTGTGGGGCTGTGTTTTGTACCTGTGCTGAGCACAGGGATGACAACAGAGATGTTGTTGGTGAGCAGGGCTCGCACAGAGCCGAGGCCTTTTCTGCTTCTCGTACTGCCCTGGTAGCAAGGGCTCAGGGGGTGCAGGGAAGTTTGGGAGGAGACACAGCTGGGACAGGTGACCCCAACTGACCACAGGGATGTTCCAGACCACGTGACATCGTGCTCAGTGTATAAAGGGGGGGGAAGAAGGAGGAAGAGGGGACCGTTTGGAGGGATGTTTGTCTTCCCAAGTAACCGTGATTTGTGATGGGGCCCTGCTCTCCTGGAGATGGCTGACCCTGCCCATGGGAAGCAGTGAATTAATTTCTTGTTTTGCTTTACCTGCCTGCACAGCCTTTGCTTTCCCTATTAAACTTGTATTTATCTCAACCCACGAGTTTTCTTGCTTTTGCCCTTCCAGTTCTCTCCCCAGTCCTGCTGGTGGGGGAGTGAGCGAGTGGCTACGTGGGGTCTGGTTGCTGACTGGGGTTAGACCACGGTAGTCTGGTAATTTAAGTAGTAAACCAGCAATTTTTAATCCGTTTTAGCGTCTTCAGGTGATTTTTATTTGCGAATACCTGAGTTACAAAGTGTGACCAGCAGGAGGAGCTACTGCAGTGCCCATCCCGCTATCCAGTCCCTCAGCTCCCGTGTGAGGAGTTATTACATAAGCGGTAAAAAGACAATTTACCTGTTTATCATCCTTGATTCCTGGAGTTAACCAGGGCTAGATATTGACCTTTCTTCATGCAGCTGAACTTTCAGTATCTTTAAGAATTAAAATCTCGGGGATCATAGGCATTTATCTAAATACTTAATAGAAAAAAAATCTTCTACCATGGGCTTTCCTGAGTTTTCTTGACTACCTACCGCTGAATTCTTTTTACTGAGACCATCAATATTACTACACAGCTATAGAAAAAAAGCAGCTTTTTACACTACAACAAGGGGATACTGGCTTGGCCATACCTAAAATGTGCAAAAATGCAATAGGATGTTACCAAACATATAAATCTTAAGTTTTAGATAGAGTTTCTTAAAAAAAACCTAAGTATGTGCATAAAGACATGCCAAACATAAATCACAATATGGAGAAGCAAGAGTGTGCATGAAACAAAGGGAGTTCAGCTAAGAAATTGGGATGGTGTAATTAAGGAAGGATTCCTGTCTGAGCCAACTTCACCTGCACAAATCCACTGGGAAAAGCCTTTGCCCGTGCTCTGTCCTGTCTGGAATGAAAACTTGTAATGAGCAAGGGTGATGTAATCAAAAGTTATTTCATAGCAGCAGCTCATGCAGTGTCTGCCCTGTCTTTTGAGTGTTCCAGGACCAGAACAACTATTAAAGAAAAATATACCTGTGATTTTTTTTCTTTTTTTTTTTTTTACAGCAGACAGATAAATTGTAGTATGCAACCTGCTTGCCTAACTGATTTGAAAAACATTTCTCCTTTAAAAAGGGTTGATAAGGTCACTTAAACAACACTTTATTCTTGACACCAAATGGACAAGTATCATGTGCTCCTTTTTTTTCCCCCCACCCCCCCAGTGTGGAAGGGTCTTTGTTCCATCTTACTTGGCAAAGCACTTGGTATGGTAAAATTCTTTAGTCAAGGTTCTGGTGCCCTTCAGTACTTACAGGTTTGAGGGGATGTTTTAACTAATTAACATGGATCTCATCATATGCCCTGACAAGCAACAGGAATTCTGGGGCTCAAATTCAGAATTTGAAGCAACTTGGCTTTAAAAGTTTCTATATACTTGCGAAGGCACGTTGGCAATAACAAGGCTGTTCTTTTTCTAGTGTCCTAACTCATGGTGGGATCCCAGTCACTGTGTGATTCCTCCCTTTTGAGTCATAGATAAAATGTAAAATGTGGAATAATTTTTGGCAGGTTCTGCCCTTGAAACATAAAAACCTTAAGTGTATGTTATGCTGTGCATGAGCGGCCTGGGCAGGTGGTCACAGAATCACAGGAGCAGGTTTTGCAGTGGAAGTTTGTAAAGGTGAGCAGAGGCCCATGAGGAGATCGGGGAGTTGGCAATGATGTGCCATCCTCACTAGCCCCGAGGGTGGGGGAGCTGCTGCGTGGATGACTGAGGTAAGAAGCTGTTTTGTACTTTGTTCTTTTGGTTTGTGGGGATTTGTTTTGGTTTGGTTTTCCTTACCCAAAATGTGAATCGGTGTACTGTTATTCTGTTAGGCCAGTAAGACCTAAACACTTTTCTGTGAAATCTTGACACCTAGTACTTTTCTGTATACAAAGGGATAAGTCAGCACAGGCTGGCTAGATTGCTTTCAATCTTTAGGATGTAATTTGTTGACACATTATCCTATTCTATTCTGTATACTCTTCAGTTTTAGGAGACACATTTCATACACGAAACTGCCACTTGCCAGAAGCTCAGTGTCGCTTGCTAGAAGGTGAGGTTTAAAGCTTCTGAAAAGGATGATTTAAACCCTATTTTCAAACTTCTCTTTCTATCAGCAGTATGTATGTGGGAGACGTTCTTGGGTTTTATTTATATCTGCAACCCAAGTATATTCCATTTATATTGATTTTAAAAAACTTGGACAGAGCTTAAGGTTTCCAAAGAAACAATGGCTTATTACCTCAGTGTGAACTCTTCTTCCTTTCTTCCCCTCATTTTCCCCCCTCTGCTCCCAGCCCCTACTTCAAGCTTATGTAAAAGAAAAGCCAGTTGTTCTGGTTTATGGCTTTGCAAGCTTTCAGGATCGTTTTTTGGTCGTGCTACCTAATATGTTACAATTTGCTGTGACATGATGTTCATATCATAAAGATTCCTTAATTATCTAACTAGGCTTTTCTTTGTGGGAACCTCCCAGTGTTGGACCATTTCCTAGGCTGCTTTCATTT
Organism: Oxyruncus cristatus; assembly: GCA_013399855.1. Classification (NCBI taxonomy): domain Eukaryota; kingdom Metazoa; phylum Chordata; class Aves; order Passeriformes; family Cotingidae; genus Oxyruncus; species Oxyruncus cristatus. Next base: position 2,929,128 of record VXAY01000767.1, on the reverse strand, counting down.
AACTTCTAGGATCCTGCTGCTAATGATGATGGAAAACTCATGATTACACTGTGAGTGTGCATTTACACAATGTGAAGGAAGATTCATAAACATAAAAGAACATTCTGTCTGTCTGTAACAGTGTTCCCATTTAGAAAGAAGCTTCATCTGCCAGTAAATGCAATTTTTTTTTTTAATCCCATTGGAAGGAAAAAATACATTTTTTTTTTTTTTTAAATCAAGTAGCAGGCAAACAGGCAAGTGAGAGTTTTCTGACCATGGGGCATGTGGTAATCTCAGAGAAACGGGAGATGAGGAGGAAATCTGACACAAGGACCATGATGAGTAGAGTTTGGTCTCATGCATACCTTTCCCCGAGTCCTCGTTGCCTTTTTATGTATTTCCTTACTCTTTTCACTAATTCAGAGGACATCAATATTTCATAGTATAAATATTTTAAAATATTATGGAAATGTGTCGGTAATTTAACAAATGTCTTTTATTAAAAACAGATTTTGACAGAAGTGCCAACACTGACTTCTACCTCCCCTTTTCACTGTTAGGTAAAAGCTGATACATCTCCATCTGTCACTCTTTTGCATGTGATGTTTTCCCCAGTGCTTAAAAATGAAGTTGGATTCATTACCATCCATACAGGAATGTGTTGGCCATACTGAATTTCAAGTGTAGGAAGAGAAGCTCCTGAAAAATGTGTTCCTAGAATAGGGTAAAAAAAGAGTCTTACCGAAATGTTTTTCTCAAGGAAATGGTCATGGACTAAGCCAGCATCCTCTCTCAGATACAAAGGGGCAATCAGGACCAGCCTAACCTAGACAAGAAGAAGAACAAAGTGATGATCTGGCAGGAGCTGATGGAGAGCCGTGGTAAGGGAATGAACAGCCCTTCGGAAGTAGATGTGTAATGGATTTTCAGTAAATGAGGTACACCTGAGCTCCTGCAAAAGGAGTCAGCCTGAGCAGAAATTAGTCCTGTCCTTGTCTGTTCCTTTTGTACTTGAGGGTAGGGTAAGAGGTTGAGTTCTCAACAGAGCTTTGAGACAGAACAATTTTGTGAGATCAGATTCTCACGGTTTAAAAGTTTCAAAACACACAAAAAACTTAAATGGTAGAAGTGTTTCATTATTTTAAAAACACTAATTCGCTTTCAGGGTCTAACTGATATAAAAGTTTGATGACACATAGAGTCTGTCATGAAATAATCCTACTGTTGCCTTGGCGCTCTGCCAGAGTAATTCCTCAAAACACCTAGTTAATGGTTTTAATGATATGTCTCTGCTTTCTGGCTCTGGTCTGCCATTATACCTGCCAATCTACCTCCTCCCTTTGCAGATGATTTCCAAAACTGACTCATATGTGTGTCCCCTTATAAGTTCTTCATTTCTCCCTTTTTTTTTTCTTTTACCCTCTCTCACGGGTTTAAAAAAAGACTGTTCAATTCTAAATTGTTTGAAAAATTGACAACAGTCACCCTAGCAGTACAGCAGAGGCACAAGTACAGAGGAGTTGTGAATACTGGCTTTCCATATTTCTCCTCACATACCAGACTATTTAAATCTGAAGTTTATGTTGGCCTTGAAGTGTGTCTTGAAGAGAACTCCTTAACAAAGCTTCTTGTTCCACATAACAATATTTTGTTATAAGTTTAGAGAGCGCGCTATTCTTCCTGCTTAGTTTGGTTTTCAGGAGAGGATAATAGTTTTGAGGTAAAGGTTGCTTGAATGTAAACTCAACACAAAATGGACTCTTAGAGAAACTCTACAGTGTTACAGGAAATTCCATAGTGTCCTTCTGAATTTGACCTGTTCCAAGGACCCAGTCTTTTATGTGATGCTTTGAATGTCACAAGTAGACACAATACTACCTCTTCCCCTTCCTTATCATTACTGATTATACTTGGGGAAGTTCCTTCACCTTTCAGTGGTTTGGGTTTTCCCCTTCCTAAAATTATGGTAGTGACTGCAATTTTATTTTTTTTATGGGGTGAAAACAAGATAACAAATTGCTGGCACAGTTGCTGCAGGGCTTGGGCAGAAAACTGGAGTTCATGTGTCCTTAAGAACACCTCAGTTCTTAAGGAAGCAATAACTACAGCTTTCAGCCCAGGCCCTGCAGCAATATTGCCATCTTGTCTCTCATATTCCCTTAAATCTCCCTAATTCCTTCTGCCCTGTCTGACCTGTGCTACTTGGGCAGTCAGTTCGCTTCCCAAAGTCCTTAATCAGTCTTCACTACAGATGCCAGCACTAAGAGATCAGTGCTATTGCCAGTGCTGGGCCAGGACCTCTAATACAGATGTCACAAGAGAGACACCAGTGAAGATTAACTGCTATTTGCTAGATTTTTAAAGGAAGTCTTTTAGCTGTTTTAAAAAGAGAGTAGGGATTTCTCCAAACAGCTGAAAGACTTATTTCTTCAGTGTAACAAATGACAGTTTGCCTTGATTGCTGCTACTCCAGAAGCTGAGCCTGCTCCAAAGGGTACAGAGCCGCAGTAGTGGAGATGTGGAAATGTTAGAAACTATGGCCGAGATACACAGTGCTTGAGGAAATGGCCTGAAATCCCCCAAACTCACATCACTGGTAGGAGACCAGGAAAAGGAATGAGCCAAGAAGCACAGCTGTAAATAGGGTGGCACGCGTGCAAAATGAGTCCTCTCCCTCTGGCCATCTCTAATTCTGCCCCTTAAGGTAGTTACCAGTAAATCCCAAAGCTGGAAGATGAAACATTTTCCATGTTTATCTACTCTATAAGCTGTTCCTTTTTAAAGCAATGGAATAACTTTTATGTTCTCTGTGCCCTTAGCCCAGACACACCTTGCAGCGTCAAAACACCCAAGAGATGTCTGCGTATTTATTTTTCTATCTCAGAAAAATCTGCATATAGTAAAAAAACATTTTGAAAACATCCTGCTAGCAATAATATTTCATCACTCTCCACCCACAGTCTATTGAGACCGAATGTTTGCTTCCTCCGAGCCACCTTGTTGCCTCTAAACCTATTCGTGGACCTCTAAAAATGCTTTTCCTGCATTCTGCAAATCACCAAGCTCAGGTTAGGTAGGAGAAATTCCTCTACTGGGGAATGGACTCCGCTGGTTAGTGGTACCCTGGTGTGTTTTTTTATCTGGTTTTTAATCATCTGGTAGTCCCACAAACCTACTGGGTTTTTCTTTTTCCCATCTTTGCATGCACCAAGTTACTCCTTGGAGATAGTCTGGCTTCCAAAATTTGGAAGTCTGAAATGTGTGTCTTTTACGGAAGGGATAATTACTTACATGTAAATTGTAGCTCTCTGAAGGTATATCTAAAATATTACCCCTCGCCCACACGCTCACTGTCCTGCTGAGCTGAGATTTCTCTGTGCTTTATGGGCTTTAAATACAGGGTGTCCCTTTCCCCCGTCTTAATTTGCTGCTGTGTTGGGAGAGGTTTTTTACCTTCCTTTGCAGACAAAGCGGGCTTTTGGAGAATTCAGGATAGCTGAAGCATCTCAGCAGGCGTGGTGTGAAACTGGGCTTGCTGTGAACACTGACTTAAAACTTTTTTGCTCAGAGGCATCCCACTGAGCCTCTGTTCAGGTGAACAAAATCCCACTTCTTCTAAGAACGTTAAAGGCTGGATCAACTAGGAGCTAAAGGCATGGCCCCATTTATTTGAATGGAGCTGTGCTAATTTCCATCAATAAAAAAATCCGACTTTAACAGGTAATCTGCAGTTAATCTCTACAGTGGGTAAACAACTGTCTCTAAATGTGACCTTTGGGGTGCCTATTTTCAGTTAATTTGATTTTGTAACTTTTCTGCAGATTTTTTTGGTAGCAAATTAAAATTTGAATGACTAGAAGGAAGAGATATACCTGAGGCTTGTTACAGTAGAAGTGAGAGAGTAGGAGCAACAGAGATTTTTCTTACTCCTGCACAAGCCAATGTGGATCATGTGAATTAATTCTTTATATTTAACGTGACTTCTCTGTTGTCCACCACCCCAAAAGTAATGCAGAGTTTTAAACTTTATCTTTCCATTTCTATTCTTATTAATGCTTCAGTTCTTCCCAGAACTGAACTTGGAATGGTGTTTTTTAATATTACTTCCCAAAACAGTTTTGTTTTAGAATGATATTCATATTAACAATGTTGTTCCTAATAGAAACTAAATTGCATAGCTTCTTGGGTTTAGTAATTTCATGGCTACGTGCTGGTTATACATTTCTGAATAGGGTTCAACAAAACAAGCCATGAGAACAGAAGAACAGATTGTCCTTTACCCTTATTAATGTTGTTTTTCCTGAAGAAAGTTTTTATGCCACTAGTCTTGATCCTTTTGCAAAGTAAGTAGGTACTTGCTACTATTTTCTGTCTGCAGAACATCCCTTTAAGAATTGGTTATGTACACTGCAAAAATTATTTACTCTTAATTAGCATGATAATTTTATTCACAGCTTCCTTTGCTGGTCATCTGTTCTTTGATTTCAAATCCAGGTCTGGCAAAATTTCTTTGCCTGGAGTTACTTGAGAGGAAGGTTATAAAATTAATTGAACTGCTTGGCTCTAGTTGATGGCCTGTAAATGTCCATCTTTCTCAAACAGCAGTGTATAGAATTTTCCAGGCTAATAGCTGGTCTGGTATGCAGAGTCAAGCTTTATTCACCCAGTACAATTATCATTTATTTAGAGATAGAAAGGTGAAGACACCTTCTAGTTAAGTATGAGTCAAGAATTAGGAAAGTTATTCACTCTTCAGGTGTTTAGTTATCCACCAATTATCAAAATACACTGTATGAGTTGGTTTATCTAAATAGTAATATGCACAATTATTAAAATATCCAGAAAATTACAAGATAAAGTCAGGAAGCCAAGCCTGATAGCTGACACAATACCAAAGATTCCTCCCTGGCCTTACAGGCAGCTAAACTGGGCCAGTGAGAAAGGGAGAAGACCCATGTGTTGCATTAATAGATCATCACACTGAGGTGTGTCATTCAAATTCACTTTAGGAAACAGGTCCAGGTATGTCAGGTGCAATATGAAGTAATCACATGTAATATTTACTGATGTTGAAAGACTTAAATACATGAAATTTTGCAACTTTATGTGGCATAATAGAAATTAAGCAAAATTACTATGACAAAGACAGACCCAAGTGGGTGTATTTGTATAGTTATTCCATACAGCCTTTAGCTGTTGAACCCTGTCATCCTTTCTAATCACTTTGGGCACTTAGCTCAGGCAGTGTCTTGCTACATTCAGATAATCTTAGTCCCGTGTTCATATCCTGGCTGATTTTTTTTGTTGTGTCCTTGGAGATGGCAAGGCAGCACTCACACAGCACCAAGCCAGCTGTGCCACACTGGGCGTTCCAGAGAGCTGGGAAGGCAGGATCTCGGTGGCTGTGCTCGGCCTCCCAGGTTTGAACATCAGAGGGAGAGGAGCAGCTGCCAGGTCATTGCCGGCCACCTGTGTGGGTGGAGAGGCTTCTGGGGGTGCATGGCTGTTGTTCTGAGTCCTGCCTAATTGAAGGACCAGTTTGCTGTCTGTATGTAAAGCTAAAGCCAGAGGTGGCTCTGTGCAGCGCAGGTGCCCACCCAGCCGCCCCCTTGCTCCCCCCGACCAGCAGGACCTGGGGGACAAACACAAGGGAAAAGCTTGTGGGTCAGGATGAAGACAAGAAGATTGCTCACCGTTTAATCTCATGGACAAAATTGACTTAGCCTAAGGAAAATTACTTACTTTATTGCTTAGGCACCTTGCCCACCTCTCCACCCCACTCCCCAGCCCCGGACACTCTCCAGGTTGTCTCTCACATGTGTCACCTCGCCCCTCGGTGCCCTTTGGCCCATTTGTAAGTGCCACAGGTGTCACTGATGGGCTCAGCTGTGCTGGCTGGAACTGTCTGTGTCTGGCACAGAGGAGCCCCCTCAGCCAGTGCCCAGACTTAACCTGCAGGCAGCAGGATTTCTGGGTTGTGTGGTCTGAAGTCTGGTCCATTTCTGGAGACACCAGCTGTGGAGACGGAGCCCCGTTGGCTGTGCTGCATCTCCCTGAGGACCCGAGGATCAGGTAAGAACCAGGAATCCCGTCATGGACCTACAGGTGTGAGTGGGTGTGAGGGGTTCATAGTTCAGTGTGGAAAGAAGAGACTAGCTAAGACATTGCATCAGTACCTGGCTGTGTTAGTTTATTCTTTCCCCATGAAGGAATGTCTTATCCTGCGTCTTTGCATAACCTTGTCCTTCAGTGGCCTTGTGGATACGGTATTTTGCTACTGCCTAAATGACATAAAGTGGCTCTCAGGGACATGCCAAAATACGGCCTTGAAATCATAATCTTACTAACATAAGCTCATATTGGTTCTGTTTCACGCTGATCTGCTTATGTGGTCTCCACAGACTTGCTTTAACATTGACTTGGGTTCATCTGGACATTACAGTGTGCCCTCCATAGATCCCTACAAAATTGATTTTACCCCTGGCTTTAGCAGGATGCCACCCCTCACGGCTGACACCCGGTGCTCATCAATGGGATCATGTAAACAAGGTCAGAAAAACACTACAGAGGTTACTAGTCTGGTTATTGGCACACGTGTGCTCTCATAGACTGGGAGCTGTTCTGCTCCCACACCCCCCTGGTGCCTTGGGCTCGGACAGGGTTTGTTGCACCTGGAGTTGGCCAGGTATGTGTGTTCTTTGTGAAGCCTGAGAATTCACTCCCAGCACCTATTGCTGTGCTGGCCACAGCAGCATGGCTTTGTTTGGCTCGCTAAGGTGTTTAGGGGGCTGACTTGAGCTTGGCCCTGTGCTGGAAAGATTTCAAGGCTCAGGCTGAAATTTGCAGGTACAGATATTGCGTCTGTCTCTGAACATGCAAGCCTAAATCTGGGTTTGGTCAACAGCACCTCACTGGGTTAAGCTGTGCATGGATCTAAGAGGAACGGCATTCCCTGGAAAAGGTATGCCCTGTCCACTCCCTCACAGCAATCCAGCCTGAGGCTCAAAGAGCAGAGGCAAATGGATGACAGATCTCTCTCCGTCCTGTACAGCTGCTGCTGCTTCTGCTCTCTGGCTGCCTGGCTACAGCTCCGTGGTGTCCCAGAGCATTCCTTTTGGTAACAGCAACAAGGTCTTCTTGTCTCCTGTGTTCTCTGATTTGAAATTTAACGTACAAATGTGCATTGAATTTTAAAATTCAAAACCTTCATCATCCTTTTCTGATGGACATTGTGTTGTCTTGCAAGCCAGGCCTGAGGTGATTGAAAGTGATAGCATTTGGTAATTTCTGATTGATTAAGTATACTCTGAAAGTAAAACAAACCTGATGGCTCCAGTGCAAGGAGTCCACGATCCCTGCACCATGATTTTCTGAGGAAGAGGCTTTGGCTTCTTTGTCCAAACATAGCAACAAAAATCTTACATAGCTACACCAAAGGGATTGGGAAATAACTAAGTACCACCTCTGTATTTTTTTTAAGGATTTGTTTTTAATCTTGGCATATCATCTTTGTTTCACTGATTTTTCTGGTTCATTTTCCTTCTGTTTTCTACTCACAATCAACACACATATTTCATATTTAGTATCACAGGTATTTCTTGGTCATATTAGCTATATTTATTTGGATAAATTTAGATCCAATAATATTTTTTTAGTAAAAATTTGACAACATTTATCATCACTGGAAACTGACCCTTTATGAGATTTTATCTGTGCAAGAGCAGTGTTTTACAGGATCCCTTGAGCCCCAGTTGTGACACTGTACAAAAAATGAAATTATAACCTTACTGAAGCCAGTGGGAAAACAACCCTTTTCAACAATGGGGATAAAAGAACAGTTTTTGGGGAAATGCTGGACATCCATAAATACAAGTGCATATATTATGTCCCTTTTCTACATCACCTTTAGATCTAAAATGCTCTCTACTAGACGAGGCTAAAATACCTGTTATGTTCTCATGAGATTTCTCCCTATCGCATCACCGTGCCTTCTTGGAATCTGCGTAAATTTCTGACTCCTAGGAGTCAGAATTTTTATTTAAGAACTTTTAATTTAAGGCTTAGAAGTCTTAAGTGTCTTACTTTTTGCAATATATTCTGCAAAGGAACCGCATTCAACTGCCCTGTGCAGTACTCTGAGTAAATGTGTGGGTGAAATGCATTGTCCGGCACCAAATAACAATCATAAGCCTGCACTTAAACCCTGTGGATTTCATACCAATAAATGACCATGCACTATTCATTCTCATACAGTGTGAGCACAGCTTTCCTATATTTCTAAGTTATTTTTGCAAAAATTTCATGATGGTCTTCATTATACAGTACCTGCTATGAGCCCCCAAGACTGGAACTAGAAACGTGTTTCCTAGAAATGGAACATGGAAGTGTTCTCTAAGCTATTTTTATGCAAATTCTTGTTCAATTCTTCAGCGTCTGAGCTTTAAACACCACATCTGTGAAAAGATCAGGCCAAACTGAGAAATGTATTTTGGCCATAGAGATGAAATTGTGAATTGGCATTTAATTGTGGGAAGTGATTCTGTAGTAGGTCGTTTTAGATCTTTCAATTGGTGTGAGTCAGTGAGCTTTTATGGAAACAAAATTGCACAGTAGGCTTTAATTGTGCATAATTATTGCACTGCATGGTGCAGAGTACTATACTGTAGGCATTCAGCTGCATTCTGTTAAGTTTTTATTGAACTCTGTGAAGAAGTTTACCTGATGGTATTTGATATATGCTCGTTTAATCTGCTCATGCTTTCTTGTCTTAGGAAAATGAAAATAATTATAATAGAATATTTTTTCCTTCCCCCCCACCCCATCCTTCACCCCGGTTTCCAGATGACTAATTATACCGTATGGGATACCTGTGGGCATCTGCTAAATTTAACTGGAGTCTTAATTCTCATTTCAGCTGCAAGAATCTTACAAAAGGTCTTTGGGTTTAGGAGCATAAATTTAAATAGTACAGAATAAGACAGGGTTCAGCTTTTTCTACATCCATCTGCACATTTGAAAGGCTGAATGATACTTGGTAGACTTTCATCCTGTTACTTCAGTAATCTGTAGCTGTTTCCAATTTGATTATTTTTGTTCCCTGGGTATTTTATGTCTGTTGGATCTGACTACTGCATCCAGCTACAACACAGCTTCTGATTCAGGATTAGAAAAATTTTCTTTCCTCCTCTATAAGTAAGTAAAACATTTTTATCACTATGGACCTAGTGATTTGTGAAATCCTGTTGTACTTCCTTATTTCTCCTGCTAAGCTTTCAAGTTGCCAGCAGTGATCTGATTGTTTCCCATCTTTTCACCAATAATGGAACCCAGGCCAGCACTCTGTTGCTCTCATGAATTCAGTATCACAGCTCTCAGTCATCAAAAGGGCTTTATGATGTTTTTGGGAAAAACAGCTTTGGGTTCGGGGCTTGGGTTTTGGGGAAAGATGAAAAATAGAGTCTGATATTATTGTCATTGCCACAAGACTCCATAGTTCTCATATCCTGCCAGGGATGAAAGTACTGTATAACAAACAGTAGCTCTGGCAGATCTTTTTCCTATCTGTATTGATGAACTTGCCACTGCTGTAATGTAGATAACAAACCTCACAATAGTCCTCTTTCTTGTTAGCATCTTCCAGCACAGCGACTTCTGTAGCTGGCCTCAAAGAAAAAACACCACGAAGAATGAATTTTGATTGCACCTCTGCAAAGCCTTTTATTGTTCTTGTTTGTATAGTAAAAATGAAGTAGCAGGAAGAAGCTGCTTCTTTTTTTTTTAATAACTGTCCTGTATTATTTCAAGACAGTCTGAAGAATATTGTCAGAGGTGGGGTTAAGCCAGGCAGGGATTTTTTTCCCTGTTCCAGACTATTTGCCTACAGTTATACCTGGTGATCTATATAATTCAAAAGCAACATGTGAAAACTTCTCTAACAGCTTTACAGCTCTTTTCATAAGAGCGTGTGCAATTGGGAACAGTGCAGGATCATTGGCATCCCACCTTACTCTGAGTTTTTACAGGGAGGTGAACTTCTATCATTTCTTTTTCACTGCTTGTATCAGTGCCAAGTAACTGTACAAAAGCTGTGTCCTGTCTGACACCTGCCTTCATATGGTGCTCTCAGCCCAGAGTGCAGAGAACAGACACCTCTGTGGGAGGGTGAGGGGTAACTGTTGATGGGAACTGTGAAAGGAAACATTTAAACACTTTTTAAGACCCTTCTCTTCTTTACAGGCACTAGCTGTTAAGTGGGGTCTGATTCTCAGTTAAATAAGGTCATTTTACAACGTGACAGGTTTAAATGTTTGTTTACTTCAAAAGCCATTGCACTTCCAGACATAATCAAGTCTTTGATAATGTGACATAGAACTGTAACAACTGTGATGCTTCAGTCTGGGGGTTTTTTTTGTTTAGTTTTGTTCTGTGTTTTGTTTGGCTATTTTTTTTTTTTTTTTACGGTTGTTATTATTTTCTTTTCTTCTTTTTCCTTTATTTAGTTTTTAAGGGACAGGAGCAAGAATGAGCAACAATGAAAAGGAAGAAATTCTTACTGATTATCTTACCGCCTTGGAAGACAATTTGGATGTACTCCCAGATTATACATCTGCCCCTTTAATGTACATCTGAAATGATATTAATACCAAATCAGACATCTGTGTGTTAGTTGTGTTCAGCTGCTTGGGAGTGTGCTGTTGCTGCTGCATCTGCAGAGAACAGCCTGAGCTTCCTCCTGTGCTTACCAAGGAATGGCAAGGGGAAGGAACAGCCTTCGTGCCCTGGCTCACTACCCAATTCAGAAAGCTCTGTTCAGCATTTCACACTTCAGTTTTCACCCTGCTTTCTCTAACACTCGTCATGTTCTCTAGCTCACATTAGAGTCAGGTTATGCTTCAGAATTGCAGGAGGAATTTAGATAAAAATGTTCTCGCAACGTGTTGTTAACTGGACAGATGCCAGCCCTGAGGTCCTGATCGGATGGGTGAGGGCGGTCTTTCCATTCAGGGCTGAAACCTGAAATGGAGAAATTGCAATGCCCTGGCAGCACCAGTTGCCCAGCCACACTCCTCTGACTGTTCCTATGGTTAAATGAATGATGTTAAACACCTGAAGCCTTTCTAAGAGTGCTGAAGCTTCCTTGCAGCTCAGGTCATTACACCTGCCAGGGCAGGATAGTGAAAAGGTCAGGAGAGGGAAAACGTTTACCATCTTTATTTATTCGTATAAACGTATCTATATTTTTGCATTTTGCTAATACTTCTAACTAGAAACTAGTACCAGAGTGGAAAGACCCATTTAAATTTGACATCTTTTGTGAAATAGCTTCATTTACAATGTAGAAAGGCGACCGATATTCAATAGGTCCCTCCTTTCAGGTTCCTTTTCCAAAGACTTCATTTATAGGTTGCCAGGTAACCAGAAGTCTTTGACTTTTAAATAATACTTCATAGAGGTACAAAAAGTGAGCTTTTCCCAGAACTGAAATGGCAAGAACTATCTGAAATGAGCACTAGTCTTAGCAAATGCCTACGGAGCTGACCACTGATATGCACCCACACAATCGTGAAAGAAGACAATTGCTAAACTCTTCAGTGGCTGGATGGGTCCAATTTCAAGCACAAACTGCATATTTTCCTAGCTGGTTATTAAACCGAATCTGCATATTCTTACGTAAGGTCATACTGCCGTTCAGTAGGTAAATGACACTCTTCATCTCCTCCAGGAAAAGCAGAAAAATTGCTCCCAGTCTGCTTCTGCTTCTCCACCAAGCTGGCTCCAGTTTCTGCAGTATGGGAGAGAGGGATAAAAAAGATAAGGTTAATTAAAATTGTCAGCATTAGCATAACAAGCCAAATGTCCTGAGAGGACAGCACCAGCTCTTCCTTCCTCCTTTTTCTACCTTAATCTCAGAAGAAGAAGCTGAGTGCTGTGGAATACCCAAGATCACTCATGGAGCTGGAAGAAAGAGCTTAGACACGGGTCTGTCAGTTCTTCAGCCATCTACAAGGCTATGGCTCAGTTAGTATTTAGGTAGTAGCCACCTTATTCTAAGGATCTAATCCAATATAAATCACAGTTAAACATGTGCTTGTTACTGCCCTGTGCTAACTGGCATCAGTGAGAGGATGCAGTGATTTTAGTTGTAATTCCATTTAAGTAAAGCACCCCAGTCCCGACTGCGGGGCAGGAGAGCCCAGATTGGAGCCTGGGGAATTGACTGGATCTCAAATGTTGTTGGTGCTGCCAAAGCAGCAATTTTCAATCAATTTTCACAGCAGTTAAAGGAAGCTGTGCCAGTGTGGAGCCAGCCTTAACAGCAAGAAGCTCGTGCAGTGGGACTGCTTCAACACTCCTCCTGCCCCAGCTGGCTTTGTGGGGAATCTTGCACAAGAGCAGCTTTTGGTCTGTATCTTGTTGCAAGGAGTCCAAGGGGCAATTTGACTACCTCAGGTTATTGTCTCTAGTTCTCACCTCTCTCTGATGTCTAGCAACAGGGCAGGAGTTCCAGTTCCCTGTTGGCAGGGAGCTGCCTTGAGGCCAATACCTTGTGACACGCTCACTGTTTGTCCCAGTGTGGCAATGAATTTCAGTTCTTACTGGCCTAGCTTCGAGTTTAAACTCTCCACGCAACCACATCCTTCATTCCCCTTTAAAGGCTGGGCTTTGAAAGTTGGTTTGTTTGTTGGGTTTTTTTTCTTCACAGTATTTTCACTTTGGAGATACTTCTGAAGTCATTGTGAAATATCTTACTCAAACATTCGAGCCAAATCAATTTGTATTTCCAGAGGTTCATCACGGCAGCAATGCATAAAGAACAACTTAATAAAATGTTTATATCAATGTCTGAAGTTCACGGTCATCTGAGAGTGTGCAACGACATCTGTAGGATAAATTATACAGCTCAGCACTGAAACATGACCATAGTACAAAGTATATTGTTTGGAAATCTACTGTTGGACATGAAATCCAGCTTTGCAATTTTTGCCTCAGAATTTACACTGACACTTCTTTATCATAAATGAGACATATTTACATGCCATCCTTTGGGGCATTCTAGAGTACTTCAGGATCAAAACCGGTGCTGAAAAGGCAGCCTGTGTACCACTAAAACCAGCCAGACTTTTCCCAGCAGCGTGCTTGTGTTGGCTATTCTGATAAGGTAAAACTGATAGCACTTTTATTGTTTTGCTAAGTCTGCCCTTCTGATGAAGTGCTCCGAAATTGCAGCACAAAGACTGCAGGCTTATTTCAGCAGAACCTGAAAGTCTTAATCCTTTATTGCTGCAAAAGCAAACAACTGTCCTTATTAGCAGCCTAAAACAGAGCAACGGAGCACAGAGGAGAGTCCTTCCACACAGAGTTACTGCAGTTCTTGGGTAACAGGTACACTTGTATCTCGGTATATGTTTATTTATATTTGTCTAACTAGGAGTAGTTTGGTAACATAAAGTAGAAATTTGGCATCTGCAGCCTGCATTCCTCTGTTTGCACTCAGTAAAAAAACTCACAGATTCACACCTCCCAAAGTACCAAAATTCCTCCATCATAGCTAATATATCAGCTTGCTAAAATTGTAAATGGAAGTGATTCATCTTTTCCAGATACTGGCTTCCTACTGGTAGCTCAGGAATAGTAAGGAGATGTGGGGGAGCTGGAAAGCACATTTCAACAGCTTTTTTCATTCATAATTCAGTTGTGGTTGGACCCAAACCTGTGGAAGAACTATTGCAGTTGATTGCAGTGGGATTGTAGTATCCAGCCCTTTACTACACAAACAGAGAAAAGAGGAGGTCAGAAATTAACTACAGCCACGTGGTGCAGTGGAACATTCCCGTCAAATCATAGGCCAATCCTTCAGACCCTACTTAAATATTAGGCTGTTTCCAGGTGAAGACAGAAAAATTGTCTTCAGTGATTCAGAAGTGTTCAATGAACTTTCTGGGTTGATAGCACAGAAGGAAGACTTAGGTTTTAAACAGCAGACTCGACAAATCTGACCTTGTGATTCTTTTTCAAAATCACGAAATATGACGTAAAATAGCTAATCTAATAACGTTTTTCAAAGACTTAAAAAACTTGGTGTGGGTAAGAAACTATACTCTTATGTCAGTCCTGGGCAAAATAATGGAAAAGTTAATAAGGAACTTAAATGACAGAGATTCAAGGCACAGAAATGTAATAAATGTTAATCATCACAGTTTTTCTGAAAAATATAGCTGATGCAGCAAACCTGATTTTGAATGAGATTATGAATGTGTTGATGATGGCAGTGGTGTGGATTTTGATAATATTTTCCTTTCATTCAGACGAAAAATTTTGCCTTCTACGGCTTCAGTGAAACATGCATTAAAAACGAGCTAACAGATCTCAAAAACGAGATATCTCTGGCAATTATTACAGAACTCGTAAAGTGCTCTAGGGAGGTTGGTTCAGGGAACATTAAACAAAATGTGGCAGATAGACTGATCAGCTTGGGCTAATCAAGGGCTGGAGCCAGGCATCCCCTCTGGGAATCAGAAAAGCTTGGATGTATTTCAAACAACATCTGAAACTACTGGACATTTTCATCAATGATCCAGCTGCAAATACATGGATTAAAGCCTGGGGCAGTGGGGGAGCATGAGGGCAGGGTATCCCAGTTTGCTCCATAGATTATCTGATCATCTGAGCCCACGCAAAAAATGCAACAAATAAACAAGCTAAAAAGGATACTTCTGCAGAAGGGAGAATTCCCTGGAAAACAGCAACTTTAAAGATGTTTTAGGAGATTTATTCAGTACAACCTGCCAATGTGATACTGTAGCAGAAAGCAGGAGGTTGAGTTTGAAAGAAGCACTAGCTGAGAAACAGCTGACAGGACCTCCCAGGTGTACCACGCTGGTGAGACTACATGCAGTAATGCTTTTTGATGTGATCTGAAAGACATAAAAAGCTGGGTTCTATGCAGAAACCCAAATTTTACTAGAGGGTCAGAGTCAGCATCTCTTCATAAGGAAGAAATAATCAGGAAGATCATACACACAGGTGACTATACATAGGTGACTGGGGTAGACTATAAGTCCTTTTTCAAGGGCTGTTTAACCTAAATTAGAGTCACAACAAGGATTAGCGTCTGGAGGCAGAAACCAAACAAGCAGAAATAAGAAACTGTACTCACATTTTAAAGGAACTACAAAAAGAAATGATGATGCCTTCATCTGTTGAGGTCTCCAGGTTCAGAAGGGCACAGATATCTTAGCCAAACAGAAGCTAATGTACACACTGCAGGGGGACCGGGTGTTTGTCATGGGATCTGAGTAGCCTGTTCACTTCTGATCTTCAGTGTAATGAACCTACGAATGAAAAAGCAGAGCTTTCATTGAAGGCAGTTAAATTTTGCCTAGAGAAGTTCTGCAGCATAATTCCAGGTTTTTTGAAAATTGAACAAAGTTCTTGGTTCCGAATACAAATCTTGCCTTACAGTGTTGCCGTTTGCACACATCACAGAATTCTTGAGCTATTTAACCCTCATTAGTGAAGCATTATTAATCCACAACACTGAAGGACAGGAGCTATAATTTAGAGAAATTCTTACGGGAAGGATCTCATAGGAGATAAAAAGGAATTAAAGTGTTTCTATGGACTGGTAACACAAATCATGGCATTCTAATGCAGTTATTTTATCAATGCTGCAAATTTAAAATTCTACAGAAGAGTTTTGGTTTCCTATGGGTGCTATAAGGTTAGGGAGTAATTTTGGGTTTTAACCTATGTTATATCTAGCCTTGGTCTGTGGGATTCCTCTCTCTTGAGCTACTTAAGGCTTTCCAGTAGCATAATGTGTTAGAGGATCACTGAACTGTTCAGCTCACTATCTTGGGATTATTTTCTTTTATACTCACTAGCAGTTTAACCTGTCAAAAACAATTATTAAGCAATTTGTAACATAGTAGAAATGTAAATGGTCTCAAAAAGCCTATGACTGGAAAAAAAGAGCAATGACTTGCCAGAGCTTGTATATTTGTAGAAATCCATACTGAGTTGTTTCCCGAAGGTTAAACTAGTTGAAAATATTTTGGAAGGTTGGAATATTCAGAAATTATCCATCTGGATTTTGACAACCTCTCTAGTGAGAGGTTTTCTCCTGCCACCTTGTGCAGGAGAAAGGGGGAAGAGCTCTACAGGACCCCTGCTCATGGAGAGAGAGAAATCTCTCTGCGCATGGGATTTGGTTCCTATGTTTCTGGTAGGGATTGCAGAGAGGAGCATTTCTCAGGGGCACGTCCCAAGTTCCCTGGGAAGGATGTGCCTCCCCCTCCCAGTTTGAGAAGCTGGATCTGTAATTTCTCACAGCTTAGAAGTAAGAGATGCAACGCCTGGAAACAGCAGTCTCCATGAGCGATGCTGCAATCAAAGTGGGAATGAAACAAGGGTGCTTTACACAGCACAGTCACAGTAAGGGTGCAGGCACGATACTGCATTCCAAAATGCTTCAGCGTGGGAGGCAAATCATCTCTGTCAATACCAGCAAAGTGAGCAAATAAAATAGCTTGTATTTTCAGTTAACAAAAGGAAGTGGTGACCATATTTAGTGCTGCCTCATCTCCTTCTCTCTGGATTCACCATACAGTGGTGTTAAAGATGTAAAGTACTTATATTTAATACTGACATCTATTTTTATGGCAGCACTACGTAGCTTCCACAGGAGCAGTCTCCAGTCTGAGGCTTTCTAAACCTCTGACCTCAGTGTTGGTAGTATGGGACTTTGCCATTTCAGGACCAAAAGAGGAGAGAGAGAAACCTCAGCATGCAGGAGTCTCTCACTGCAAGTCTGTTGAGCCGGGTCTAAATGGAAGAAAACTATTACCCTTTGGCACCCACCAAGCCTCAAGCCTGTCTCTTGATTTGCTCACTTCTTATTTCCTTTCCTTTACCAAACTTGTGTGTACATTAACCCCACCTAGGAGAGGAGGATGCTCATGAAACTGCACTGTGCTACCCACTTCAAGTCTACTGTGTGAAAAAGTGCTCAAAGCATATTCTTGGGTACAGATCCTCTACCAAGAATTTATTTTGGAGATGGGTGCTGAAAATTGGAAGGGAGTCTGTTCTAAGCCCTGCACAGCCTCCAGAGCTGCAGAGCAGCAGGAGACTCCCTGAGTCAGTCATCCACCTGCAGCGTCCTGTACAAATCTCACACAGAGTTTGCAAATGCTTTTTTAAACTTAACTCACATGCAGACAAAACCCAAGACCAACTCTAAACTTTCAAAAACACGCACGAAACATTTTCTAGGAGACCTTCCCAACCTATCATCCTTTTAGGATTTTGATTGATGTTTTGCAGTTCCAGGGTTCTTTTTTTCCCAGAGAGCCTTTTCTTCATGTAGGTAGTACACAAGTCTGAGTTAAGACTTTGTATTTTTATAAATGCCAGTTCCTTCTTTCTGGGTAGTATCTGAAAAGACTATCTTTCTAGGATAGTTACTCCAGATAATTTCTGCTCCTTATCAAATGTTAGTTTAGGAGCAAACCAGGCAAGCGCCATCCTTGAAGAGTTACTTCCTTTGGCCTAGACCCAAGTCTTTTATTCATCTGAAGGGATGTCCTGTAAAACTAATGACTCCTGAGCAGTCTGTATTGCTAGCTGGTTTCTGCATGCAGTGATTCTTCCTGATAGCTCTTGAGTCAAAGAAAAGTTAAGATTGGAAGCTACAATAACAAAGAAAAGGCACCCAACAGTTGGGTAATCAAAGTGACATTCACAAAACATGTGGGATATATCAGCTGATCTATACACAAAGATTGGATTTGTCTCACATCCCTTTATGTGCTGTCTCCACACTGTATTTGTGCTGGGAGCTGCTTCTGTCAACAGAGAGACGGGGGTATTCCTGGGGCGGCAGGAATATTTTATGTGTCTTCTTGAGGACGGCATCAATCAGGAGTTGGTTCCACTGAGGAGGATCTTCCCTGCCAGCAGGCAGTCCTGGGGTGACAGTGTTAGATGTCAGAGCAGGCCTTGTGGCAGCAGGTTGGCACTTCCAGCTGTTTAAAGCATGTGTTTTCTTAGCAGGCATAGTATGCCGTGGAACAAAGATAGAAACTATTGTCAGGAGGGGTGGGAATGAGGAGGAGAGAATCAGAGTTTCAGAGAGAAAAGATAAAAGAGGGATAACTAAAATATTTTCACATGCACTTTATATAATTCATGCTTCAAAAATTATATAAAAGCAGTTGGTTCTCTACAGACAAAGGAGTTGCTGTATTTTTTCCAAAACAGAACAGCACTACTTACTTGGTATGTGAAGTTGTAACAATTTATTGATCAATGTATGTACTGATAGCTAGTCCTGTCGTACTTAAACAAGCACTTGAACAGAATATGGTACCTCATAAACACAGGAGAAAGCGCCGATGAGAAAAAACATTTTGGGATCCATTTCCTATTTATTTCCCTCATCAGTTTCAGGATTTGTATCTGTAGGACAGTGACTAGCCACTTCCTATGTCACTGTTTGGCAGAAGAATTTCAGAAACAAAGGAAGTCACACAGACAAAATAAACAAAAATGCATGCCCAAAACAAATGAGGAAACCCTCCTCCCCACGCACCATGCAGGGCCATCAGAAACAAGCATCACAAGCAATGCAAACGTTAGAGGTAAAGTGTGTGCTCTAAATTTAGATCAGCTCGCTTTCCCATTTGTTTGTTTTATATTTTCCTTGCTTGACTTACATTTATCAATATAGTACTAAATTGCCAAATAGTCCCATTACACTGTTAATATTTGCCTCTGCATTTCAATAAGCTAAAACGCAGCAAAGAAAAAATGCAATTCTCCCAGGAGTCAATCCCGAGCTGGTGGGAAAGTTGGCTACTGGCACAGAGGGAATGCACTGCCCATGGTAACAGCAGGGCAGGAGGCACACAGAGCTGAGCCCACACTGTGCCCACAGGGCCCTGACTTGAGGCACTGAGCCTTGTGAGAGGCTTTACTGCTTGTCATGTCTCAGCCAGGGTTTTCTTCCTGCCATCTCCCCTGTCCTCAGGCTCTGATTCAAGGCTCTCCAGGCTCTCTTCCTTCATTGCCCACATGGCACTGCTCTTTCTGTGACTGGTGTGAACAGGACTTTGCCTCAGACCCTGTGTGCTGCTGGTAGCTCAAGATGGTTGGCAGCATACCTGGAGCAAGGCTGCAACCTAAATCATTCCATCCCAGATTGTCCTCCAAAGCTTTCTGGGTGTTCCGTGCTGGGCATGGAGGAACAGCGCAGTACGGAGCAGCAAGGAGCAGCTGCCCTGGTGAGATGAGGACAGCAGGAATGAGAGCATCTCGGGTCAGCAACTGGAGCCTGATGGTTCAGCTGCACAGGGACTGAAGGTTCGGTGCTTCACAGAGCCTGTGGTGATGGCATACCCTGGAGCCAAACCCTCTGAAACTCATCTAGGGTTTTCCCTGAGAACAAGAACTGGAGCCCTGCATTCTGGCCAGATTTCATCCCTGAATGTACATGTTTTACTTAGAAACCCAGATGTGGTATCTTCTAGACAATGAATAACTGTGCAATGTTAACTGTCCTGCTCTACTCAGAGGTAGGTGTTGCTACCTGTTGTAGCCCAGATTGCAGCAACGGGTGAAGCACTCTGCCTTTTTTTATTACAAGCTATCTAAAATTGAATTTATTGAAGTTTCTGCAAGGGAGTGAACTATATAATGATAAAACAGAAGTTCCTTAAAGTGAGAAGTCAGATATTTTAAATCTTGGCATCATGTGTGTATTGTAAATGAGAAAGAACAGGGTGGCAGAAGTGCCATTGCTGTGGTGACATGCTGCTAGGACTCCTTAGAAGCAGGTCAAAAAGCTGTCATTAGCTTGCTTCAGGCTAAACCCCATCAGATGAGTTTTGAAGAGAGGCAAAGTGGTTTTGTAATAGCTCAGCTGGGCACATGAGTGCAAGTCCTGATGGTGATGAGATGGCAAGCACAAGAAGGAAGCAAGGAGATAATTTTTGCTTTTCCTTCCAACAGTAAAGCTTAATATTTCTATAAATTTTTTTTTCAGGAGACCAGGATTGAACCATCAACATCTTTTTAGAAGATTCACAGTTTGTTCATTAGCAAAAGAAAAAAAAAGAACATGAGCACTAAACTGCAGTGTTTTGGTACCTGCATATGACAGCCATTTCCACAGATTTTTGACCTTGCAGATTTTTAACACAAATTATGGAGAAATGAGGTTCTGAGATGAATTTTTACAGAAGCTTTTTCTACCTTGTCACTTTAAGCAATTAGCTACATTCAGAGAAATAAATCTCAAGTTTTTTCTAGAGCAGTAACATAACAGGTCCAAAACTGTGAGCCTCTGTTAAAAAGTACATTGCATAGAAGGGTTTTACAAGAACAGCTTTAAAATGGCATAAGGAACTGAGTATGCTCTTCAACAGGAGTTTTGAATTGTATTTTGCAGCCATTAACATCTCTTTGGACAAGGTGGCAGTCCAGAAGTTACACAGAGAAAAATGATATTTGATTCAGTATGCTGAGGATTGTGTCCCAAGGCTCATAGTGGTGATTTCTTGAACCAAATGTTGTGCTTTCTTGCCACTGTGCTTCAGACAAAGGGGAGTCTGGTGGGTATTTCAGGATATGTGTTCAATACAGTCAATTTGTGACTATTGAGACCTGGGCTTAGTGTATGTGTTCATTTTGGTTACAGCTCCTTTGTCAGGCCTGGGATAAAAATAAACTCATTTCCTTTGGTGCCTGGTTCCTAAAGGTTGCAAAAAGGACCATCTTACTTCAGGATAAGCCTTGCTTTACTTGCATTTCCCTGCCTGTCTGGTCAGCTTCTCTCCATCTGTGGCCGTAGTTAGTGGCCTCTTCTTGGCCTCCTGACACCTACTGCAGTGTCAGGGACGGGTAAGTGCATCTCTTTCCCAACTCCAAGAGTGGAAAATTAACCTTTCACTTCCTTGCCAGTCAAAGTGCACTCCCAGCTACTGACAGCAACCCACACACCTCCTGGTTTACTTCGGACAGAGCTGCAGTTGAGTGAAGGCTTTGAGGAGTTTTAATGCCTTTAACTTACCAAGGTGATCAGACAGCAGGTGGTGTATTGTTCAACAGCTCCAGATATGGCTATGTACAATAATCACGTGTTTTGGTTCTGTAAATGGGTTTTAATTTGTATGAATTAACATCAGTTAAAAGCACCAGAGCAACCAGTGAAGAGCTGTGTAAACGCATTTGTTGCTCGGCAGTCTGTGTGCTGCAGGTTGCGTGAGGAAGTTAGCAGGAATCCAGTGTATTGATGAGGAGGCTCAGGTGTTGCACAGATTTTTCTGTGTCTTGGATAAACCATTTAGTCTCACTGTCCCCAGTTTCTTCTCATGTTGCTTGCCAATTTGTAAAATACACTGGAAGTAGTGATGTGCTTTGATCTATTTATTTAGACGGAACGATTTGGAGCAGAGATCTTTTTCACTGTGTATCCTGGAAGCACATTTGAAATCCCTTCTTTATCCTCCAAAGAAGCAAGCATGCACAACATGATATTCCAAGAGGATGCATTACAGCACTGCACATTGCTGTATAAGAGATGACAGCTTTCCACATGCCACCGTTGAAGAGGTAATCTAATTCCATTAGAATTCATTATGGATGCTCAGGTTATACAGCAGACCCACTGCCCAGATTGCATAATGCAGTCTCTCATGTTGCCAGAAGAAAGTGAGCCAAGCAGTTAACAGCACGATAGTTCTTAGACTGTTTTGCCCAAAACCAAACTCTTACGGAAATTAAGAAGATACAAACTTCACCAGTGACTTGTACTTATTTATATTATTAACTATCATCGTAATCTTCCATAGAAGAAAAACATAATTCAAGAATAACTCACCAGAAGGGATCTTAACAGTAAAGAAGAGGCTTGTTAGATTCCAGAAAACAGAAAGAAGTCCTAAGTTACTTGACTGCAGTCTTTAATTATTTAAATTTTTAATGGAAAATGATTTTAAAAACCAACATGAGCTGTCTCAGGCAAATTGATTTCTTAAAACATTTAAAATCATTTGGACACTTCACTTTTGTCTCTGTTGCTTCTTCCTTTTATTCCCGCTGCACTTTCCCCTCTGCCTGTGCAGAGCAGGGTAGCTGCCTCTGCAGAACAGCAATCTCATTTTGTTTACCTTGTGTTTCAAAGAGAATTGAACAAGCCCGGGATTCGCTTTGTCTAAACAAATACTGGCAAGACAAAGGTATCACAGCGATTCGAGGGACAAGAGGTTTGTTGAGATGGAGAACGGTAAAGACCGGCAAGAAAAAGAAGTCAATGTGTTTTTATCTGAAAAAAAAAAAAAGTTAATCCTTTTCACAGCCTCATTTTCTTCGCTTTTGAGATAGCTCTCCTTTTTCATTTAGGTTTTAGAGTTTTTAAGCTAAGGGAAGCAAGAAACCGAGATATTTTCTTTGTTCCTGTCAAGTAGCTTGAACAGTTTGAGAACAGAAACCAGTCAGAGCAGTGTGATTAGCGCAGCCAATTAAGGTGGATTTGCATATTCACAACACAGCCATCGAGAAATAATTCTGCAGTGATAACGCAAGCGTGGCAGTGCCTGTCTGCCTATCAGAGAACCCTGGCATCCATGCTGTATGGTAATTGAGAAATAACCACAGAGGGATTCTGCAGATCGGGCACCCTGAGCCAACCCACGTGCTGGTGCTTCACAGCTGGGGAAGAAAAGGGCACTTGTAAGGCGGGAGCAGAACGATCCCCCCGCACGCTTTTCCAAGATTCAATCCACCTACACCTCGTGCTAACTGCCAGTTTTAGGGGACCAACCTCATCAGGAGTTTGGGGGACCTGGCTTTTAATGAGACAGCAGCAGTGCCTCAACCCAGCCTGGTCCCCAGGCACTGCGAGTTGCTAGATGGTGTGCTGCACAAGGTGCAGAAGGTGAGCTTCACGCAGTGGCCTACAGGATGGATGATAAAGCTTTGCTTTCTTCTGCCCCTAAAAGGCCTTTCACCAGGGTGCTATTCAAGGACCAGGCAAGAAAGCAAACAGCCCTTCAGGAAACCTTGTACACTCCATTGGACAACAAACCCGGGCGGGTGATCACAGCAGCTTTATTACCTCTGAAGGTGAAAAATCGCCTTATATACTACAGCGACAACAATCTGTGCTCCATCTCAGTGTTCCTCTGGCTCTCACCACTTGTCATCTCTTCCCAACAACTGCACCATCCCAGGCGTTCGGGTGGACATGACCGGCCGAGCAAGTGGCACACAGAGCCAGCTGCACCCTGTGCCCGTGTGATCTGCACCTTCAGGAGGCTCTGTTTGCTTACCAAGGATGCCGACAAGTGATTGGCAGTGTGCAGCACCCATGTGTGCTGATTTTAGAAAGAAATACGGTGATTTCCATCCTTAATGCTCTTGCCTCCTCTTCAGTACTGGCAGCTGAAGTCTTGGTGTGCAATTGCAACAAATTGGGTCTGGAGGAACTCCCTGGAGTGCTCTCCCAGGCGCAACTACACAGGTCACAGTTCACTTTTGAAACTGCTAGGGGAAAGGCAACAACAAAAAAAATTAACTCATGGTGTTCACTGTTACAAGGTATCAAGGAAAACTTAAGGAAATCCCTAAAATGAGACCATCACACAAATCATAAGTTTATAAACTGGTATCATATTCCCTGGGGTAAAGACTGACCTCTCAACCTCCATGCCACAAAGATCACATTTAGTTGTCAGAAATTTCTTCCTCCAAGAAGATATATTTTTTTAATAATCATCCATGATAGGGATTTTATACCTATCTCTGGAATATTCACTCCTGGGTTATCTAGTCCAGTTACCCATGTAATATTTTTTTATATTTAATGGTCTCTGTCTATGAGCATCCACAATTGTCTCTTTCCTTCCTATCCCCTTTGTGGCACCAGCTCTTTATTAGAAACTTAATAAACTTAGCGTATGTTCTAAAGATAATATTGAAAATGCAAAATTGTATTCTGTATTTTATAATTGGTGTGGAAAAAAGGGGGAGATCTAATCCTATTGGGCCTTCTCTCTCTTTTGCTCTCTCTCTCTCACTTTTCCCTTTTGATGGTAAGCAGCAAATTTTAATTAGCTTCATTTCCACAATTCAGTCATGCATATGTAATCTTTGTTCACACTTTTATACAGTAAAATTAAGTGAAAGAAATGGGGTAATAATAGAAAGCTTGTCTGAGCAGAACAAATGTGAATTATCAAACATAAGGAAAGATGACTGGGACTACACAGCTTGAAGTTGTGCAAGGTTTGAGGAGATTTTTCTGAAAGAGAAATGCATAAATAATGCATAGAAACAGGTGCTGATTATCCTGGTTTGGGCATCTTTTGTTCATTATATACTTGGGCTGCTGAGGTACAGTGATAACCACTGAATGTGAGGAGACTGCTTAACAACAACTTCCTAATGTTTCTCTTTTATCATGAGCTGCAAGTGTCACATGAGCTTGTCTAGTTAATAAAAATCACTTTGTGAACCCACTGTTCTTAGATTTGGTATTGGAGCAGATCACAGTACTGGGCCTCTCTCTATTACAGCTGCAAAAGCTGTACGGCCATTTTGCATTGTAATTTAAAGGTTTCCTAATCCATATACACACCCTCTAATTAAATGTTTCCAGGGGTTACCTTGGGAGCCTTCAGTGCTATGGTTTGAAACTAAAACTAAACAGTGCGTTAAATTCGTCCCCCCTGGGGTGAGACACAGGAGGGGGAAGTACATTTTCATCCCCTGCTACTCCAGATTATTTGAAAGCATGAGCATGACTGGGTTACTGACTTCATTATTTCTCTTATCTAACATGAGAAGATGGAAATTTGAAGGGAAACAATTGATGTGTCTAAATCTAGAGTTCAGCTTACTTCATAACTTCTGAGAAGGCTCTTTGGAGTCTAACCAGTTATTTTAAGAAGCTACCAGTTCAGCAGCAGCAGCTGAAAACCAGAATGTCCTGTTGATGTAAATCAGTCCATGGCTGCACGTAACCAACACTGCTGCTGCAGATGCCAAGGTCTTCATAAAAGGAACTGTAAAGCAGTGAAGCTTGTGGCACTGGCACACGTAGTAATGAAGTCTGAAGCCCAGTTAATGTTAAACTCATGAGGAGATACTTTCTCTTTAGCACGTGTCCAGTCACACATGCAGCCTGACCCCACCAAACCAACAGTTTTAGGAGAAACACCTCTTTTTGTCCCTGCAAAGCACCTCCTGGTACAGGAAATGAATTTCAGACACGGGTGGCTCACCCTTTTTTTTTTTTTTTCTCTCCTCTAAACCCGCTGTTCTGCCAGTGACTAGGGAACTAGGGATAGCCAAGATTTAAGTTAATGGTTAACAGAGTAGCTATAACCACATAGAAACTCTGACTTCCTCTTGGGGATGGGACTAAAAGCTGCTTTGCTTGCAGAGGAAGCAACAAGGGCTGAAAGCAGAGCAGTTCATACTGTGAAGGGCTGAAAAACAGCAGCTTCAGTCCATAGAGAAAGGAGGAGGAAAATCCAAGAGGAGAAAGAGGTGTTTGCCATTAAGGACAGGTAAGAGCTGAAACACTTTCCTGTTCAATTTACTGACTCAGAGGGTTGCTAACAAACCCTGCAGGTGTGGCCAGGTGACACACTTTATACCTGACTGCTCAGACATGTGCGTCTCCGTGAGAGGGGCAAAGCGAGAAAGAATCTATTTGCTGTGAATTTGAACATCAGAGAAGGCAGAAGGGCACTTCCCTCCTCCCCACCAGGGGCTGCTCATGGCAGGGCAGGCATCCACTTCAGACTGTTCTCATCTCATTGACCACAGCCACGTCCAGGAGTTTGAGGTGGCTCTGTGGATCAAGATCACTTTGGCCTTAGTCTACATCTGCATCTTTGTTGCGGGCATCTTGGGCAACAGCATCACCATCAAGGCCACCAGGATCCTGCAGAAGAAAGGCTACCTGCAGAAGGAGGTCACCGACCACATGGTGAGCCTGGCCTGCTCTGACCTGCTGGTCATCCTGCTGGGCATGCCCATGGAGTTCTTCAGTGCCATCTGGAGCCCCTTTTCTACCCCCAATGGCAACATTGCCTGCAAGCTCTACTACTTCCTCTTTGAAGCCTGCAGTTATGCCACCGTGCTGCACGTTGCCACCCTCAGCTTTGAGAGGTACATCGCTATCTGCCACCCCTTCAAGTTCAAGTCTCTCTCTGGACCCCGCACAGTGAAGCTGCTCATCGCCTTTGTCTGGGGAACATCTGTCATAGTGGCTCTGCCCCTGCTCTTTGCCATGGGCACAGAATATCCCCTGGAAATCATCGAGGGCTACCAAAGTACGACAGCCTGTGACAGACCTTCGCAGAGGCACCACATACCTGAGCTGAAGTACAACATGACCATCTGTACCAACCTCTCCTCCAAGTGGACTCTCTTTCAAGGGAGCATTTTTAGTGCCTTTGCTGTGTACATCATAGTGCTGGGATCTGTCACCTTCATGTGCCACAGCATGATGAAAGCCCTGATGATCCAGAAAGAAGGAACTGTGGCAGTGAAGGGAGAACAAAAGCACCAGAAGAAGTACCTAAGAAAAAGTGAGAGCTCAGAGGGCAAGAGCTCTAGGAGACAGATCATTTTCTTCCTGGGTAAGAACCCTGTCCTACTCTGACTCCCCTCTATCCTCTGTCCCCTTTCCACATGAGAAGGAAGACCAGAAGCCTCCATTTTACCTCGCCAAGTTCCCCCAAGTGGGGAATGTATGGCAGGAGACTGGTACAAAATGAGGGATAGGCAATACTTTTGGTTGCGAGGATACACTTAAAAAAACGCTGATGTCTCTGTATGTTTTTGACACACTCTTTTTGTCATTAACAGGTGGGAGGGAATAAGAAGGAAAAATCCATTTACTGTCTGCTATTTCTGTTGTCTGATTATCCTGCATGCCTACGTGCAGCAATACGGGTGATAGGCTGTTGCAGCCTGACCTTTGGGGAAGCAATAGGCAACGGCTGCCTGGATATAAAGTAGCTCTACTTGCATGTTTTCACAATAAATTACAAATATGAGCATATTTAGTAAGGCTCCTGATGGGAGGGAGCACTGTCTTGCAAGATCTGAAGCTTGTCCCTCTCTAAAGGCATTTCCCTGTTAATTCAGGATGCTCCTTGGAGAGTTCTTATTTAACCTCAGTAGTTGTGTCTGCGTTGCATCTGAGCATTAAGGAAGCTGGGCTGGAGAGTTGGTTTGATATTTGGTTGCCCTCTTTGAATTTTTTTCTCTGGTTTTATTTGAAGGCCTGTAACCTCGAAATTATGTTTGATTCTGGTCTCTGTCACCACATTTGTCAGACAAAAACTAATCAAGCTGTCATTTCACCAACTTGGAATCTTTCCGGGCTGTGATCCATGTAGTCTCCACATTTGTTGTTCTTAGAGGCGCCCTTAATCATACCCTGGCTGCAATACTACTAGTTCCTGTTTTGTTGGGTTGCTTAATATGATACTGGATATAATAAATGAACCATCTAGAGTAAGAATGTGCAGTAGACCCAGTATTTTGGTGCTCTGATTGATATTGAAGAGAGGGAATTGAAACTTGTGGGTCTGTCCACTTCTGCAACTTTAGGTAGATTAGCTCTTTTATTGTTTTTTTCCTCTTTTTAAATTATTTTTGTTTTTTGAGGATTCTCTGCTTCCTCCTCTAGTCCTGCTTTTTTCATGGCCTGTGGCTAGGACATGAAGCTGCAGGGTAAGGAGCCCAGGGTGCAGCCAGCTCCTTTCCTGCTGCAGCTGTGTGAGAGCTGGGAACACGGTGCAAAGCTGTCATTCAGACAAGGCACATGACTCGGGTTTGGGACTGGGTGGAGCTCCACACTCTACCAACAGAGAGCGTGACGAGGGCTTCAGATGGGAGATGTGACACTCCAGGCTGTACAGAGCCCTTCCTCATGCTTGGAGTGTACATCTAATGAAGAAATCATCTCCTCTCACAAGGTGTCTGTTAGACTAGGGCAAGAGGCCCTGTATGTGGGTGATTAAAAGGGCTCTCAGCATCCTCATTCCACTGACAGCACTGATTCCTGGGTAGAGGCACAGCATTGTAGCTATACCTGTTGCACAGAGCAGAAAAACAGATCTGCTCTTGAAGTGCTACTTGTGGGTTCCTTAAATGTCCATGGCTCTGCAACTCCTTGTAAATCATCATTAAAGCCGAGTCTAAGATCCAAATCCTGGCTAGGTTGAGGGGGGAAGGTAAATTGCCATGACTTTTTTTTCCCTTTCGTGATTATTGTTCTTCCTTGGTGATGATCTAGCATGGAACAGGGAGATGAGCTGCTTGCAGGAGTACTGGAAAGCTAAATGAAAGCAACTGGTTTGTCCTTTATCATGAGGGAATTTGCCACCAGTATCTGACACTTCCTCCGTACCCTCAGCTTTTTGGAGGCAGTAGAGACTTCCATGAATTCCCCAAAATTATTTCAGTGGCAAGACTTTAATACGAGTCTTGCTAATTTACTAGGCTTTGGAAATAAATTAATAAACTGAGGAGGAAGAAACTCTGGCCTGCCTCTCAGAGAACAATGCAAAGCAATTTAATTTGGAGATTTCATAATAGTGATGCTTTAGGGCAGTTTTAACCCAGAAGAAATGAACATATAAATTGTTTACAAATCGCTGAATTTAAATATTGTGATTTAGAAGAACTCTGTTTTTCATTTAACAGATGGGTCAAATTAAAACAAATACTTGCACATTCCCAGCATATTTCACTTTTAATGTGAAATGTAAATGGCAATATACAGCATCATGTCTTTGAACATCTAGCAGCAATAAAAACAATTTAGCATTTTCCGCTAGTTGTTAAAAGTGATAAGTTCTATAAAACGGAGATTAAATTCATAAATCTCCTGACGATGAGAAAAAGCTAAGTAGAGGATGGCACAGGAAGGAACTAATACTTTTTTAGTGTCACGTTATTGTGTGGCACTTGAAAATATTCATGAAAATTAATTGTAAATGTTGAAAGGAAAAGACCACTTGCCATAAGCAGTGTTGATGCTTCCAGGATGGGCTCCAGGTGGGGTGACACCACCTGATGGAGGAGGAAGGTGGCTGGACAGGCTGAGTTCATGTGGGAAAGAGCTTTTCTATTCAGGGAAGGAGTCTGCAAGGGTCAAATCTTTCAGCTTAAAGCCCAGATGCTCTGGTTGGGGATTTGAAGTCTTTGATGTAGAGACAGCAGTTCCTTCTGTTTCTGGCTACCTTGCTGTGCTCACGGTACAGAGGAGGGACAGGCCAAATGGCTGCACTGACAACTCTGCCTGCTGTTGGGGAGGGAGTATTTGAAGGGGCTCTTCAGCTCAGATTTGGTAGATTTGCCCCAGTGGTGGAATGCAAGTTTGTCCCAGTATTTTGGAGAAAACCAATTCTGTTTTTATAAAGTAGGCTGTGCAATGCTATTCTTTCCAACTTCCTTCCCACTATTGCTGTTGGCGCTAAGAAAAATGTGACAGCACATGTAGGTCTTTGCTTAATGCTCCTACTCCAGAAATTAGGCATTTTGTGCTTTTGGATAGAATGGGTCATACTTCCTGCAATGTCTGTGTGTGATTTATTTAAGCATTTTCTGAGTCATGTGGTAAAACCCCAGTGCCTCCAGCGGGTCAGTCCATCCACATGAGCAGCACAGATCACGCTGCTTGAAACTGTTTGGGTTACTTATGTTTGATGTTAAAGCAGTTTTGCTCATGTCGGGAAAGCAGATCTTTCTTCTACATGTATCTGTATGAGTGTGGCTGAGTATCAGGGGAAATACAGCTGAACTTCATCTTTGGTTGGTTCATAGCAGTATTTGTCAATAAAGGTTTCTCCACCCTGAGCAACAGAAACTGGATAGCTGCAGTGGTTATAAAAACACTTGGCTGATGGCTTTATGATTAAATGCAACCTTTTAACAGTATTTAAAACCTCCTAATGCCTGACCGACCCTGACAAGGATCGATTTCATCGCTGTGGCTACTTGATCTTGTCTTTCTTCTTTGGCCATAAAGGGCAGGGCAGTGATCACCTAAATTGTCACAAAGTGCCATTGGGGACCTCTTAACTGCTCTAACACCTGAGCTGAGGCTCCTGCACTGTAGCAGAGAGCTCTTAATAAAGGACGAGTTCGGAGACATATATCAATTATTATAAATATTATAAGTGGGTTGTAGCAAACAAAGAAGGAGAACGTAAAGGAAGGATTCCATAAAAGAGAGCTCCAGCTGGTGCAATAATTATAAATATTACAAAAAGAAGGCCCTTCCATAGCTGAAAGTGAGTTAAAAGTCTTTCGGGAATGTTACCAGGTGGGCATTGGGAAAGAGGAGCAGCATGGGGCAGGACTCCACACAAGGTGCTGGTGGGAAAAACCTTGGCACCAATGGCTCCATGCCAGCAGTGCCTGCTCATGGCTAGTCATGGCTACATCCTTCCTAATCTGGTCATCCTATAAACCCACATTTATACAAAAGCAGCTGTATGGTTTGTCATCAGACTAGATCTGACTCACCTGGACTTGTTCTCTACAACGAGTTTTGACTATCCCAGCTGAAAAAAGTATTGCTTCTAAAGCTTCTGTGGTATTTCCCTTGGCAGCTTCAGTTTGTACTTCTGCTAAAAGCCTTAATCATTTTGCATAAAGCAGCCTCAAGCCTACCACAGTAAAGACACCGTAATGAGAGTCCTTTAGTGCTACATCCTCTTTCTTTGCCCTTTGGAGCAACACTCCTCTGTTTCCACAGCAGAGGGGTCCTGCTGCATGGGGCTGGTATCTGGGCAGCCCTTTTCTGTCTCCTGACCATGATGAAGCATCCATCATCCCAAGCCTCCCAACCAGAAAGGAAAAGTATTACAATACTCTGGCTGCTGTGGAAGTGTCGATGAAGGTGCATTAAAGCACTGCAACAGCAGTCAGCAGGAGCCAGAGCTGATGCTGGACCTCCCTAAAGGACCTAAAGGGAGACACTGCTGGTACCAGCCCAGCACAGTCAGCTCCCCTGTGCGTGAGGCCAAGTGAGGCAGATAACTCCCACTGCTCTCTCTTTCCCATCACTACAGAAATTCAACTGTTCTGCTTTGGGACAATCTGACGCAGGATGAATTTTGCCTACATACCTGGACAGCAAATATCCTACAGCTTCTTTAATAAGCAGGCAAGGGAATTGCCTATGTTCATTGCCTGTGCAATAAACATTGCAAGTATTTATCATAATCAATGGCAGTGCCTACATCTGAGAGAGGCAGTGTGGTGGTGGTGGTTTTTGTTTGTTTCTGTTTTTTATTTTTTTTTTTTTTTTTCTAACACTTAAGTATGTCAAATACACTGAGTGTCAACCTGAAGGCAGCAGCAGTGGGTTCATGTGGTGTGATGTGGTACAGGTAGCTTCAAGTCCGGTATGCTTTACAGGGCAGTAGCAGCTAAAGGCTTTACTGAGACTCTGGTGAGTGCCATAGAAGGGAAGAGTGTCCCTGTCTCTAAATCAAAACAAACAATGGGCAGAAGGGAAGGGCTGGAAAGGAAGAAGTCAGTGGCCTGACCAAGACCACAAGTGCAATAGCGAGTCACAAATGCATCTGCTGAATCCTGTGCTAGTGACCTGCCTGCTCGGCTGCCTGGCCTCTCTCCTGCCACTTTTTTGGTGGCTATTGTTAAAACAGTGTCAGGCTGTTCTATAGCAATACCAAAGCCACTGTAAACCCCATAAACAGCTGTACCTAGCCATAAGCTAAACCTAGATAAAACCTTGAGTCAGAAATTAAAAAGATCTCTTAGAACTTGGAGCACCAATTTTTCCCCATATACTATGATGGCAGATTAATGTTTTGCTCAGAATAGTGGTATTGTGTGTAGAAACAGCCTTTCCAAAGATCACTAAGGAAGTGTATTTTGTAAGGCACTTGGCAAACGGGTTTTCAGGAGGCAAATTACTTCAAGTAGCTGTGAAAAATACGTGGTTGTCATCTCGATATGACTCAGGCACAGTGTAACTTGACAATGGTAGGACGTCTGTTACAGGAAAATTAGATGGTTCTTCACAAGCTGGAATTCAGCTGGGTTTTTTCCTTGCTGAAAAAAGTAGATATTAGGGATAGAACAAAAATGGAAAGAATAACCTAATCAATTATATTCCAGAACACAGCTCCAGCCCATGTTCTTTAAACTCAACTTCACTGACTCCTCTTGGTTCATTTCTTTAATCATTCCATTCAGCTGCCTTTCTTCAGAGACTTTTTTGGAGACATGCCTGAAGATAAATACACTATAGGCTGGATATGATTTTAATATCTGTGTTTTATATGGTGTTTCTATGCATATATTTCCCTGAGCAGGGCTTTGAATTGCACAAGACAAGTAGGGGAGTCAATGCCCTGAAATGGGTAGCAGGGACTGAGCAGGGAATGTGAAACACTTAAACCAGCAGACCTGGGCCTGGCTACTCAGCTGTATGGGGCATCCACCCTCTATTACCAGTAATTTTTTTTCTTTTAGGTGTTGCTTTTTGGAAAAGAGATAAAAGCACAGGGTTTACCTGCTGGTGTTCAGGAAAATTTGCTTTCCTCTTCTCTGCAAAGGCATTAACCTGGGGTCGATGGCAAAACTGATCAATGCTACTGAATGCTGGTAGCACAAAACTGAAGGTCAGCTATTCAACAGGTGACAATGGAAAGGCTGCATTGAGGGATGATGGCTTCTCAGGGCAGTTATTACAAACAACCTCCTCTGAAGAGCTGGGGGACTTCCTACGGTTTAAAAAAAAAAAAAAAAAACAACATTGCCACAGTAAAACAGACTCAAGTAAGACTTCCAAAATCCAGACATCTGTATGTTCAGGTTTCCCACACTGTAATTTAAAAAGGAACATAAGGAGAACCCAGCATAATTTCCCTCCCTATTGTACAGAAAGCAATTTTCTACTCCTGCTTTTAACCGGACTCATGGAATAGAAGACTGTGCTTTCGGCTTAAGCAGCCAGTCTTCCTTTCCTCCTACACTGAGGGGGGTAAAACACTACCAAGAGAAATAGGATGGAAGAATAGTGACTAACTGAGGCCGGCACCCCCAAGGTATTTAAGACTTTTGTAGTTTTAATGGAAAAATCAATGTGTGATTACACTTTGCATAAGAGCACTTAAAAATTGCTTCAACATGAAAAGTCTGCAGCTTTAAAAGCAACCTAACCCTGCAAATAGTGTAGTCAGGGGACTAAATTCACCACTAGTGCAATCCACATAATTCTCCATATATTATATCTTGGCAGATATTGTCTCTGTGGACACAGGACTACTGTCTTTGCATGAGAGGCCCATGGGGACAATGAGTGCTTTACTGGTGCTTAGTTAAAGTCGTGGCCATGCTTCTGGTTTTTGCCTCATGCCTGCAAGGATACTGGTGTTTCACCTGGTCTGTAATGAGCTATAGGTGTTGCTGTGCTGATTCACTCACTCAGCTCATCCTGTGGACCACACAGCACAAGTATCTTTCCACTTCTTTATACTCTACCATCTGTGCTATCCAGAGACTGAGTGCACAGCTGAGATTTCTTAAGTACTTCTGCCCTTCTGGCTCTGCCCAAAGTCTTTAAGCCTCATTAAAGACCATTACCCATGTTGGCCTTAAACCTAATATTATTAATCTCTCTCTCTTTCTCTCTTATAAGCTGTAGATAATAAAACTACTGGCCCTTGGTTCTTCTGGCACTCGTAGGTATGTGCTAAGAGAAGGAATGAGGGAAGTGAAGGCAACATCTCTCACTGTGGCAATATGAGCCAAGAAACGGCAGGGGACTGCAGGCTTTGGGGAGCTGAGGTCTGGCTGTGTCATCTCAGCTTCTGAAAAATACACTCTGTAGTGTGGCAAATCCTCTCTAGGACATGTTTTCTTACAAGCAGAAGCCTTGGAAGCTGTCTCTTTCTTTACAGTGGATAAGAAAGCAGGAAGATTTATTTCCATTAAAGTGGAGAAACACAGATGTTGCTACAGGTGGGAAATTGATTGAGGGAGATAGCCCTCAGACAGAATACAGCAACCCTACATTAGGGAACTCTGTTCCATCAATTTTGGTCTAGTGCCCTCGTTCTTTGTTCAAGAGACTCTCGTCTTAAGCATTAATTTTCCAATTTTTCTCTGTTTTCTTGCAATCTCTTCTGAGCCCGACACCATCTGAAACGTAGACTGCTCTTGAAACTCCCTAGTTTCAGTAGATAGGAGTCATTTGTGGAAAGTTCACAGATGATTTATTGGAATCTTCACCTGTGAAAATTAAATGCATTATCTAACCCTCTATTGTTTCATATTCAAATTATACTACATTTCCTATAATTAAATCTTTTGTTTTCCTATCTGATGTTGGGACCATTATCTTTAAACAATGATTGCAAGCCTGTGAATTTTAATGGAAAAGAACTTTAATATCTGAGCATTTGTTAGTAATGTGAAGCTTTCAATTTTTTTATTTAGTATCTTCATTAATGACGCAGACAAAGGGGTCGGGTGCACCCTCAGCACAGTTGCAGATGACACCGAGCTGAGTGATGCCGTTGACCCTCCTCAAGGACAGGATGCCATCCAGAGGGATTTGGGCAAGCTTGAAAAACGGGCCCATGGGAATCTTACTAGGTTTAACAGGGCCAAGTGTAGGTGCTGCACCCGGGTCGGGGCAACACCCGGTATCAGCACAGGCTGGGGGGTGAACAGACTGAGAGCAGCCCTGGGCAGAAGGACTCGGGGGGGCTGGTGGGTGAGAGGCTGGACATGAGCCAACAGTGTGCAGCCCAGAAAGCCAGTTGTATCCTGGGCTTCATCCAAAGCAGTGTGGCCAGCAGGGCAAGGGAGGGGATTCTGCCCCTCTGTCCCACCCTGGCGAGACCCACCTGCAGTGCTGCACCCAGCTCTGGGGTCCCCAGCACAGGAAGGACGGGGAGCTGTTGGAGCGAGTCCAGAGGAGGTCACCAAGATGATTAGAGGGCTACAGAACCTCTCCTGTGAGGAAAGGCTGAGAGAATTGGGATTGCTCAGCCTGGAAAAGAGAAGGCTCTGGGGTGACCTAATTGAGACCTTCCATTACCTGAAGAGAACCCACAAGAAGAATGGAGAGAGACTATGTACAAGGGCCTGGAGTGACAGGACAAGGGGGAATAGCTTCAAACTGAAAGGGAATAGGTTTAGTTTAAATATCAGGAAGAAATTCTTTACTGTGAGAGTGGTGAGGCCCTGGAAGAGGTTGCCCAGAGAAGCAGTGGATGCCTCATCCCTGGAAGTGTTCAAGGCCGAGTTGTGTGGGGCTCTAAGCAACCTGGTCTAGTGGATGTTGTCCCTGCCCAGGGCAGGGGAGTTGGAGTTAGGCGAGTTTTATGGTCCCTTGCAACACAAACCATTCTGTGATTGTCCAACATAATTTCTTCGTTACCTGAAGGCAACATTTGTGTAAGAAACTGAGAACCAACCAACTGCCAACCAACATGCCAAAGATTACTTTCTTCCCTTTAGTTGTTGAGAGTTACTAGAACACTGAAGACAAACATTTAAGATTTCAAGTCATATTTGGCACAATGTGCTGTATCAGTTTTTTAGCCTCTTTTGAGGGCATCATAAGCATGTTTATGCTGCTTACATTAGAAAGCAGTTATCCTTCTGATCTCTGTTATGCATGGATGAGTAATACCAAGGTCAAAATATTACAGGTTAAATGAGTCTACCTTTTAATCATATAAACAGGGACTTAAAGGTGAAACTGAGAAAGAAGTCTGGTAGTGTTATGAGCAAACTTTTCCTTGTTCCCTCTTAAGCCATTTTAAGTCTCTAGTTGTTGCATTTATTTCTCTCTTAAAAACACTTGGTATTTTTGTTCTTATGAATTTTCAGAATGAGGAATTTAAGTTGAAAGTGCAGCTTAAGAGGTTAGAGTTGGGGATCTCTCTGTCAGCAAGCACATGCTTGTTATGGACATGTGCAGAGAGTTCTGTAATCGCTCAAAAAACCATATGCAAACAGCTGCACATGTGTAGTAATTACCAGGAAATTAAACTTCAATCATGAGTATAAAAAAACCCC
Organism: Oxyruncus cristatus; assembly: GCA_013399855.1. Taxonomy (NCBI): domain Eukaryota; kingdom Metazoa; phylum Chordata; class Aves; order Passeriformes; family Cotingidae; genus Oxyruncus; species Oxyruncus cristatus. Next base: position 2,893,050 of record VXAY01000767.1, on the reverse strand, counting down.
AGACATGCATTAGAGAAGACAGTATTTCTTAGCTATCCATCCTTGTCCTCAGCATAAATGGCTTTCCTTTCCCATGTTTGATTGGGTAGTATCTGCATAGATATTCAAGAAGCTGTTCTGCTCCAGTCTCTAGCTGAACCCTGCAAAAGAGCTCAGCCCCATTCAGAGGGTAGTGTAAATATTTTGTCCCTGTTCACTCAACATTTCTGCAAATCCACCCAGATTTGCTACTTCATATAATACTGCCAGTTTGCTTTTTTGTTGAATGTAATGATTGTCTTAAGCAGCTAAAAGAGGGGCTGCCTCATGCTCAGTCTTTTGTTTTAGTGGTTTGTCTAGCATGGTGCTGCTGAAGGTGATTTTTATTCGAAGAAATATTCAAAGACTGTCTTGATTTCTCCTTCATAACAAAATCCCTGGAGTTCAGTATATATGTATGCTTTCTATTAAATTCCAGTAACTGCAATTATTCTAGTCCTTTTTTCCATCAAGCATAAAATTTAAACTGTGGAACTCATTGTTGTGGAGGCTAAAAGTAAAAATGGGCTTCTAAAGAGATTAGAGGTAACTTTGAAGGATAGTGCTGTTAGGAACAAGTTATAACCTCCACTTTAGAAAGTCCTGCTATTGCTGGGTGCCAAAACTTCTGTGTTGGTAGTACAGGAAAATCCCTCTATACTTGTTCCTTTTTCTGCAGATGTCTATGTGGGATCATCACAGAGAGAAAAGAATGGATAGATGAGCCCTAGGTCCATTCCAGTATGTCTGCTCTTAATCAAAACCTTCTGTAAATGCCAATATAGGCAAGTAGACAGTCTGCATTCAGTCAGGTACAGAAATAGGACCTTTTTAAGATGGTAGAACAAGACATTTCACTAGGAAAAAAAAAAGGATTGAAATGCTGTTCATCAAATTTTGGTTATTTTTTCCTATGCCCCTCTGCCCACACAACATAAAGTTTTCAAGGAAAAAAGGTGTTAATTTCTGTGTGTGTGAGCCAAAATGGGTGTCATTTGATAAGCTCTAGTACTTGTTGATTTTTCAGTTCCTGTGCCTCACATTCTGTCTCTCCAATAAAGACAACTTTTGAGCTCTCCGATTGTGACAATAAAAATGAACTTACATTTGCCCCTTAAAGGCATCAAGAATGAAGGTCCTCTCCAGCTGAATCTCTTAGTAATGCTTAAAGGTATTTATAAAGAGAAGTTCTTGAAGCTGCTAAAAATGAACCAACAATCAGAATTAAACTTTTAAGGTAACTAAAGATTGCAGTGCGTCAGCAACAAGGTACACAGAGATTCAAACTCCTTCTTGTGGGCACGACTTTAACATGAAAGGTTTTTAACCATTAGATAAGAACTAACACTGCATGGTGAAGGACAAACAGAAGTCAAAAGCAGGCACGCTGGTGCTTGCCTTTGCCCTTCAGACAGTGAAATTGCTAAAAGCCTTCTGACTTCCTGTCACAAGTTTATTCAACAGATCTTTCTCACCAGTTGAAAGAAATGCAGGTCTAAAATGAATGGAATGGGTTGTGTCAAAGGTGTTCAAAAGATGGTATTTAAGGGATCTTTTTGTCTTGAAAGCCAAAAATACCTAAACTCTACTGCTGGTAATGATGACATCAACTTCTGACAAAATGTATAAAAGAATGTGTTGGTATTAGCAGACATACACATACCTTGGTAATCTTGGACAATGATTCTGTGGGGGTAACTTAGCTACTGAAGTTTAGTGGTTTAAAATATATCTCTTTTTAAACTTGAATTTTTAAACTTGAAAAAATGCAATGTCTAACTACCCATGTTGAGGTTGGAGAAAAAGCCTACTAAGATGACTGGAGAATGGGGAGACAAACTTTTAACAGAAGCTAAAATGAGGTTGCACTGTTTAAGAAAGCAACATTAAGAATATTGCTGGCTTTGAGTTATCTGTAAGTACACTGAGGCAGTGAGTGCCAAAGAGGAAAGTCTGGTTTTCACTCTGGTTTGAAAGTCTTGCAAAATGGATGCAGTAACAGCCATATGCAGAGTGAGTCCAGGTAGTACAATCAATCTGATCTCATTGTGCAATGAATTAAGCCTGGCAGTCTTGCTGTGCATGTTCAGACACTGCCCAGGGAGCCCAGCCTGTTTAGGTTAGGCCTTATGTCAAGGAATTTGCAACTGCCTACAGCTGTAGGGCAAGGGCATTCCCTCCAGCACGCACAAACCTTCCTCTTCAGCTTAGAGATGTGAGTCTGAAAGTTATTGTACCCTTGATTAACTCTGAATTTACAGAGCTTTTAATCCATGCTGAGTATGGATTTGCTACAAAAAAACCCCAGCAACAGAAGACCAAAATGAGAGAGTTAATCTGAAACTGCTCTCTGCTGGTCTGGTGGGCACAAAGGGCCATCCCCCCTCGGCTGGAGCAGTCTCTGTGCGTGGGGAGGTTTGTGAGCACATACCTCTTCTTGCTTCCAGTGCTTCTCTTGTGCCCTTTCTTAGAAGATTTTCCCTACCTAATGTATACTTGGAGGCAGCCTTGGGAGTTCCTTGTTAAAAGTTAATGTCTGGAGATTGAAACTTTCCATTGGCTCGATTCCCTTCCCTTTTCCTATTCCTGCTCGTATACGTGTCTGCTGAATTCTAAAAAGCTTTTTGATAGCGGCTTGAAATTCAAATGTCCCCTTTCTATTTGTCTTCTAGTCTGAGCCAACATTTAAATGCATTCTTTTCTATTATATAGAACATATTGACAATTTAGGAAACATTGTCCTACAGTGCAAATGCTCTGATATTACGAAATATTGCCATGTTCTCTGCATTGATCTAAATGATGGCATTGGCACAAGAACTAATGGGTCTATGGGGGCCATCAATGAGTACAGACAGAAATGAGAAAATTTCTAAGCAGAAGAAGGACATGTTCAGGGACAACCTTCCAAGCAGAGAGCTGGACCAAACTAGTTCAGTTTCTGGGGTACAGAACTTGACCCTTTCTGGAAATCCATGATGTGGTTGCCTATGCTGGGACTGGAGGAAGGTCTCTAGTCATAAAGCCAAGGCTTCCACTGGGTTGGAAGGAACAGGTTATGCTTACTGCTCCTTGGTGTGGCCTGTTGGGAGGGTGCTGAACTTGCAAAGAAGGTCCAGCAGGCTTGGGCAAGCCAAATGTTTTCTGGGCAAACACCTTTTGCCAAAAGCAAACTTTGAGAAAGCTGACCTGGGACCACACAGCTTGGTGTCCATATGGATTCCTGCCTGTAAGTGAAGGATCCATTTCCGGAGTGTTTTGGTCTCTGGATAAAGGGTGTCACCTGTGCTGCTCCTCCTCTTGCTGCCTCAGATCCCCCCTGCCAGCCTGCCCTGATGCCTCCTCCGCAGCCCACGTGGCCATCACTCTCCCTGTGCCCCATGACTAGCATTCAAAAGCCTGCCTCTGAGTCCCTGTCTCCAAGAGGGAATTGCTTTCACCTTATCAAATGGAGGTGAAATTTAAAATGACTTAATGTTTATTTGCTGACAGGCAGGAATGTCCTCTAAATTGACTGTCAGAGCTTGAACACAACGCTGTAGGATCAAACCATAACCTCTTGTTGGCCTTCAATAAAACAATGTTAAGTTTGGGATGTGGGAATGTTATTTTGGCCTCCCTGGATATATGGATGGCATTCTCATTTTGAAGTTTTATACAATGAAGCTATATTTGATATTTGCATAATTCAAATAGATGAAATCCTCAAACAGGCACAGAAGACTTGATTTCATTAACTTGTGATGCAGCCATCCCCATCTCTCATGCAAATAGCAAATACCTTTCCTGTAAGTATACTTTAAAGATTCATTTCTTTCTCTAATCAAGTGGTGAAATCCTACCCACGGGAAGCAGAATTGATTTCTTTTCCCTCCAGACTGGATATCATGGACCTTATTTGGGGTAGCTTCTGTCATGGTAACCCTTCTGTGTGCTGTGAATCAGCGACATGTGTTCCTGTTTGCTGCTCCAACACACTGGGAATGCACATGGTGTAGTTGTCCTGCAGAGGTAGCCGTCAGCTCAGGGGAAGCTTCTACTTCTTGTCAGCAAGGATCTATTTCCACTGAAATCCTGACCTTGAGAGCTCATTTCTAAATTTCCTCCTGGGCCTCGAACGCTATAATTGATTACGGTTGTTTTGGTTTTAGTCTTTAACAATCCAGGTGAAGAATTGCTCCCAAATTTGTTAAGATGTCAGGAGGAAGGCAGCTTCCCCACACTGCCTGGGTGGTGTCAAGGAGCCACAATGGGCTCTCACAAGCCTTCTACGAAGCACTGATATTTCTGGCTGGAAATGGAAATCAGACAGAAAATGCTCTGCTCTTGGAGCTGACACTTGTGCCAGGGACCTCTTGGGGCATGAGAAAACTCCACTGCATTAATTCAATTTAACAGGCATCAGAGGAGAATTAAAGGTGTCTGATATTGGTCCAAGTAGTCTTAGGGAACAGTCCTTCACATTACATAGTCTGAGCCTGTGGCTGCGACTCCTGTCCATGGCAGTGCTTAGGCGAATTTTCCTCTCTCCTTTTTACTGAATTGTCTGTATATCTTTGTATGCTATTTTCTGGTTCGCCTTCTTGGTAATAAAGCTCTGCATTTTATTTTCTATCTTTTAGATATATCACTTTTCCCTTGAATTGTCTTGTATTAGTTGAAACTGATAACGTGACCCCTTGGCCACTGTGCTTTGTCGAAAGAAGGGTGCTCTGATACATTCTAATGAAGAACTGTTTTAAAAATAACAACAAAAAACCCCAAATGAAACCAAAACAAACAAACCAGCCAAAAAAAAAAAAAAAATTAAAAACCACAAAGAAAGGAGGAAAATATGAATTTTTCTTGTATGTCTGGGATGCTTAGTTTTTTGGGTCTCTTTGCCTCAGAACACAGAGCAGTCATTGGCAAGGATTTTTTCCTCACTCCTGCCCACTAGCCTGAAGAAGAAAGCTGTAGGAGGTCAGCTGCATTGAACTGCTCAAGAAAAGCCAATATGTCTTGGGTTTTCCTCTTGAATTAAAGGAAGATTTTACTCTCTACTTGTCACTGATTAGTAAACCCTCCCTTAAGCAGCCAAAAACTGTGGTATTTGAACTCTAAATGTCCTGGTGTGGGGATGCACACTGAGTAGCCAGCACTCAGCTTGCCCAGGTGTTTGGGTTCCTACGTCAGGCGTCATCTGCCTTTCACCAGTGGGTTTAAAATGTGGTTCACAAAAGAAGCAGCCAAGTGAGAGATACTCTGCCTGTGCTTTTCTGGGGGTTCTTCTGACACCAAAAAATGTGGCTTTTTGACACCAACGAATGTTGAATCAGTCTATATCTAAATATACCCACAGATGTGTGTGTATATAAACATCCATATATAGGAGCATCAACTAATTAGGAGTAGCCATGCTCACCAATCCATTTGTCGTATCTCAAGGCTCGTTGCTCACACTGAGCAGCAGCAGGGTGGGGTTTTGGTTTGTTTCTTTCAGTCTACAAGCAGACTCAGCACAGGGGGGCCCAGCTCACACCCTGAGCAGGCACATTTTGGAAAAAGACTTGTTCAGCAAAAGCCCCAAGAGCCTAAAGAGTGAGGCAAATGCCCTGCTGATCGGCGTGCAGTGGAGATCAATGCACTGAATTCAGTAGGAACTAGAAGCATTTCAGACTTTCAGCGACAAAAATCTTGCTGACTGAACTCTACTGAACTCTACTTTCAAGTCATTTCAGGTCAGAAATAATTGCCATCTTTACATCGTCATTTTCAAATTCGTTATCCCTTGAAGAAGCATTGAGAAAGCCAAGCATTCCTAAGGTTCAAATTGTCTTTATTTAATTTTCCTACAATTTTAATATATCAATGGTTCTGATCATTATTGCTCAGTGTGGTTTTGAGGAGAAAATTCTGAGGCATGAAAAAAATCTGTTTTAAGTGAAACATCATGCTTTTGATCCAAGGACTGATGTTCTATGGGAGAAATAGAAACAAAAATCTCATGATAACCCCTCTGCCTTCCTAAAATAGAAAACCTGCCTAGTTAATGAATATAAATGAATGTACATTCAATTCCTTTTTTTGAGGTTACTAAAGCTGATTAGCATTAGGTATCACAGGTTGTTTAAAGCCGTTGAGTAATTATTCTGCTTCCTATCCCATGAACACGCAACTTATTTATCACTAAAGGTTTGTGGGGGTTTTTTTAAAGTGTATCCTTGAAATAACATTGGGGACATATCTTTGTCATCATCTGAGTTTTAAAAGAAGTATTTTACAATAAACAATTCTGGTATACAGGCAAAGAAGAAAAATTGGGCGATGGTATAGAAATTCAATAAACTGTGATGCATTGTCTTACAGGGAAGGACCTAAAATCCTTAGGCGCGAAATAATGTATCGACAATTTGGGTTTACACAAGTAGAATTCAATATTCAGCATAATTAAATTAGAAATTGATAGCTTCAGCAAAACAAACCAGTTTTTCATATAAAATTTAAACCAGGTGAAACTATTTTGCTTTATTGTGACACCAGGTGGATCAGGGTGCTTTGGCTGAGAGTTATCTTCCAGCAGATCATCATCAAGTGACTTGTATGTGTTGGCCTTTCCTGTTATGTTAGGCTAATGAGAATTTATTCTCCACTTGCCTGTGGAGACTGCCATAGCTCCTGCCATGTTGTTAGTAATGCCAAGCAGGTTAAGTTACTCTCTCTAGGTTCATTTTTCCTAAAACTGCATTTTCTTTTCTCTCCACACACCCATCCTAAGGACTGAGAAAGACAGGCAGAAAAGTGTGTGGACTGGTTGCAGCTGGAGGTTGTCAGGAGCTGTGCAGGTGTGGAGATTTTGTTCCTGGTTGCCCTTTTCTTAAACTTTAATAAGCTGGCTGTTGGACAGAAATACCTTTAACCCGGATAAAAGTTATTCTCTAAGTTTACATAATTTGAGATATAATCGGAGTCTTCTTTGGGCTGGGAGAACTTTAATTCCTCGTGCCTGGTAATTTTCTGTGAGGGCATGAAAAATTGTGTGCGAAGGAAAAGAAACAACGAGATTCTTAAACACAATATTATTATTTTAAATGTAGCAACACCATTTTACATTAACTATCATTTCAGTATGAAAATTCTATTTCAGGATTAATGACTAAATCATAGACACCTCTAGCCAAAACAAATGAAAGTGTTGATGTGAGCACCACAGCAGAGAAGAGAGTTTCAGTATTAGGTCTGCTTTCCCACAGGAACACAGGCATAGCTCTCATTAGTATTTGCAAGTTCTGTGCATGTACCTGGGGAGGCACATACACCACTTAATACCTGGGGGAAAATAAAAGAGAATCTGCTCTGGAAGTTTCCTTGCCAAAGCACTTGAACCTCATATAAGGAGTATTATAGGACAGAAAAAAAAGTTCTGCAGCTGGTGAACTTTATGGCAAAATTGCATTTCATCCTCAGACCAGTTGTAAAAAGACAAGTTAAAATAAATCTCCTACATTCTGCAGATGTGCAGACAATCTACGAATAAAATTTAAATCTGCAAGCAACCTATTATGCTATAATAACAAGTTAAAAAAAACTCAAAGCAGCTGGGTGCTGCTCATTTAGAATCACCAGCTTCTGAAAACAATGACATCGGGCAGCCCCTCCTGACTTAGCAGAAGCAGTACTGATTTAAATAAATGCAAGTACTTCAGCGACATATCTTGTAATTTATCTATTACATGGTAGTATTTTGGAGCCCAGTCTGAGACCAGGGGCTCACTGCATATGCACTGTACAGACAAGAACAAAGAATCTCTATGTTAAGACATATACAATCTACATAGAACCAGAAAGAATGATGAAAAGGAAATTTGACATGTAGAGCTGATGTCTAACTTTTATTAACAGAGCTGTTACATATTAAGTGCATGTACTAAATATTTTGAAACTAGGTAAGAAATGTTTATTTACAGAAGAAAAGCTACTTCTGAGAACCACAGGCTCTGTGACAACTTCGTAGCAAAAAAATAAAAATATATAAAAATAAATATAAAAAAAAATTTTAAATAAATCAGTTTTGCATTTTCTGAAAGTGCACATGCAAGAATCTTCATTGTAAAACCAACTATTTATCGTTGCAGAGTTCGTCATTACCAGGACCTCCAACATGTGTTGCATTTTTTAAGATATTCATCATGGGTTAGTAGATGAAAATGAGCTGCAGTAAGCTGTCAAAGTCAGATGGATTTGAGTACCAAGAAATGCTATTAGTCAGCTACTAGTCATTCACTGTGAGCCACCTCTGATGCTGGTGTTGGAAGATGAAGAGGATTATTTGCACCAGCTTGTAGCTGCTCAGAGGAAAAATAACTTCTGTGTATTTGCAGATTACACTAGACAAAGGCTTTGCTCCTCTGAAGAAAACTCCTTAATATGACTTGTGCTGAGGCTCAGAAATGCAGCCTGTTTGTATTTCTCCCTTGGCAGTGTTAGAAAACCTCATCTCTCCCTGATCTGCATTTGAACAGTCTTCATTTTTATCTCTTTTAGATAAGGGACTTTTCCGCTTTAAGCACTAACTCTCTTTCATTTGAGCATGGAGATGTTGGAAGGGTTTTTTTTTTTTTTTTCCATCTTGAGCCTAAGCAATAGCCCAGCTATTTGCTTTACAATGTCCCTGGTTTGTCATTGGTGGGCAGTCCCATTTCCAAATGGACTGACTGCAGCTCTCCTGGGTGAGTCTGTTTTGTCTGATTGTGTCTTGGAGTAACACAGGGACAGCCTGCAGCTTTGTTTGTTCACAGTCCTGCACATTCAGGCACCCTGGTGCATTAAACAACTGGGCTTTATGCATTTAGGATGGTATCACGTAGCGTGTGGGCTTATGGAATCACAGAATCATAGAATATCCTGAGTTTGAAGGGACCCACAAGGATAATTTCTAATATGCAGTTTCATGCGCAGCAGAAATATTTGGAGTGTGGAAAAATTAAGAAAGCAGTGAAACTGTCCTGTTTAATTCAGGCACACATCACTCCACAGGAACAGCCATTTCTGTGAGTGATGTGACTCTCACTTTAATGCTTGCTACACAACCAAATATTTTGGACTTTTGAAAAGACCATCATCTGATGCTAATAGTGAAGGTTTTCTAAGCCCATGATATCAAGATGTGAAAAAATTAAGCTCCCCTATCTTTCCCCTTCTTTCTCTACATCTCCCACCAATATACCAGTTCTAGGTCAATCAGCAAGGAACAAACATGTGGGATCTCTAAATTGGATAAATGCATACAGTTTACCATTGGCACTTGGTTTGAGTCCAAAAATGAGTAATTAAACAGTTTGTGGAGACTGTTCTTCCTTTTTGCCCTACGTGCAATCTCTTTGTCTTCAGCTGGCTGAACAGCAGTGTGTGAGTATGTACCTGCAGATAAGACAGGAAATTGCTTTGAAGCTTTCTCTTCCCTGCCTTTAATTTGGTGGTTTATTTGTGGAGAATAAGATTATATAGGCTGTGATTTCATAGGATCGTGGAATGTTCGCAGTTGGAACGGACCTTAAAGACAATTTCTTTCCAACTCCCTGCTGTGGGTAGGGACACCTTCCACTAGACCAGGTTACCAAGAAAATCAAAACCCTCTGATTTTCTTTGTGGTTCTTCTCTGGAATCACTACAACAAGTCCAAGTCTTTCTTATGTTGGAGCTCCAGAGGATGCAGTGCTCCAGGTTGGGTCTCGTGAGGGCAGAGTAGAGGGGCAGAATCACCTCCCTTGACCTGCTGGTCATGTTTCTTTTGATGCAGCACAGGGTGCATTTGGCTTTCTGGGCTGCAAGAGCACATTGTTGGGTCATTTTGAGCTTCTCTTCAGCCAACTGACAACCAACTCAATTTGACAGAGGGTGTTTTCCCCTTGAATGCTCGTAAGGCCAAAAGTGATTGCAAAGTGTCCACCACTTTATGCTTCAAAGACAACATCCTCCTTGTAGCTTATAAAATCCTGTAAGGCAGGAATGTATTATGTGCATAAAATCTATGGCTCTGTCTTACATCCTAGCCATAATGTTTTTTTTTATGGCTCTTGTGGTCTTCCTCAAGTGGGCAGGACAGTCACCTGAAAACAGCACTAAGTCAGATGACCAGAGGTATGTGCATAGTCTGATGGAAGAAAAGCTAATATTGTCAGCTCTCTTCTTTTGGAGCTAAGCCTAAGAGTACTTTTTAATCCTTTGGTTAGAGAAGGAGTTGCCAGCTTCATAAAGCCATATTACTTGTTAACTGTTACAGATGAAGATTATGTGAAACACAGTAAGTATTAATAACAGAAAGCACTGGACAGGAGAAGATTTTCTCTATGGGAAATTGCCCATCCACAGCATAGTAAAGATTTTAGTCCTTCCATAAGTCAGGATTCTGAGTTCAACTAAGGCTTTTACAACTTCCAATTTTTATCCTACTGTCCAGCTGCCTCTGTTTCTTTAGGAGAACCAGTGAAGATTTTCTGTTTAAAACACTTTTTCCATGCTTTGGCACCACACACCAAAGTGTATGCATATATTTGGCTTGCAATATGGCCAGGGCTGTTTATTATTTACCTTTTTTGCAATTTAGATTCTAAAAAAATAGCTAGTTTTACCCCTTCGCAGTTACAGACCAAACAGCAATTTTCTCAGTGCTTAGTAGTAGGAAACTCTTTCCTTCCTTCTCTCCTTCTTCCTCCAAATCGAAAATAAATAGGATTTAATTTAATTTCCCCAGCCCCTATCTTTAGTTGTTCTGTCTCAACAGCACCATGACTATGATTTTATTTAACAAGTTTAATTCTTTACACCTTTTGAAATAAACATCTTTACTAGCAATAACTTTGCTAAATTTGTAACACTTACACTGAGGGGCTATGCCCTCAGGTTCTTGCTGAGTGTTTTTGCTACAGAAAAATTCGACAAGAACTTCAAATGGTGCAGCTGGAAGAAGAAGTACCTTCCCAGCATCTTTTTCTTTTCTCTTCAAAAGCAGCAGAAATTATTTCAGTGGCACACAAAAAAGATTTGTGTTGCAGAATAGCTGGAAAGTGGGTTTCCCTCCATTTGTATTCATGACAGCTTCCACATATTCAACTATCAAAACCTATTATGAAGAGCTGTATTGTAGTGTAGATAGATTTTTATGCTTGTCATAATACAGATCTATAGGTAAATTTGTCAATGATACATCCACTGTCATATTGCCATATTTCTTACTGAAAATATTCTTAATGATAACTACCAAGTTATATATCCTCACCGTGTAAGACTGAGTTTATTTGGTTGCTCAGTTTGAAGAAGAATGTCTTAAATTATCAGGGGTTTTTCAGTTTGGAGCAAATTTAGAAACACAACATTTAAACCAAAAGTAATTTGCTGGGCTAGTTATTTTCTACATCCTGGTTTTTAATAAGATATGCACAGTCCAACAAGCTTCTTTCTATGACTTCCAGTGCTATTTTTTTTCTTCTTCCCATTTATACATGACTTATCCAGCCCATTTTAGGAGCTTATCCTGGAATGAATTTTAACAGGGTGATGAAAAAACCACCCTCCTTGATTCCCATTTGAAGCTAGGGTTTGTTGGAGCTCTAGGCCTGCCTTTAAAACCTAACAAAGAGAAGAATCTCTGCGTGGATTTGTCAAAAAATCTGCTGATGAAAAGAGTAACTTTTATTTCTTCAGTGGTTTAGCTCTCATCCTGTCCTCCCTCCCATGTTTCTCCATTCCCTGTTACTACTTGAAATGGGGTTCAGAGTGGGGTGACAATGCAGTTACGGGGAAGAAGCATGAAAGAAAGGAATAGGGGATGTGCAGTGGAGCGGGAAGTCGCTCATTTTTTTTCGGAACTGACACTCAGGTTTTTTTCCTCATCAAACAGGAGATAATGATAGGGAAAATTTTGTTGTTTAATTTTTTTTCTTTGGTCACAGACATTAAAATAAAAATTCTTGATCTCTTTAGTTCAGCATTTGGGAATATGAAGCCTTAAGTATATCAAGAGGGTAAAGCCAAAAGGTATTTTCTAATCTACGGAATCAACAGTTGATGTGTCCCCATAAATAGCAAACCCATCTGGGGCAGGGAGAAGGAAGAACTGAGGGCACAGCCTAGTTTTGGGGAGCTCCAGGTTGTATCACATCGGTGGTGACACCTCCTAACTCCCACCAATACACAATAATATCACTTCTCACAAGTCTAGAGGCCAACACCTTCAGTGGTTCCAGAAACCACTGCTGTTATCCTTGAGCTCTGACTAATTTCCTTCCAAACATAAAAATGACATCAACCAATGACTGAAAGACAAACTATGTGATGCCAAGAGGGAAAAAAAATCCAAGTTGAAAGATGTTCCTTCTTCCCAAGGAAAAGTCAGTGAGAGTGCTGGGAGAGGTGGGAGTGCCCCATTACAGGAGGCCTGTGGAGGTGACAGGTCCCAGCCACAACAGGAAAACTCGTTATGTGGAACAGCTCAGCCAGCACACCCCAGTTACTGAGTGTTGACTTGTCCCATGGGCGGTCGGGGAGCCACCCAAAAAGTGCCTCTGTGTGAGATGTGAGGCAAAGGGAAACAGCTGTTCCCGTCATATGGAGCTCTCCCAGAGTCAGGAGCCAAGCAGTGTGACCTTCCTCTGCAGTGATCTGTAAGACCTGGTGTTCAAACTGACACTTATTTGTGTCACGTGTGCTATTTTTTGAACGCAAAGTTTAATGTATGGGCAGGAAGAACCAACCAGGGAGGGACCTACGCAGTGTGGTTTGGCAGTATTGGGTTGGAACTGCCCACATTTGTAAGGCTGCTGCATGTGAGATTTCTGTGAGGTCTCTGAATCTGTTTCTGGGTACATTTACCTCTCCAGTCACTCCCTGCCTTTGCAGTCTCCATCACTGTTTCTAGTCCAGGTTATGAGCACAAGCAAAAAACCTGCAAATTAGCTAATTTCTGAGATGCAGTGCAGTTTCCCTGGTGAAGGTCTTGTGCTCTGAAGAAAAAGGTACAAATCTTAGTCAAGAGGAACATTTCTGATTCCATCGTGCTGGGATTATTCTGTGTTTCTTTTCTGAAATTGCCCTGCAGGTTAAACAAGTACTCCATGTCCTCTGTTGTTCAGCTCTAAGTACAGTGCATACTCTTGCTATAGTGTTCAAGATGAACCCAAATTAGGTCTGTGTCTGCAAGGGAGACAAAATAAAACGAGTTAACTAGTTTAATTACTCCCCATTCAGATGTAATTCAGTTGCATTGCACTAAGAAAACTAAATGCTGCTGGGATGTTATGAGACAATTAGTAAGATAATGGAAAATAGTTAATATCCCTCATGTCTGTGAAAGAATGCTCTCCCCTCTGCTTCAGAGTACTCTTGAAGGGGTTTTCTGAATTGCATTTTCCAGCAAGAATACCTTTTCTCTTTGGGAATACTAACAAAATCCTGTCACAGCACAAAATGGTTATTTACAGTTTGGAAACCATAGAGTTCGAAGAAATCACCTTGGTCCTGAGCCAGCCACAGGGCGCAGATCCAGGCACTGTGAGAATACTCCTCCATTGGGAATGAGGAGTGATTGGTACACTTTCTCACTGGGCAGTTTTGATTGTGCCTTGTGTTGCCTTGCAGGCACATTTAAATGCATCCTCGGGCCTTTCACTGCAGCCATTCAAAACATCTCATTCAAAACGTGTCACAAGTGTCTTCCTTTATTATGTTCAAGGTTGAGGACTTTTTCCTCTTCCCCTGTCACAGCAAAGTTAGAACAGCAAGTTTGCCAGTAACTTGCCAGGTTATCTTCCCAGCACCTGCCAGCCATAAATCATTGGCCCCTTTGCTGTGGAGTCCGAGACTCAGGCTCTGATCCCAGCTTCTCTGTGTCTCCTCTGAATGACCTTCTTCAATCCGTACACTCTCCCTGTGCCTCGGACACTTGTGCGCTGTGGGGATAATGATTTCTGACTCCTTTGGAAGTGTGTTTTGTTTGCTGCAGTAGAGTCAATTATCCCGGCTTTTGCCACTGTGTGAATTACCAGCTACCAGCGCCCATGGGCAGGGTGAGCTTGAGCACATGTGTGGGCATTAATGCTGATTTCCTCATTTCTCATGTTTTGAAGTTCTTCCCTCGAGGTAAGGAGTTTGGGGATCTTTTTTCTCTCAGCTGTGCAACTCTTATTAGAAGTTGCCCTACGCAACCTGATCAAAAAAAAAAAAAATCCTGTTTAATGTGAGATTAGTTTAGGCTTTTGTACTTGGTTTCCTTGGGACTCTAATGGCAGTCTGAAAAAGAAAATCACCCCTGAGAACCTCTAGCACTTTTGGTTTCACATAGATGTAATCCAATTACCCCAGTCTAGGCCATGCAGAACTATTTGGTCTGAGGTACACATCCATCTAGGAGAAGTACAATATACTGAACTGAAAAGAAGGCAGATTGGGCATATTTCTTAATAGCATAACACAATGCAATTGCCAAAGGAAAGGCATATGCTTCTGTCCTGCATTACACAGAGCCTGAACTGAGTAATNAGGGGAATGAGGGGGTGGAGAGGGAGTGAAGTCCTTGCAGGAAGGGATTTTAGAGGTATCTTCCCTGGAGGCCAGTTTTGTAAAGGCATACCATCTGGTGCATTCAAAATGCAGAAAGATTTGTTCTTCAGAAGTCTGAGCCAGGGATAAAAGTCCATCCCTGCCAGGGATGGCTTAGCAGTATCCAGAGAGAGGGATGAGTTTTATCACAAACAACGAGATTCTCCTTTTCCTCCGCCCTTAACCTCTAATTCAAACATCAAATAGACTGATCTTACTCTTGCTGCTGGTTTCTGTAATGAAAGTTTCTGATGTCCTTGCTTACTGTGAACTGAGCAATGAACTGTTTCATTACTATTTCTGCTTTGCTTCCAGGCACCTTCATTTTAGACAGAGGTCAGAAAGGGGTTAAACACAAATGCTGACATTATCCCAGGCAAGGCCTGCACTGGGACTCAAATTGCCTGCTTCTCCCTCTCATGCCTTCAGCAGCAGTCAGACTGACTGCTGTGGTGCAGAAGCTTATGGCTGCTCTCAGCATCAGCCTCAATATTGGCACCTCTCAGGCCTGAGCTGTAATGATCGAGCCTCTTTGCAGAATTAAGCAGTTTTTGCCCCATGCCTTGCAGGGTAGATTTCAATTTGCCTGCTAGAGGAACGGGTGGATGTTTAGCTTGCCTTGGAGACACTGCTGGCTGTGGTGGTGGAAGCCCTCAGTGCATCATTGTCACAACTCTGCAGAGACTGGGGGCCTTCAGGAGGAAGCTGCTGGCTCATCCCTTCTCCAAGCACAAGCTATTCAGGGGTTACAGTGTGCTTAATGCTCCTATCGGGTGGGCTCAGGCTGGGCACAAACTGACCAGAATGTGCTGTCTAAGTAGAAGTTGGGATTTTACAACAAAAAGAGGTGTAATCACTGAATAAGACATTACCGCTTCAGGACTGAGTACTGGGAATTGGATCACAGTCCACAGCTCCTGGCATAGCTCACGGCTGCAGGGTGAGTTTCCCTCTGGAAGCCGAGTCTGGGAGCCATAAGACTGGAATCTTGAAATACTGAGAAATTATGCTAATCTCTAGCTATTAGTGCCATGTATATCTTTGCCTGCACAAAGGCACCCAAAAAAGTGCTATGGGCTGTGCCTGCTTTGGCTCAGTGAAGCGTGATGCCCCTGTGGCTTTCCAGGTCTCAGGCATGCTGTGTGCACCATGATGTGATCCCCATGGACTAGTCGCCCACAGCTGGTGTTCTGGCACCCTTGCTCCCTGCTGTTCATGTCTGCAGAGCTTCAGACTTGTCTATTTTGTTAAACTGAACTTCTCTTTAACATGCGGCAAATCGATGCGTTAGTGAGATCCAAGTGCTGTCAAACCTCTTTCAGATGTGGTTTTTTGGTCTAATCAGATGTAAAAGAAAAGCTGACCTAAATCAATTACTTTATTTAAAACACATCTTTTATTGGCTTTTCTCATGCGAGGAGAAAAATCCTGTCTGCCAAGTAGAAGAAGCCTGTACAACCTTATCTTCCACAAGTGAGAAACTCAGAGAAAATAACTTCCAGTCTATTCCTTTCAATTTCTTCTGCTCTTCCTCCAGATTTGTGGGTAGTCTTCCCAGTGTCTTTGAAGCTTAATAGCTTTAATCTTATTCCATTCTTCCTTCAATTTGGGCACCTAATGTGTAATATCATGGACCTCAGAAAGCAGTAACTCACTGAAAAGTCACCAGGCATCTTCCTGATGCCCTGTAGTTAATGGATGGTTCAGCCTTGAAGAAGCCAGTGTAGTTATAGTGGTGATGCTTTGCTTTGTGTTCCCTTTATTTGTTCCTTATTGATCTCTGAAATGCATTTGCTGCACTAGTATTGAGTTCTAACAACTCCCACATGAAATGTGCTTTTTGTCACTAATTTGGTGATGTTTTCTTCGTTAAGAGCTTACCTGGGTATAACTACATGTTTTAACATTAGCCACAGCTTCTGCCCTGCCTGTCTTATTCCTGTCAATGGAAGGAGAAGAGACAGCACAAGAGCAAATTCTCTTTTCTTACTATGATAACTTTTGTGATCAGGCAAATTCATGCAAAATAAATGTGTTACAGAGGAGCAGCAGGAGCAGAGCCCTTGCATTGTCCTTTGCGTGCCATGGTAGGTCTGACTGTTATGAATAAATAAAATTATTTGAACGGTATCTTTTTCCTGGTAAGTCTTCCTTTCCTACATTCTCTGTTCTTTCTCTTGCTTGGAGGATCTTTGTGGACTTAACAGATTTCAAAAGCTGTGGAAAGCTTATTCAAATGTAAGTTGTATGATCAGATTAAACGGTGCTCTTTGCTCTCCCTATGTATATGTTCTCCTTCACACCTGCCTCAGTTGATAGAGCACCACAACAGCGAGGCCAAAGGAGTATAGTCGCTATCAAACTTGAAAAAATGTATTAAATCCCTCTGAAAACCTATTAAAGGTCAGGTAAGAAGCACTGTTATTCTTCACCTACCTAGTCCTTTCAAGCTCTTTTCTAACCATGCAAGTTGTAAATATCTCTGACCCAGAGGAGTGCTTCAGGTAGAAGCCAGAGCAAAACAAAAAATGTGGCTTAATTTAAAAGTCTTCCTAGGAAAAAATATGTTGACTCTAATAGCAAAATGCCAGAGCATCATTAAGTGCCGTAAATATCCTATTAATAAAACGTGGTTACTGAGAATGGTTAGCCCTCATTTGCCTTGCCCTGCGAAGGACATGTGATTTAAAACTTTCTTTTCCCTCTGTCATCTTGAGTAAGGAAGACCTTGCGGATTAATGGTGAGATGGTGAAGGGGAGAACTGGTGAGAGAGCCTGCTGCTAGAATAAATTATCGTGAACTTCCCACTTTGGAAGTCAGCACTGCTGCTCTTCACCTTCCTTTTGTGGCACCCTTTCCTCCTCAGCGCTAAGAAACTCTCCAGAGGCTCGCTGAGGGCTCAGCAGATGTTTTTTGCTCTTTATCTGCCTGGGCTCCTTCTGAGTGGTATGGGGGCCTTGAGTAATTTCAGCTGTGAGGGTCAAATTTCCCTTCTGTCTCTGGGGGTGTAACACTTCCAGAAGTCACTGAACTGTTGTTGGCAACGAGCAAGAAAGGTGTATGATGTTGATGTGAGTAAATGCCAAGGCTGTAATGATAAAGCTTTCCTTCTGTCTCATTCCTCCCCGGAAACGCTCGAGAAAGGCAGGACATTTCAAGTGTCTGTAATTGAAGGTATTAAGGTTTTACTCGGTTCTGCTTAAATTGGTGGTCTCAGGCATATAGTCCACTGCAATTATATATTGCTCCATGCTTGATTTTATGGTTCTGCTACCATAAACTTCTGCTGGAGCTTTTTCAGGCATAAGAAAATCTGAAATGTACAGATCATTAGAGGAAGTATTGAACCATTTACTTGTAGAATAGACATAGATTAACTGGGAACGGATCAGTGCACTTTTATCACACAGCGTCAATAGTAAGACTGAACATTTCTTTGGGATAAAGAGAAAAAAAAAGATTGTTTGCTGGTGCAAGGAGAGGAGGGACAGCCTGAGAGAGCATGGTGTGAGATATATGCAGCCTGCATTATGGAAGTAAATATTTGTAAGCAGACAAATTTTTATGTGAAATTTCAGAAGTGAAAAAAACCACTGGGCAGGTGCATGGGGAAAAGAGACTGGTGCTAAGTTGCACTTTTCCCCTTCTGCCCAGGTTCTCGTGACTTGCTCTCTGTCACCAAGTCTCTATGCTCTGGTTTGGTGCAGGGGAGGGGTTGCCCTCCCCTCCTTCCTCCATGCTGCAATGGCAGCAGGGATCAATTCAGGGGGAGAGTCCTACAGCCCGTGTTTATTGAGAAGGTCAGACTAGGAGATTGTAGTGGTTCATTCTGCCTTTCTAGTCTAATAACCTGCTTTTATCCAGTTACCCTCTGGACTTTAATTTGAGCTACTATTCGATCAGAGTACAAATAAATGATAGAAACCCTAAATGACAGCATGCCAGAGGAAATGCTACAAAACCAGAATTAATTGAAAATATATATTCCAAGAGTGAGATATGGACCCTTTTTCTAATAGACTTAGACTTGGATATTATTACTGAAATACTGGCAAATTCACACATCAATGTAAATTGTCTCGCTGCATCTGTCAACAGGCACCTAAAGCAGTAATAAAGGCAGAATAGCTCCTCATAAATATCCAATATCCTAATTATCAGAGCTTGACTTAACCAATGGCAGGGTAATAAAAAATGAGATTTTTTTGATCTTTTGCCATGACAAATGCATACTTTATTCTTTGAAGACTGACTGCAGTGTCACAACTTTTGTGGCAAATAGAGCATGAAGCATATTGTCAAAAATATGGTTAGGGAATATGAAGCCACTAAATATTTTATCTTACTGGCAATGTACTAGGACAAAAGTATAAACGTTAAATCTATCAGGGTCCTCCTTCCACCTCCCAAACTGTTTTAATAATATAGAAATCCAAGTTCCTCGAGAAAAGCAACACATCCATTTTCCAGTATGCTTTGATATAGTGAGTATCATGAATTTTGTAGTGTTTGCATTGGGGTTTAAAATGTCATCAGTGTATATCTCAAAGAATTGTTTAGCAGTCGCACATTATGAATGTCCATTTTTTTCCTTTTTACTGATCAGTCAGGATGTGCTGGTTGGATGCAAACCTCTTCTGACTGGGTGTCCCAGGGATGCTGAGAGAGGCAGGGCCAGGAGGGACCCCAGAGAGGGACAGGCGGTCACATCTGCTATCAGAGAGTGACATCCCTCATGGCAGGGTGAGGCTCTCTGTCCTTCTCACACAGCTGCTTTGTCACTGAATCTTCTTTCTGAAAACCTGGCAGGACATCCTGCCTGGCTGGCTGTAGCAGAGCCAGTGCTGGCCCAGCGGGATGGATGCATCAGCTCCACAGCACACCGGCCTTCAGCTCAGGCAACCCCCACAGTGTGACACTGGCTCGCAGTGCCCCTCCTGGTTTTGTCACATGGTGCTTTGCCTGTGTGTCAAGTTGATTTTAGCCATGAAATTAAATCCATGGCAAGTAACAAGCCACGTCCTTCTCTGTAACTTGCATCTCTCAAAAAAGTAAGTGTGGCTAAATTGGCCTTCCCCCTCCTTATCATTCTTATGAAAATCAAAGCTCTGCGTTGTAGGATTGTTGGTTTTGTGGTGTGGGGTGGGACTCTTAAGAGACCCTGTCTTTGCCTGCCAGCATGGCCTTTGACATTGCAAGATCAAGGAGATCTGCTCTGCCTCATTCCTCACTAGCAACCCTGTCTTACCCTGCATTGGCTCTGAACTTTATAATTAATATTTGTCTCCAAGTACTGTTGGGAGAAGGGTAGGAGCTATGACACTGGTGAATGGTGAAAGCAGTAGTCCTCTGGACCCTTGGTCAGAGATCCCTCCAGCAAAACAGAATTACACTTAGAAGGGAGATGGATGGAGGGATGGAGGGATTCCAGGAGTAAAAGGATCCATCCCATTTTTTACCTCATGTGGCCGTTGCTGTGATTGGGAACACATGATTTGCTCAGGGATTTGGTGAAAATAAGTACTAAAACACGGAATCCATACTGAGCACTTGGATATACGCTGCAGTTCACATTTTAATTTATTAAAACAAAGCACCTTATTACAGTGTAATCAGGTTGTATTACCTACATGGCAAGGATACACAGGGCCTTGACTGAGTGCTGACATTCACCTGACCCTTGTGAAAAAGTTGTGCTGATGGGGAAGTGCCTGGGTCATAAAATAGTTTTCTGCTGTTGGTTACTATGTAAAGGGAAAAGGGCATGTGTGTGCAGTCGGGTGATGTGAAGGCTCCGCTTACACAGCTAAAATCTCCAACTTTCTGCTTCCAAGAGACTGGATTTTCTGTTACATGAGTGATGGGGGGAAAATTATTTCAGGGTGATAAGTCAATTTCTGCTTTATAAGTAGGAATCTCTAGACGTAAATGCTGCCTTTTCTGTCCTTGGTTTCCCTGAAAGAGCCAAATGGAATTTTCCCAGACTCCCCCCACATGTGGCTGCATTCCCAGCCTGTATCAGTGTGATGGGGAGGAGGGCTGGCCTTCCTCCTGAGGAGGACATATGGGGCTCACATCCCCCTTGCAGTCGCAGTGCAAACTGGTGTTTCACTCAAAGTGTCAAAATCCTGTGCATCAATTTATTTCTTGAGCAGACCTGGAAACAGGAAACAATCTTGCTGGTGAGCTCTGATCTTCTAGTGTGCTTTGTATGATGGTGGTGGCATACAAATACCGTGTTCACTACACTCCACACGGTTTGAAATAAAAGGAACTTGGAGCCATAGCAGTGTGTTGACAACAGTGCTTTTTGGGAGGCTTCATAACAGGGAGTGTTGTTTTTTTGATGACAAAAGCTTACAGATGAATGTGTGTAAAGTAGTAGAGTCCAATTTTTCACAGCCTAGGGAAAAAAAAAACCCTCCTTTTAGTAACAAATCACTCATGCTCCAAGTGCATTCACCTCTCTATTTTAAAGCACAAGAATGCATAACAGGCAGGACAGCGCTGAGAGTACATCCTTTAGAAAGGATAGTCTGTCATCTTGTCTGTGGCTTTATACTCCCTGTTGAACAAATCTGCCAACATGACACTGGATACTGATGAGCAATTTGTATGGTTATAAAAATATTGGCAGTAGTCCATTGTTTTGCTATTTAATTCTTAATTTACATTTTTAATGTGCTGTGTCCTCATTCATATTACAGGTTTTACTCTTCTGTGTACATCTATAATAGAATGATTTTTTTCCCTAAAAATTAATTATGAATACTAAAGAGCTGTTACAATTGCACTGTGTCTGAATTAAGGACTGTGCCTGTCTTTTAAGATATGCTTCCTAAGGAAGAGAGTAAATTTGCAAGGGACAGAGGAAAACAGAGTAGGTATGTGGTATTGAATACGTACATTTTCAAGTGTTCTGCCTGAGCTACAGATTGTCTTCCAGTACTCAGACTGGCAAAAAAGTGTAATAAATGGTGGGGGCTGAAGACCCAACCTCCGAACAACCTGTCTCAATGTATTTATTAGTTTTCCCTCCCTCTCTCCTCCTCATCCCCAGTTTTTGATGAGAAGGATGATGTGGTTTTTTGCCAGCCCAAGGAAATAAAGGGCTTAGCAACAGTGCCTCCACTCTCTGTATCCAAGCAGTGTTTTTAAATCGCTGTGTCCAGTAAAACTTTTTTACTGGACTATGATTTGCGCTAGAACTGAACTGCCGGGAAATTGTTTGATTTCCACCCCCAGAACAAGTCCCCCACAGAAAGCATCCTAATGAGTGTATTTTTGTGCTGTGTTCCCACAGCACGTGAGCTGATAGGGGAGGCAGGGAAATATCATCTCTGTTGGTCGGAACAGGGGCTGAGCAGTAGGAGCTGCAACCACCCAGGCCATGCCCTGTCCTGCCTGCCCCATGTGGGGAGCTGGGACTGAGCGGCCCTGGCTCAGGCTCACTGCAGCTGTGAGGTGAACAGGTACCACCTCCCTGCATGGAAATCCAGAGCTGTAATCTGCACAAGGAGAACTGTCTGTGAGCATTTCATTCCATTGAACAGACCGTCATACCCAGTGACTAATGACTTATGGAATAGCAATACAGTGAAAACATTGACAGCAGGTTTAAAGTATAGTTTAAGGACTCTGAACCCAGAGAAATAACAGCAATCAACTTTATGTGGCTTATAAACCTGCTGCTGCAAGAAGCCAGTGCAAAACAAGGGCAGAGAAATGGATGTGCTCCTGAGGGTGTGTACCCCAGTGCTCCTGTACCAGTGCTGTGCTTCCTGTGTCCTGCAAATGCAGCGGGAAGGCTTCTTATTTCCAATGCTTTGCTCCTGCAGCGAGCTTTACAGCTGCCATGAAACCTGGCAACTTCAGGGCCCCTTTCAGGAGTGCACACCTTCCCCCAGTGTGGACCACGTGTGTGCCCGTGTGAGCACAGGCAGCAGCCCGTGAAGGTACAGCAGAAGCAATTTTTGCTGTGTCATCACAGAGGGACTTGCAGGAAGACTTGGAGCAATTCACCAAGAGAAGGAATTAGGCTGGAAACAAGTTTGTACACGCGCGTGCAGACCCGTGCATTTTTATGAGGACTCAGTAAGTCGTGGTTGAGATAAAAGGGCTACGGGGAATGGGAACTGAGTTGTTCAGTGGAATAAAGACTCTGCCGCCTGGAAAAACTTTGCTTGGATCGCTGGAGATCTGTGATGTATATGTTGGACCCTATGTGCTCACTGTATGGATTTATGTTCTTAACTAATTATTTAATTCTTTGTTTTCTTTTACAATGAGTAGTCACAACACTGCTAAAAATAAATGTGTGCATGGTTTATGTCCAGATTTGGACTTTTGTTTAATCTAGAAGCTTTTTGAAGTAACTGTGGGGAACAAATTGGAGCATCCTCTACATTCATAAGTAAGAGGAGTTTTCCATCTTGAGGGAACTGTATTTTTATGGTTTTGTTCTACACATCTGCTTATGAAAAGCAAAAAAACCACATTATCCAAGAGAAATTAGACAAGCCCCAACGGAAGTCTGTTCTCTCCTAAATGACTTCATAGAGTCATACTTTCTTCAGAAACATTAACAGATTGGGAATTTTTCAAATCTGTCTCTTCCAGTGGCTTTCCTCTCGAAAGCTGTGTAAGCGCACGGCAGTACACGTGGGAATTGCGAGTGGGATGCTGGAGAAGAGCCCTCTTCAGACCCGCTGGTTTTGGGTATTCCCAAGACTGTTCGGGGCAGGGGGCGGTCCTTGGCTGGGATGGGGTGCTTCCATCCCAGAGCGTGCCACGGGTCTCTCCCTCCCCGGAGTGAGAGTCTCTCCAAGGTGGGGTAGGTAAGAAAGCAGAGAAAGCTGAGAAAACACGGGCTCTCCAAAGGATGCTGCCAGCTCCGCTCCGCCGGCTGAGGTCCCGGGATGGGGAATTGCCGGCTCGATGGAGGCTCCCTGCCCTGAGGGGCGGGAATTGGCTGCAGCTCCCGGCAGCGCTCAGAGGGACGTGATGCTCCTCCCCGAGCGCCGCCTGGAAGACATCCAAGGCTGGAGCGGGATGCACTTGGAAGGGTTTATACCTGCTGCTTGTGCCTCCTCCAAGAAAATATATTGGAAATGCCACCCTCGGCTCTCTGGACAAACACTCTTTTGCTTCCTCAGAGCTGCATAGGGTGTAATAAACTGTTACTGCAGGGAGTCTACACCGCGCTTTAGTTTTAATTCTAAAGATGTCTTTAATCTTCCTGTTGCTTTGTGTAAGTTGTAAATTACACATGCCTGCAGAAAATTATATGTAAAGTAGGATTATGATTCTCATTTTTATTTTGAAACTGGCTCTGCATGGTAAAAACTGATTCTCACGGTCACTTAATTTTTCATTTACTCTCTGATTTGCATTTTGTGTATTAAATTCCTTAAAATCTGTGTGGATTATTGCAATGTGGATATTCCAAATTTATTTATAAACAAACTAGCTAAACAGATGCTGTAGACATCAACTATAAATGACCATAACCATTGGGCTGACATGCCAGAGGCTGCTCCTGTGCATGTGGCTGTACAGAGCAAGAGCAAGAGCTGCTGTGGTGTTGCAGTGGGACCCCAGCAAGTGGCATCCCCACAGCCCTCAGGAAGTTGGGACAGGGCTCAGGGAAGGTTAGGAGTCAGATTTTGAAGCACCACTGCAGACTTTTGTGGGAAAGCAATACTGTGGGTGAAGAGGGCACAGCAACAAAAGGGACATCTCAAAAACTTGAAATTGGCTATAATGCCTGTTGTTGGTGGCAGTGCTGGGGTAGGGCAGTGGCTTGCTAATGTTTAAACTTTGAGTTCTTACTGAGTTCTGCATTTCTCTGCATCCTCAGCATGTACTGCTTTGGGGTTTGCAGTGGCTCTGATGGGGGAAGGAGGGTGTGATGGGTGAGCTGAGGGGCAGAGGGCTTTCCTGAGGGGTGAACTTGAGGTGAGACTGGGAACAGAACATTAAAGAAAGGAAAGGAAAATTAAAAATCCTGACAGGACTTTATCCCTGATGTTCCAGGGCAACAGTGGATGGTTTGGGTGGCACAAATGCTGGACTGGCCAGCAGACAATCCCTCTGGGAAGTTAAGCCTCTCCCTGCTGTTGCTTTTCAGCTAGCATTGGAGTTATGGCATTAATTGGATCTTTTGTTTAAAATTAGAGTAAAAAAAAAACACCTCCAGGTTTTAGTGAGAGACAGAAAATTTTAAACAACCTTCAACAAAAGCAGAAAGATAAACAGGTTTTAACAAATAGGGGTAGCTATTCAGTGCCATTCAATTGCCTGCTCTGTGGGACTGTGAACTGGGTGCTGTGGTTCTGCAAGGGAAGGGAAGTGGAAAGGGGAAGCAGGATGGGCTCAGCGAGGTCACAGGGATAAGTCTTGGCAGCAGAGGGGAGGACAAGGGATGCCTTGGGTGAGAGTTGGTGAGTGCCCACAGCTGCCTGAGCAATGCCCTGTACCCAGCCCTGTCTGGGCTCAGCTGCACAGGATCCTCTCAATTTCTCCCATGAACAACATGCTTTCCCCTACTCCCCTCTTTGTCCCTGTCCTGTATCATAACACTCTCTCCAGTGCTCCAACATTTACAGCTCCTCCCTCTCAAAAGCACAGAAAGGAAGATGAGGTTTAAGTACTGGAAGAAGCATAGCTGCAAATCCTGAGCAGCAGTGAAGTCCTCGGCAGTCTCTGAGTCAGAGCGTCACAAACAGCACCTGCAAAATCTGCCAGAGACCATTCCTGTGGTGGGGATGGATGAGGCTGGATCTGCCTCGAGTGGCAGAGGGAGAGATGACTTGTCTATCTGTGTCCCAGGAATACACAGAGGTATGAATGGCAGGGAGGGAAGGAGAAGAAGTAGAAAGGTTCAGTAGAATGGAGAAGAAGTGGGGAAAATGAAGAGGAAATAACTAAATGCAAGAGGTGAAAACTTAGCATAGCACAATAGGCACTATTCAAGTAATGTGAAGATCTTCAATAATTTTCTGATATTTTAATCTTAAAATAATATAAAATAGTGCGTTGTTTCACTGCTAATGTTGAGCACACCTTGAATGTTTCCTGATTGTTACTGATTTCTTTTTTCAGCCCCCAAATAGTTTGAAGTTTTTGTATTTAGCCTTTCTCTTCTTTCCTCTCCCCTTCCTTCTTCCTTCCTCACCCCTCCTTCCTTCCTCTCTCTCGCTTTCTAATTTAAGCAAAATTGGTTCAGCTGTTTTTGATTTATGCAAGCATGGGGAAAATATGTTTTTCCCATACCTCCAGAATAAAATATGTGCACACTCATAAGTCTAAGCTGGCTGGAACTAGCAATGTCAAATTAGCTTGTTTATAGCCCTCACTGGGGAGTTCCAACTTTTGGAGAAAATTGGTTGCATGTTTTTAAGTCCTGAATGCGCTGGAAGTCAGCTTTTTCATGTACACACATTAGGTGGGGTTTGTTTGGGTTTTTTTCTTCTTCCCCTAATGCTTTTGACCCGAGTCAGCTTTGAGCATTTAAGGATGCATTGCTAGGAGACTCTTAGGTTCTGTTCAAGTGCTAAAGCACTTTGGTCACACATGGGTGCAGAAAGTAGCACACTTTCCCTCCTTCTAAATAAACTTGTATGAGAACCAAAATGCAGTGGGGAATCTTGAATAACACAAACCTACTGTTTCTAATGCAGTGTTAACCACGGGAAATACTGAGTTTTCAGAGCGATTGGATTTGTTTCCAAGGCCTCTACCGCGATGTTTACGGCAGCTGCTAAATGATGCTACGCTCTGTAGCACAGCGCATCGAACAGGTGTACAGCAACCCATAAGTGCTTAAAATGCACCAGTGAGTGCCACCCTGTTGTGCCTGCATGCTTTTGGGGAAGCCCTGTGGGTATCAGCCTTGTACCTCTCTCTGGGCTTGGATTTGTTGCTGTGGGACAAGCCATGGCCCCAGCAGCCCGCCCACAGTTCAGACCCTGCTGTTTGGACTCACTCTCGGTACAGGTCCTGCTTTTGACAGGTGTTGCCTGATGTTAACTGTGGGAGGACTGAAAATAAAAAGCAAATTAGCCTAAGCATAAAGTCCTTACACAGCTTTTTAGCAGTTCCTGGCCTACTTGCTTAGAAAGAGCTTTGCTAGGTGAAGACCCGGCTTCCCAACGCGGCCTCACTGCCAGCTAGCAAAGGCTTCTGCCCCCTCCCAACCCGCACTGCCTCTCTCCAGCGGGATGCTTGGGCTTCAGGACCACAACCTCTTGAATGTTAGCATTTCCTGATTTATGTCTGTGCACATTGTTTCTTTCCTCTTCTGTTTAAGCTGATCTGCCTTCAACTGCAAGCAGATGGTGGCACAAAATTTAACAGGGACCCCTATTGACACAAAACAATTCACACATCCACGCTGTTTCCACTGGAGAGAAGGAAAGCAGAGGATTGCAGGCTGTCGCTCTTCCTCACCTCACTACTCTGCTCCAGCCATTGAGTGGGATCCCTGATGCCTGCCCCTGCTTCTTTCCTCCCCTCTGGCAGAGAAAAGGAAATGTCAGGCTTGAGGTACCTGATGAAAATCCTTGTGAGAGCAAAGACAAGTCCCAGGGAGGATGGGATTCAGGATTTGAGGGGCACAGAGGGCAATCAATAGATGCTGGACAGCACAACATGTTCCTGTCCACACACACTTAAGCCAAGTGGCTGAATTTGTATGTCCAGGACAGTGATCCAATTTTGTCATGTGTTAATTTACTGCACCTCTAATGTAAAATCTGAGAGTTAAACTGTGGCTTGGAAAGACATTTCTTGAAGTCCTGGTGGATGTATTTGATGCTTACACATAACAGCAGATATTGGTAGAATGGCAGCATCATTTGCTTCTGTACAAACTGACAGAGGGTAGGTTTAGATTGGACACGAGGAAGAAATTCTTGGCTGTGAGGGTGGTGAGGCACTGGAACAAGTTGCCCAGAGAAGCTGTGGATGACTTACCCCTGGAAGTGTTCCAGGCCAGGTTGTGTGGGGCTTTGAGCTACCTGGTCTAGTAGAAGGTGTCCCTGCCCGTGACAGGAACAAATTGATCTTTAGGGTCCCCTCCAACCCAAACCATCCTGTGATTCTATGAAATGCATCCAAAAATCCCTCTCTATCATCATTAACATTTATCATTGCTAATGAAATTACTTACTTAATCATTTTAACCTTGATGCTACCCTGGATAAAAGACCTATGATGTATCTGAAAGGAATAGCTACACATCTGATACAGTTGAAAAGATAGCACTAATTTATTTGAGTCTGATTTATGATTAGTACTGCACTTCATGATGTGCTGCTCTCTACATCATTTAGGGCCCATAGGATAAATAATTGCTGTGCTCCCCATCCCAGAAGCTGCATGTAGGGCACTGTGTGGGGTGTCATGATTTTAGTCTCCAAAAAATATGTGTGTGTTTGATCGATGACAAGGCAGCTCCGTTTGCAGCAGCAGGGGCTTGTGCCACTGCCCCTCCATTGTGCACAGTGTTGGATGTCGGTGTGCTCTCACCGCGGGGAGATGCTGTGCCAAGATCATCCGAGAGAGCTGCAGCAGGGTGGGAGAAGAGACCAAGGGGCTTCTGGAGTGCCAGGTATCAGCTCCATCAGAATGACAGAAAAGGCTCAATCAGGATTTTCACATTTGTTTTCTTTTAAGAGAAGTCACCTCCAAAATCTTTCCCCCTTTGGCCACCAGAATGACTGGGGTTCAGGGCCCAGATTTCCCCAATAATGTTGCCCAGGTTTAAAAGCAGCCTTGTGCTGGGATGTCTGACAGTGAAACAAGATACGCCGCATTATTTTTGGGTTTTAATTTTAATTTAGGATGGCTTTTTCAGCCATACCTTAATCACACAGCACATCTCCAATCTGCAGAGAGGACTGGATCATTAGGATAATTAGCAGCCATTAAGAGTATAGGATAGTATCACTATATAGCTGTGCAGATGTTCCATATTCTCCAGGTCTCTGTCAAAGGAGGAAATTTAACATATGTCAAGTCCTGTCAGTGATGTCTGCTTTATCCCTGTAGCATATTGGAAGCTTGGAGGGATTCAAGTTAGACTCAGAATATTTTTTCCTTCCTTGTTTTCCATTAAAAAAAGTGTTTTCTTGTAAAAAATCAGTAGAGATATTTTTCTCTTGCTCCATTACCCTCTCCCAGTATTTGGACTCAGAGGTATAAAATCATGAGCTCTTGCTGGTTGTTATTTCTCTGTGAATTCCAACTCGCCTTTTTGTCTCTTGCATTTATTCAGCCTGTGGTCATCAATTCTGCATTACCCAAACCTGTCTAATCTGTCATATTTTACTCCAATAAATGGAAGGGATGGCTCTGTGTAACTGTACCCATCTGTGACAGCTGTGACATTGGGACTGGACCTTGTACACCCACACGTCCCAGCTGGGACAACTGTCCCTAGAGTATGGTCACATTTTGAATGAGAGTCATACCTGGGTGACCCCTGATACTTCTGGATAAATCTAGGTCTTGGTGATTTTGTGCCACCCTTTCGATGAATTTTTTATTATTCCTTTTTTTAGAGAAACATGGCTGCTTTGTCATGTCACAATACATAATGTTAGACTGCACTGTTTAGATTTTGCCTCCTTCTCTCAAACATATATTTTAAGGTTTTTGTAGTTTTAGACAGCATCTATGAAATAAATTTCCAGATGATCTGAATGGATACCAAAAGGTATTTTAAGTGTTAATGTTAGATTTAGTTCATATCTTTCACTCATCCTCGCTTGAAAGATGCTTTCAAAATGCAGGGCTCTGGTCCTATATCTGAATGATTGGCACAAAGATTTAATAATCTCTTTTGTCTTTATGGCAGTTCCATTTGTAGCAATTTAAGCATCAGTCTCCAGTGAGCCTGAATCAAAAACTTTATTTAATATGAGCCAGCTAAATATAATTTCCCATTTCTTTGATCTCCACTATTTTAATTTGCTTCTTATCAGGTACCTGTAGGGCTAATAGATACAGTTGATGTTTTGCTGCTTATGGATAGATCTCATTTAAGCTTCATGGATTATTGTTGGTGAGATACTGCGGTATTCTTCTCATTACAGATGTGGTAGTATAGGTTAGAGATGTTGTTGCTAACAAACACCCTGCAGCTGTTGTGGGTAAAGGTTTTCCTTCTGAATCTCCTTCCAGAAACTTCTGTAAAATAAAAGGAATGGATTTGACGAACAACCTCTGAAGTCAGTGCCTGTTGGTTAATGCCAAGGTTCCTACCTCAGTCACCGTGCTGTGGCTGTAGATGGATGCTGGGCAACCAGGGCCATGCCAAGCTGTCAGGATGATGAGGAAGATGTGAACATTTGCCTTTTGCCCCAGAGCAGCAGTTGGGATCGCTGGGTCAGGATCAGGCCTTTCAGGCTGCCGTGCCCTCTGCCCAGCCCAGGGTGTTGTTGTGCCACTCCACGGGGCAGACTGGTGCCCCAGTGTCATCCTCAGGGTATATTCATGCTATGTAGTGCGGTTGCAGAGAGAACACCCCTTCCTGAATAACATCAAAGCCAGGTGTAAGCAAGGCAAGGATGCCAGGAAGTGAATGTGGCCATTGGGTTCCCAGCTGCCTGCACTCACCTACCTGTCTCCTTAGCCAGGGCCACCTTTTGCAAGAAAATTGTATACTGAAATGCCTTTCCTGGAGACAGCTGGAGCAGAGAGGAACACCCAAGCACCCCCTTTTGCTGCATCACTTGTTACTAAGAGCAGCAAGAAGCAAACAGTGGTTCAAAATCCTGCGAGGAAAGCACCTCAGGAATGAGTGTGAAGCGCAGGACTGACAAGCCAGGCTCGATCGATGTTTTGTGCTATTGCCTGCACCCACTGGAGATTTTACCTGCTGTTTGCATTTCCCTTTGCCTGAAGATGAGTGTTGAGAAGTGGTGAGAGTAGCTCGGTCCCTGTGTCCCCCTCACCTATGCAAACCACCTGACCATGTATTTGTAGAAGAAAAAAGCATCCAGACTTTCATGTTGTGGATTTTGGTGCTTTTGTTCAGCAGTCTGATGAGGACTGTGGTGCTTGTGAAGTAGAGATCAGGTATGTGCACGCACAAGTACATTATACTAATTAGAGCCAATTTGAAAACCAAACTCTTCTGCACTATTTAAAACACAATAAACAGCTTTGCTCCCTAAGTGTTAATCATCTCCTGCTGTTCAGTCTCTGAAGCTAAAACCCTCTATTCACTTCAAAACACTCTCAGTAACAAGCGTGACACCGCAAAAAGGATTTTGAGGACTTCAGTCTGGGAAATAGCAGATGTGTTTAGGAGAGTAAAATCACCAAGGTCTTTGGATCTATAAAGAAACTCCAGGCAAGGGAAGAAGAAATGAAAAAAACCCTACCCTAGTCAGCGTAAGTGGAAGTGCTCTAAAATTAGGTTTCTCAAGTCTCCCTGGAAGATGGTGCAGGCGCCATGTAGGTGCCCGCATGCCTGGAAGAGTGCAGGAGAGGAGGGAGATGAGGTGTTGGTCTCTGTGTGCTCCAAGGAGGCCCAGCCATGTGCCACGTGCATTTGGGGAAGGACACGTGGAGGGAATAGCTGTCACTTTTCCTTCAGGTCCCAGTGGGAGGGTGGGCACATCATGCTCTGGGTCAATTACAGGAAAGCTGTGCACTCCCAACAGGTCTGGTCACTCGGAGGCAATGAATTATCTTCTGTGCAGGTGTACCTGTCTCAACAGAGAGCAGCCATGCAGCTGGGGATGCGGGATGCTGCTGGGTGCCTTGAACCCACTGTGGGCTGAGGCTTGCAGGGGGCTCCTGCCTGGCAGAGGGAGTCAGACAGTCTCTTCCAACCTGGCTCCAGCTCTCTCAGCCACTGTGGAGACCAGATTCTGCCACACCATCACTGCTGCAAGATGGACTGTATTATTAAGCTGAACCTAGACATAAAGAAAAGGTTGAGAAATTGCTACAATCGCTGACCCATGCATTTATTATAATTGAGTCCATTAGCCTTAATCTTATAATTTCTAAATTAGGTTTTCAGATTTACAAATGGCCTTAATTGCTTCATGGAGGGAGTTGGACTTTAACAAAGCTAAATGCCTAAAAACTGTATCAGTTACATCGGTATCGGTGGCTTCATTCGTAACATAATGCTGCCAATTTAGATCAAGCAAATTGTTTAGAAAATGCATTGTTGAAGCATCAAAGTTACTTAAAGTCATTCCAGCTAGTAAGAAAAAAACCTCAAACCTCAACTGGAAGTTTCCACATGCAGGTTCCTCCCTATGCTGAAGCCTCTGTGCATGTTAAGCACTGATTTTAAGCGCTATTTTAGTGCTTACAAAAGGCCTTAGCATGCAAACATCCAACCTGAAAATATCTCTCTTGATTAACAGTAGCCGCTCTATATCAAAGTCCTCATCCAGAATTTGGGGTCGTTCTGTGGAATTTTTATGCCAATCTGTGAAGAAATGTCAGTACTGATCTTATAATCTTCAACGTGGCTTTTTTTTGGACCTGCTGGAAGGATGTTCCACTTCCTAGTCCCACATCCTGGTGGGAGAGGGACATCTAGACGGGAAGTTTAATCTAGAGATGCATATTAGAGGTTTTGGAAACCATGTTCTTACAGGACAGTGCTGGAGAGTGACCAAATCCCTAATCTTCATTTATTTGTTGGAAATCTAGTGACTAGAAAAAGGTTCCTCCAGTCCATTAAGAGATGTGAAGCGCTGAGTGGTTTCAGGGGGCTGATGAGCTCTGCCTACTGGAGATATCTGTGAGGAAGTAGACAAAAAAATTCAGTTGCCTTGCCTTCAGTTGTTGGTTTGGGGTTTTTTTGTTTCCTTGTTTGTTTGTTTGGTTGGTTGGTTTTTAATGCACAGAAATGCAAAAAATCTCCATCACTCTTAAAACCTTACTTTCC
Source organism: Oxyruncus cristatus (assembly GCA_013399855.1). Classification (NCBI taxonomy): domain Eukaryota; kingdom Metazoa; phylum Chordata; class Aves; order Passeriformes; family Cotingidae; genus Oxyruncus; species Oxyruncus cristatus. The sequence continues at coordinate 2,860,534 of VXAY01000767.1, read as the reverse complement.
CTTCGAACATGTTGCTGAGATTTGAAGTCAGTCCAACTGGCACATCATCCCAAACGCCTCTTGCCGGTGTCCATCTCCTGACGTGAATCTTTTCAGATTTTTTTTACCTCATTATTGAGAAATGCCAGACTAACACTTGAAATGCCTTTGTTGATAATGACTGCAAGGTGAATATTTTAATGATTTCCCTGAAACTTTGATGTTTGGCCTTCTTCACAGGTAGTATTTCCTGAAGGCACTGTGAAGTGGAACCAACTGCATGCAGGGTCAGCTACTATGGCCACAAAATTACTGCTGTACTAAACTTCTTAGAGCAAGTTGTTAAGGCTTCAATTTTCCTTTTGAATGCTTTTATTCAAAGCAGGAAGGGATATGAATTAGGAGTTGTAGTTGTCTCATCTTTATCTAGAGGAAGTAAATTGAAAGGAGTAGAAAAACAAGGGTTGAAATGCAATTTATTCAAAAGAAAAGCGAATTTTATGTATTTGGGGTTATTAATATGCAGCAGTGGCATCTGTGCTTGAGAAGAAAGTGAACATAGAGACTTCAGCAGACAGCTCTGGTACGACGTGTGACATTATGGTATGTTTGATTGTCAGTAGTACTCTGTGACAGACATCGCACTGGGACAAGCAAGACCAATTTACACATGTTTTTATTTGAAGATGGCAAACGTTTTTTTTTTTTTTCAGATGTGGGTGCTTTGATTGAAGCTTAGAAACTGAACTCGGTTCTAAAGCAGGCAGCAACAAGAGGTGTAGCTAAATTAAATACCTTTTTCCCTTCCATATTCCGTTTCAAAATATCAGTGTTTTTCTCCTCTTCTTCTTTAGGATGAATTCTCTCCACCTTTCCTGCCCTTACTCCCTCAAAAGAAAAATTTCTCTGTGAATAATTTGATGATTGTTGAAGGTAAACAGCAGAGCCAGGGCTATGACCTACTCTGAACTTCCACATTATTGGCTATTTTGAGGTTGGGTTTCTGTGGCTGGGTCAGAAATTCTCCCTGCATCTGGACGATCTTTTCCTGGGGAAAGTTTTGTTTAAAACTATCCATATGTTTCTATAAAAACTTAGGTTTAACACATGCTTTTTCCAAGGTCAGGAGAGGAGAAAACAAACCCCAGATAGAGAATCCTTTGGCGTTCTAGTGGGGCCTAGATTATTTTCAGAAGATGTGGACCTGTTTAATGTGTTTTCTCTTATTATACTTTAAACAACTTATTTTGTTGCTTACTCAGTTAGTTATGAATCTGAAATACCTCTGAGAAAAGGGAAAAAAAACCCCACAAAAACCAACAACCCCCGCCAAAACCTCAGAGAACCCGTGTGTGGGTAGCAGATAATACTTCTGACAGTGGTGATTTTAGAGGTGTCACCCATGAATTGTAGCATTCATGTGCAGGTGAGCTCTGGTGCCCCTCAGATTTATGCTGTTACATTACTAATAACGGGAGTCAGAGGGAGCTGAGGAAATCTTTACAGAAGTAGCTCACTCTGCTGTCACTGTACCAATTTCCACTGTCTAATCTTTCACCTCCACGGCCTCCACTAGATGCTACAGCCCCCTTAAGTGCAGGATAGCAACTATTTCCCAGCTTGTAAGATTATATCCCAAACCCATTAAATCTTTCAGCTCATTTTTTTTTTTGTTGTTGGAGTACCTGGCCTGGAGGTTTTAGCATTAATTTTTCCTAAGGCCACTGAAGGCCTCTTCAGTTACAAGTACTGGAAGGAGTCTAAGAGTGCATTTAAACTGTGCATGACCCTTTTGTCTCGACCACTGACTTCATTTGACTTGAGTTGTGCTTTATTTTTGTTAAAGATTGCAATGCTAAAGGCTATAAATATTAAAGGTTTAAAAAAAAAGAGAAAGCAACAGGACACAAAGGATCTCGTTGAGGATCTGTAAAACCAGAAAGGCAGTTTCTTCCTTTTTTGTTCCTTTTTCTTTTTTTTTTCCTTTTATTTTCTGCAGAGGTAAATGAGCAATAAGAGATGAATTAGGTGGACCTCTTGAAGTTTTTTAGTATTCCTCCACTGAGTAAAGAGCATATGCAGAGTTACAGGAATCTGAGCTCCAACAAGACATATGGGCACCCATCATGTGACGATGGTGTAGAAATGAATATAGGTGGTAGTCAACACACAACTGAAAACAGCCTTTGTGATTTTTAAGAGGCTGCAGCACAGATGATAATGATCAGATTGGAAGCTTTAATGGGATCATTTGTACTGCATCCTTTGATGTTTTCTAACAATCAACACCCTTTTATATCTAATAAAATAGAAACAGCAGCCACAAGCTGTGATTGAAGGCTGGTAAGGCTTGAGCCATAGGGCTAAGCCCATCCTCCTCCTCCCTGCAGCTGTCCTGCCCTACTGAATCTCATCTGCCTGAGGCCTGGTTTGTGTAGAAGCTTCTTAGCTCAGCAGAGCACATAGGTGTGTAAATCTGGTCTCCCCATGGCAGTGCTGTGAGCTGGAAACCCCACGATTAAATGAGGGAATTTTGTCTCCCAGCCTGTCCTAGAACCACTACACTACCATGCAGAGGAGAAATGCCTCACAAAACACAGTGCCAGATTTTTCCAAGTCCCACTGAAGTTCTCAGTTTTTCCAAGTTCTCTCTATTGAGACTGGGAAAAACTTGGCACCATGTTCTGTCAGGCACCCGGGGTTAGGTGTTCCCTGGTATTCACCTCAGGGGATTTCAGGGGAATGGAAAAGCCCTATCCTGGATCCCCAAGAAAATGGGCCCATGGATATGATCCCAGTTCATTTCAGATTGGGGAGTCAAGGTAAACCCACGGTGCCATCCCATGATGGCCCACCACACTAGGGTTGGCCCCCTGAGCTTGGTGGGACTTCGCAGCTCCTGTGTGGCACCGACATCAAGTGTTTCAGGCTTGAGAGGTCTTCATTTTCACCTATCCCAGGTCTTTTTGGACAAAAATCTTCCAACACTAATCTTCAGGATTTCAAACACTGGATTTAAATAGAGCCCTTCGTTCTTGTACTGAGAAAATAGAGGGGTCTGTGGCAAGTGTGTCTGCCATAAACCCAGGACTTGTAGAAGGCAGAACTGCAGATGATCTGCCTACAATCTCAGGGTTTTGCTTCAGGCTTCTTAATGAGGTAAATGTGATTCCAGATGAGTGTTTCCAAGAAGCTAGGAAAATGGTCACTTTTTGTGGTAGTGGGGTTTTCTGTGGAATATGGTGGGAACTTCAGGGGCATTCAAGAATCCAGTGGAAATGATGCCAGGGTGAACACAGAAATGATGTGGTTTGCTTACATGAGAGTACCAGAATCTCCTCCTTGTTTATCCCAGTATAATGAAAGTGGAGAGAGGATGTGAATTGCTGTCTATAAATACATCAGAGAAGTAAACACCAGGGAGAGAAAGGAAAGGAGCTAGTTCAGCTAGAGGACAGTGCTGGCACAAGAACAAATTGGTAATAAACTGGCTGTGAATAAATTTCTGATGGAAATTAGAAGCAGCTTTTTAATCAGTAAAAAGGTGAGGTTCTGGAAAATCCTTTCACTGGGATTTTGGGGGCAACCCCCTAACTATTTTGCAGATGGATCTTAATCAATTTATTAATGTGACTGTGTGATGTGGTTGTCTCCAATATCAAGGGACTGGGCTTTTTGACCCATACATCCCTTTAGTGCTATGTTCCTACACATTATATTTAGTAATTTTCTCTGAATTGCTGACGTGCACTGAGCATAAATAAATGCTCTATTCTTGTGGTGCAATGTTATTTTTCAAAAAGCATATCAAACTGTAAATGCACAGGGATGAAGATAGTGCTGGGCACCTTTTTATTTAACCCACTTTAAAATGAAACCCAGGGACTAAATGGCTTTAGTCACTCGGAGGATATTGACCATATCTCTCCACACTCCATAACTAATTTAATTTCTGAAACCTGTGCTTCCAAAAAATATTGGCTGTTTAGGATTGGAAGTGTTAGAGGATGTATAATATTCAAGGTTACTGTATGATTAAGGACAGCAAGCTGCCATCGCATACACTAGGTGTTAGCATAGCCTTGTCCACAAAAAGACCAGAAACTAATCATTGCTCTTGCTAGTTCCCATAGTGGTAGACACTTAGAGCAATAGAGAAAGCAATTTCTTACTTAGAAATTGTTTTACTGTTTTCCCTTTGAATATCTAGAGCCCTCACTCTTGGGTCCCTCCCTTCGGATCGATTGATTGACAGTTTCAATGGAAAAAGGAGTTGGCTGCTAAAAAAAACCCCAGACCCCTCTCTGTAGTTTTGTACTTGGGAATGTGAGTTTTAAAATGAATCCTATGAGACTAACTGAGTGTGATTGGCATCTGCCACTGGTACAGTGAGGAGAGGAAAGACCTTCATTCCCGACGGGGAGAAAACCAAGAATAGGCAAAAACCTATTCTTTTTCCTTCATTCATCATCTCTCAACAACAGCTAAATAACAGGAAACAAATTGTGCATTCCTAGTCTGCTTTTCTGAAATGCCAAAAAACAAATCAACAGCCTGGTTCTTCCTAGGCTAAGAGGTCTCAGAAATTAAGTCAAGCTATGATGAATGTACCATAATGCTGAAATTCCAACAATGATTACCACGTAAACATTATAAACAACTAGTCTGAGGGAATAATTTGTTTTGCATTGAACACAGTGCTCTAGTTCTGACTGTCAGCAGAATCTAATACTGGTCCCAAAACTCATTTTTATTTTAAAAAACGTGTAATAAGCAGATCAAAGAATGTGAGAGAAGAAAGAAATCTAAATAGAACCGCGTATAAGTTCAGAAAACATCCTCTGCACGAAGTATTTGCAATCATAAAATGAAATTTGTTTATGTAGGGTTTAAAAGATTTTCTGCCTTTTATTGACTGTTGTGTGTAGCAAAGCTTTTTGCACTTGAGCACTGGATTCTGCTTTGCACCCCGGTGCAGTGGGAAGCACAGCGTGGCACAGAGCTGCTCGCGCTGGCAGGTGTAGAAGTGGAGGCATAACGTTCACACAAGTCAGATCTATTTTGTGTCTCCAGTTGATAATTGCCTCAAATTTTGACAGGTCTCTGATACATCAGATTTGTGACATGTCTGTCAATTGCCTCTGCAACACATACAGTGCAAGTGCTCTGCTCACGTGCAGAGGCCGCTGGTTTGGAGCTGTATCAGCAGTGGATGCTTGCTCAGAGCACTATGAATTAACAGTTCCATTACTAGGAAGGAAACAGTAATCTGCTGTCACAGTACGTTGAATCAGTCGGTCTCCTGCAATGACTGAGGATTAGCCCCAGATTTCTATATGTTCTAGTCCCTTTAGCTAAATTATAATTTTTTGATGTTGGAGTATGTTTTCCTTCCAGCCATGGGGAAGTGTTAGGAGGGAAAACCCAAATTAAGTGATGTTTACAGGTTCTTGGTATTGGGAGTGTATTTCCATCTGATACTCTTAGTCTCTGAACTGTGTAGCCAACTTCATAAAATTTAGTTTGTTGAGCATGATATGCAAATATGGAATAAAGAATAAAATACTTTTTTTTTTTTCTTAAAGTCTCTGTTTTGCCAGCGGAAGAAAGGAAATACAGCCTGATGCATGCTTAGGATGCAAACTGGAAAGCAATCTCTCAAATCATAAACGTATCTTTTAATGTAGGTATAACTCACTTTATTACCTGCCAGACCAAATTGATGTGTTTGAGCATTTCTGTTTGGTGATGCTGATACCACTCCTGGGTCCTTCAGTATCTAGTCTGTGCCCTTCTCAGCCTGACGCTCCAGCAACAGTAAACTGAGCTTGTGTAGGGGCCCAGCAGAGGGATTTTGACACAAGACGTTATTTCTAAGAAACATGATGTCGAACTAATCTACCATGGAGAAATCTCCTGCTGCAAAGGATTTTCCCCATCCCCTGGCAGAAGCTTGTTAGGAAAAGGGAGCTAGAGGGTTTCAAAGCATTGCTTTGAGGTTGCTATGAGGAGAGATGCTGTGCAGGTGGGGATGGGGAGAGGATACCACAGGGACTAAAGCTCTTCTCTGCCCCTCATCTGTGAATTCCCAAGTCAGGAGTTCGTCCTGGAAAATCATATTGTGCTTTTGATTTTTAAAGGGAGATGGAGCAGAGAGGAGCTGGGATTTCACCTGGGCACAGGCTCCTGGAAATGAATGCTTGAGGGTGGTCAGCAAATGCTGTGAAGCTCCTGTCTTTGAAGGCACTGTCCTCGAAGGCACTGTCCTCTGGGTTGCTGTTGCTCTAGTTAAACCCCACTTCCTTGAGGTGTATTAATTCTGTTTTCATTTTGATGGTAAAAAGTGGCAGTATTACAAATGTGCAGCACTGAAACTCGTAGCAGCTGTGGTTGTATAACCAGGTGCCATGTTGTAGGTATAATGATGAATTTTAAAAAGGAATGTAAGCAACCGAATACTGCAGAAATTTCTACAGGGACTTGAAAGATTTCTGGAGTACGCTGAGTTCAGTTTTGCAGATGTTCACTGTGAGAAGACACCTGGGAGAGAACATGAATAGCTAATTAAAACCAAGAAGAGTATAAGGAAACCTGATGCTATGGACAGAGGAAATGTGGGCACCAATGTCTCCTCTGCTAGTGAGGAGTCAACATTGAGTAGGAACAGGCTGCAAACTATGTCTCTTCTCTGGTGTAAGGGAGAGGCAGGAGGGAGAGGGGCAAGGTATTCATCTCAGCATCCTGGGAGCAAGGTCTGTTGAGCACTTTGAACGGATGAAGAGCAACGTTTGCTAAGGCTGAAAAAGAAATAAGCACAGTGTGAGCTGCATGATGAGAGCTCGGGTCAGTCACAGACAGTCAGGGAGGATGAAGCCCAGGTTGGCTAGCCCTGCTGGAGGCAGGACAGGAGGCTGAGCTGTGGGCCAGGGATACGGGCAGTGAGGCTGCAAGGTCTGGAGAGGATCAGGAAAGGAAGTTGGTAGTGAGAGGGGGACTTCAGTTTTTGCTCTAGCCAAACTGCTCACAAGCTGACAGCTGGACATCCAGGGGTAGTGTCAGGGAGACAGGATGAGCCTCTTGCTGGGTCTCACTGACTGAGACAGGTCTGTATTGGAGAGGCAGATCTGAGCTGTCAGCATGGAAACGGCAGCTGAATTTGTGCTGGCAGCAGAGGGGGGACCCAGCACCAATCTGTGCAATCCGGCAGGAAGGAGAGTAAGGAATTAATTGTTCTGGTGATTAAATGAAGCAGGTAAAAAATCCAAGAGGCTTACCTACTGTAGGAGGTGTGGAATATTTGCCATTTAGCAAAACTCTCTAAGATTGAGAATATTAATTTTGCATTTTGAGTGGTTTTTTTTTGAAATGCATGCTTCAAATGCACTCAATGGCCTCACACTTGATAGAAAGACACAGAACCCAAAAGGAGTTTCCTGTCCTGAAAATACACCCTGTGACCAAAGAGCTCTTTCCTATCATCAGCAAAACCAATACGGCACAGCTAGAAGTGCTGTGGACAGAACTTCAAAACAGAACTGCAGAACAAATGTTGTCAACATGCTGACTTGTTGAGAGCAGCTCCAATGATTGTTTATGTTCAGCTCACTTGTGCGAGGGTGCCCACACAAAGGCTGATGGGCTGTTTATGCCCTTTCTTTTCATATAGTGGGAGGTAGAAAACAGGAGAAGAGGAAAATAGTGAGGTTGGTAAAGCACCCAACCATTGCTCTACTGTGAGTACTGTAGTCAAATATCAAAGCCTATGGATGTATTAACAGGGAGGTAAAGATCAAGGAGTGCTGGCAGAGCAAATAGTGTGGTGGGAGCTGCACACAAGCAGGTTGCTTCTCTCAAAGCTATAATCTGAAAATGAGAGAAATGCCCCTGCAATGACAAGAGGTTTATTTGTCACCATTCTAGAGTGATGTGGCTTTTAGCAGTGGCACGTTGTGCTTGCAGCTCTTCAAAATACCACGGTTTGTCTTGCCTTAGTTTATCTCTCCCCATTCCTGAACCCGCAGATCCCTGTTATGTCTGGCAAGTGGAATGATGCCCAGGAGCTGGCACGTGCTGGGCTCCTGTGTGCATTCTTTGGGTGCTAAACCCTGTGCTTCTCTTCACAGCAGCTGTCAGGCTTGTACACTGCAGAGATGCACAGTGAACCAATGCACTCATTAAGGAGAGGGAGTGCTCCAGTGTCTGTGCAAGATCCTGCCAGGATTCCTAGATAAACAGGAAAAATACGTGGCCAGACACCCTGGACTGAGCAGGGCTGGGGCAGCACTCCTTGCTGTGCTGCAGCTTCCTGATGCTGGGGTCCTTCAAACCTGCTGGGTGGAAAACTCCATCAAAGGTGGAGCCACGGACACCAAGACTGGCCAGAGACTACAAATGAGTTTTTAAGGCCAAACCTTATGACTTTGGAAGCATCATTATCTTTTTCAAAGCTATTTCTTAGAAGCAGGAATTCACAGACACCCAAATGTTTACATGCAAATCAGTCTGTCCGACGAAATCAACAGGAAATAAAAGACTTGTTTAGCATTCTTCCTTCTGACCCTATTACTATGAGCTGTCATGATTGCTTGGAAGGGCTTCAGAGCGCTTACATCTCCCTTGCTACAAAACTTAGCACGGTTGCCATATAATTAAACAGAAGTGCAGCAAAAGTCTTGCCAAATTACCGTGTGATCATTTGGTTTACTGAGGAGGGAGCAGAGAAAAACCCGTGTAAAGCACTCACTCCAGCAGTGGCAAGAACTGTGGGTATGCACAGAAAAGGAATGAAACTGTCATTATTAACCTAATGGTTGCATGGCTGGAAGATTGCAGGGTGTTTTTCTCTAACAATGCCAACTGCTGCCTTTATTTACACTGTCTTAATTTTTTTACACCTCTTGTTATGTTCTCTTTTATAAAGACACATATGAGGCTCCCAGCAGCAGTAACTCAAGGGACTGGCTTTTTATATTTCCCATGTGCAGTTGCAGACTGCCATGGAAACAATTACTGGTCCAATTGCAAACTTTTTTTTTTTTTAAACAACTTTCCCCTGGGTCTTCAGTTGTTTTTATTTTTAAATATTTTGATGTGTTGGAGGAATTTTTATAAAAAGTAACAGCAATCGACTTATGGAATGTAGTTTTAATTAAATTGCAGAAACAGTATCTGCTACACTACTAACAAACTACGTTATTAAAGTAATAAAAGTCAAAGAAACAAATTTTTGAGGACCAAAGGGAGGGAAGAGTGAGCAGAAAGATAGCTAATGAAAGGCAAGTAAGGGTTTGGCAGCCCTCTACAGGGCAGAGTGGAGCTGGCAAAAGTCCAGCTGGAATATGTTTCCTAATTAACTTTAATTCTCCACTTTTAAATTCAGGCCGGATCGCAATAGTGTCTGTTCTCGTTCATGTGCGTTTCTCTCGCAGAAGTCGTCCCCTGAGCGAGCACGGATTTTGCACCGAGTGGTGAGCGTGCAAATAAATAAATAAATAAATAAATAAATAAATAAATAAATCCAATTGCCATGAACCATTTCGGTTTTCAAGACTACGGGATATGCCTTTAATGCCCCTCTCGGAGCTCAGCGCTCGACTGCGGGAACTTCATTAACACGCTCATTAGCACTATCTGATTCACTGCCGCAGCCGCTCCCTAGGAGCGGGGAGCAGCAGCTGGGGGAGCGGATCAGCCTGAGCTAACGCGTATGTTAATAACACTAATGCCGGAGCATTTGGTGCTGCTGAAAGGCAGAGACAGTAAAATATCGGCGCTGTCTCTTGCTACGCTTAAAACAAAGGGGGGGGGGGTGAC
>VXAY01000767.1:2807411-2850724 GCA_013399855.1 Oxyruncus cristatus | reverse complement strand
CGAGGGGGAAACCGATGCAACGTAAAATAAAGCTATCTGCTCGGGATGTTTATAGTCAGTATTTATAGATTAGTGCAGTAAGTTGGAAAATCAAACACCACCATGCACACATGAAGACCCACTCGATGAATTATTCAGGAAGATCTATTGTAAAGTGCTCCACTGACAAGGAAAGCAAACTAATGTTTCAGCAAGTTGAACTGAATCCACCACCCCTGACCTGCCAGCCTTGCACCATCAATAGACTTTCGCTAGAGTAAACTCGTCCACCTGCTCTCTGTGCACGCTGGTGGTGGCAGGAAGGAGGTGCAGCTGCACCTTGGGGTCGTGCTGCAGGTCCTGCAAGGAGGCAGACAAATTAGCAGCTGATTAGCAAATGGGCCAGGTTGCTCCACTCCAGAACACGCACGTGCGTGGCTCCCTATTTGTAGATAAGGAAAGCATTTGGTGCATTTGCTGCACGGAATGAAACGACAAAAATCAGGAGGAAAAGCAGCCTGTCCATATTTCAGCAGTGCTGTAGGCTTTACATATTTCTGGATGTGTGTTGGCCCATTTTCAGGATTTCCACCTTGAAAAGTGAAATTGGGATCCAAGGTAATAAGATTTTTTTAAAATTATTTTTCACCTGCTAGGCTGCTTTGCTTGTGTCCTTTTCCTGTGGCTTTAGGAGGTCCACAAGTGGGTCAGTGACTGGTGTCTGGTGTCAGGAGAGTTTCTCTGCTCCTGTTTCCCACTCACTAAAATCATGTCAGTGTCACATTAGCAAATTGTGCCTTTGGACAGTGTACTGCCCACAGGAAATGCTTATGAAGAGGACAGGATTAACCATGTTGAATAGTTTAAGACGGTGTGCTGACTTTTTTAATAAAAAGATTGGGTACATGCTACCTTGTAAATGTACTTTAATTCTGGTGGGAAAGGTGGTCTCAGTGCCTCTGGACACTCACCAGGGCCCAGATACTGTGTAATGTGCACCTCTCCACTCATAAATAAGTGAAATATTAATTTTGCATTAACTGCTTAAAGCTAAAATAGGTTTTCACCCCGCTTTGCCTGATTGCAGTATTACCACCTGGCTCCTCTTACTCACAAGGGATAAATTTTCACTTATGGCCTTCAGTGTATGCTTGAACTTGTGAATTTTCCATGCTATTTACTGCGGGTTTGTTTTCCTGCACGCGGTCTCTGTTAAATACTGATACATTTTCAATTATTTTTTTAATCTGATAAAGCTTTCAGCTAATTTCGTTTGAGCTAATAAGCAATTCACCCTTCCAAACTCTGTTTTCAGATCTTTTATCTGGAATACCAATCTGCATTGCAAATGCTGCTCTCTGCTCACCCACTGAGGCTTTGCACTCCAAGATGATACACAGCACACTTGAGTGACTCCATGATTGTGGACTTGAAAAGTGTTTGGTCCAGCACTGGGCAATTTTTCCCGCCTCCATATCTTTATATTTCACATTTGAATGTATCATTGTTCTGTATTGATATTGGAGCGTTACTTTGTACCCAAAGAGCCTTTATTGCTGTAAATGAAAGATGCCCTTCAGGTTGTGGTGTGGTGACAAAATCCGAGATACCCTGTAAGCTGCAGTGTGGTAAGAAGACTGGAGAGAGAGGGGTGAGGAAAGCCTCAGCTCCTTCCTTCTAATAAATTCCCAGCTGGTCTGAGAATCATTTCAGTTATAACCTGTCAGGAGAAGGCTTAGCTAGTGGCAGCCCTGACTGAGTCAACAAATTCCCCAGTGACATGGATACGCTTTTATTGGCACAGGGTGAATGAGTTGTGTTTACTGAAAATCATGAGGGCTTTCCTACTTACTCTTCAAAGTAAAGTGCTCTGATCTTCCTCATCGGTCTTACACGGACAGCTTGCCTCGTGCCACAGCTGCAGCAAGCCCAGTTTGTGTGCCTCACAGGTGGGATCTCTCTCTTACAACAGGTTGATATGTTTCATTTTCTTTTCTGTGCTCTGTAATTATCAAGTTAAAATAAGGGCCAGCACCCCCTTCTCTGCCCCTGGAGCACCGATCTTCGCTATTGAGAGGACCTGTAGCGGGGTCAGGGTGGCAAAGCTGGGTGCAGACACTGCCTATTCATCCAAACATCACTTCAGTACCTGCTTGAGCTGTGCACCCACCTGGGGTTGGTTCTCTGTCCCACCCTACACACAGAGCACTGCTATTAAACCCAGCGTTATTGTAGCATGTTGTGAGTTACCTACTGCTTCTGACACGTATGGGGACCCTGCATACAATTTTTACTGTTGAATCCAATCCCTTGGAAACTACTTTCTAATGAAAATGATAATGAAACTTTAATTATAACTGTGCTACTTGGTTCCCTGAGCGTACACATCCCATTAGGTGGTTTCTGCTAAGATAGTGACATCTTTCAAGCTAATTTCCAAGCGTATTAAAAAAAAGGAAAAAAAAAAAAAAGGATGTTATTACCTATGACGTTACAACTGTTGGTATTTTTTTCTGGGTTCATCAAAATTTCATTGGCGTTAATCAGAGATGCAACCAGAGAGTAATATAGTTCCTTGGGTTATAGACTGAACAGAAATATTTGCATGAGCTAGAATCATATTTTTTGATGAAGTTTTAGATTTTTAATTTCTAAAGAATTTTTCAGTACAACAGAAGGGCTTGTACAGATCGTTGTTTGGGCAGCGTGCAGTACAGGTTTTATTCAGGTGATGAAGCACATTGTTCCCATGTGACTAGTAAGGGAAAAATATACTGTAATCTTCCCTCACTTATATCTGTATCATCATCCTATGCAATAATTTTGCAAAAAGAGCTATTTAATGTACTGTTAACAGAGCCATTCCCTTAGCTTCAGTTGCAGACTCTGTGAGGAAGAGTAGCCATTACTGCAATCCAGAAACATGCAGCTGGAACCAGACTACATTAACCTGTTTATGAATGAGATTATTTGTAGATCAACTACAAAGCCCCAGATCTTTTCTGCGTGAGAAACCGAGCAGTTTAATGGTTTGTGGGTTGAATGCAGGTCATTGCGTGTCTCCAGTAAGAAATAATGCAGGATTATTCCAGGTGTTGGAATCTGATCCTTCCTGGCACGAACAGCTCGTGCTCAGCAGGGTGTCCCCCCGTGGCACCTTCTCCTTGGTGGTTTGGCATGCTGAAGGGCTGTGTGCATGGAGGCAAAGACATAAACAGGTCTTGGAAGGGATTCACCTCTTCAGACTCAGCACTTAGGGGTGTAACCAATTCGTGTAACATCACCAGCGGTGATGAGCAGCTTTCAGACAGACAGCTCTGTGCACTGGTGCTGGGATGTGAACAGGCAGGTTAGCCCAAGGCGCTGTCTGCTCTCAGTGTGTCCGTCCAGGGTGGTGGATGGTGAGGTCCAGGCTTTAGAACCCAAGTCTTTGTCCTTTTCTAGGTGGACTTGAAAAAGAATATTAATAATAATAAAAAAAAGTACAATCTTTCTGATACTACAAGCTAAGAGGGACAGGGGAGGCCCTTGCAGCATTACAACGTTGGAAAGTTAGGAGAGATTTTTTCACTGTTAATTTTAGAAAGGAGGAAGAAAAAAGGCAGCCACTCCAGTGCAGGAGAATGTAAGAAAGGACGATGTGCTTAGTTTAAAATAGCCCCAGAAAGCAATTACTCTGCTTGTGGGAAGTGCAGGGTTCCTGGGTACTTCTTAAGGCTGTCCTGCGGGTACAAATGTGCCTTTTAAAGTTTAACCTGCTCTGTGAATCCTGCTGGGAACCCCGTTTTCTCTCCTTGGCTTTGTTGCTGTATCTCCAGCTTGTCTGTGTGAGCGATGCCAGATTGCAGTAAAGGAAAGTTGACATTACAACTTGGAATAAAGCCTTCTTCCCTATGCGACGCAAGGGGCTTGCTTTTTAGAGATAAGGTTAGCACCTCTGGCTCCAGCAGTACCCTTGAGTTAATGATTATCATATCCCAAATGCAGAACTAGGGGAATGGTGCTGGTAAAGGGAAGATACTGGAGGGATGTGCTGCCTTTGACGTGAGAGAATATATCAGCTGTGAGCTGAGTGCCGGATCTGTTATTTAGTGCCCACAGTAGCTTCGGTGTTGCTTTGAGCGCTTTCCCTCTGCTTTCATTTCAGCTTTGTATTCCAGCCATTAGTTTGTATGAGATACTGGGATCAGGAAAAGCAAGGGAAAATAATGCTACTCAAACACCACACCATGGGGTCAGTCCTTTGCTCCTTGCTCGTAAGCACAGTGACAGAGGAGTTAACATATGAGCTGTGGGACAAGGCAGATGAAGTGTTTCCAGGTGTGTTTTACCTGTTCTGTGAGTACCAAACCCAGCCTGTGAACAACCCAATCTTTCTGTATTTGAGAAAAAAAAAAAGTGGAAGAAAAAACCTGTATGTGCTGCTCAGGAGAATATTTTAACATCTTGAATAGCCAGCTTGAGTAGATCATGTTCATCATCTTCCTAATCGCCACTTTCGTTAATGAGCTAATTGATAGCAACTCAAAGTGTCTGTATGAAATTGGTACAGCAGGTTGCTGCACAGGGGCTGCATGAACATCATGGCTGTAACTGCTTAAATCATCTCACTTCGCAGTGGTGCATCCTCATCCTGTATCCCCCTGCAGCTCCATGAGGGCTTTTCTCTCCAAAGAGCACTCAGGATAGCACTGTGGCCTCACTCCGCGCTGCCCCCGGCCTGGAAACAGGCAGCTGTCTCCCCTCAGTGCCTCTCAGTTGCACAGGCAAGATAAAAGTCTATGAACTGTCCTTTTAGACAGGAAAAAAAATCTCTGTGCCTGACAGTCCATGCACACTGGATTTTATGTCTGCACCGTCTCAGGAGTGTGGGGTTTTGTCATTCCCGTTGTTCCTCTGTGCACAAGGGAGATAGCTGTGCAAAGACCATGAGTTTGGGGAGGAAAGGGCAACTGTGGGCTCACACTGGGGTGTGGGAAAATGTGGGGAGGTACAAAGTGGATTTGCACACACCAGGTTCCTTGCTGTGTTGCTTGTGCAAAGCCAAACCAGGAGAGGAACAATGTCTAAACGGTATCAGGCAGCTCCAGAAGGGAGAGACACTAAATCAGAGGGGTGTTCAGAAGGGAAGAGGTGAAAATTCCCTGTGCCTGCATGTCCCAGCACGCTGTGCACCCAGGGCAGTGTGTACCCCCACAGCGGGAATGCAGGGCCAGATGGGGACCCTGCAGAAGCTGCAGCACTCCCAAGAGAATGAGGGACCAGCTCCCTGAGCTTTCAGGGCCCTTGATCCTCCCTTGCCACATCTTGTGGGAACAGCCCTTCACTGACGGGGCGGTGACTCACTGCAGTGGGGATGTCCCTGTGCAATGCAGTCCTTGGTACAGAGCCTGTCCTTTGCTCCACCAGCACACAGGCTTCCCTCTGGGAACAGAGGCTGATCCTGAATGAAAGTGCTTTGCTATTTTATATATATTGGAGGATTCTCATTTAATAATTTTGTCCTTAACATGGTACTGTTCATCTCTATTCATGATCTCTGGATTTCAAATGAACGTGCCCTGCAGAACACAAATTTACATGAAAATCCTTACAAATCTGGGAGAAAGTACACTCTGTGTCTGCAGTTTGACTTTCCGCTCCAGAAACTTCCTTCAAACATAAATCTGTACAATTCCAGTAAAAAAAAAAAAAAAAATTACTATGACACATGAGTTTTGTTTTAAATTAGACTCTAAGGCCAAAGCTTTAGAATTGAGTCAGCTCAAGATCTTTAAGGTCTCCGGTTTTGGGTTTTTTATGAGCCTAAGTCCACATTTACAGATTTACCCCTCCAATCTTCCCCCCCTACTCCATGCCCTGTCCTGCCCCACATGTAGGCACCAGCAGTTGAAATGCCCTGGCACCAGCAACCTCCCTCCTCTTCAGGGAACAGCCTGGAATACAGAAAATCTCTGCAAAACAAAATGCACATGTTATTATACAACCTCTAAATCGCAATTTACAAAACACACAGCTTCTTTTCTGGCTCCCTAAAGCTACTGTGAAGAGAGATATGCTTTGTCTTACCAAGGTATCTAATGTTATCTACAGTGTCCGTGTTTTCAATTGCTGTGATAGTATGGGATTAACAGAGAAGAATTCTGACCTAAAGGTTAGGGAGGAAGCAGGGCAAACCCACCTAGTTTTCCAGGGAGGCTCCACAGAGCCTGTAGGAGCTGATTTCAGATGTACTATGAAAGTGAAATCTGATGAACTGGAAGGACAACCACATTACAATGCAGGCAGGACCAAGATTTTGAATTAAAAGTGTGTATCAGTGCACAAACAGATAAAAATAACCAAAGCCCCTTCATAGGAAGGCTAGCAGAGGAATATATTTCTAAGGTACGCTTTTATAAGCATTAAACAGTTTTTGGCACTCGTAATAATCACAAGGTCCAAAAAAAATGAAGGTAGAAAATTGCCTTTTTCTGGGAAAGAGCACTGTTAATATTGAAATCATTAAAGCAGCCAAACTGTGTGAAGGGCATCTTTATTCCCCCTTGGCACATCGTGACTTCACTTCGATCAATGCAAGCTACATCTCCACGGTTTTCTTTGTCTAAACCAGCTTTGATCAACTCAATTGCACAGATTTCTTCAGGCTGCCTCTGTGGTAAGGATGTGTGCACTGGGCTGGTCACTGGTGACCTGTCCTTATCCATATGACCTTTATGATGAAGAAATAAGATTTAGAAATGAAATTTTTGGATGAAGAAATAACATTTAGATCTCAGTGGATCAGCAAAGGGTTATGGTTATGAATTGCTGCCTGTCACTGGAGCCACTGTGTTTATTCCAGGTTTATTCCAGCAGGGTACCTGGTCCCTCGTGTAGCCACTGGAGAAATGTGGGAACTTCCTCCATAAACAAAGGACTGATGGTTACATGGAAGAGCTTCTCATAGTTGTGGGCTGAGCAGGTTGTGTCCAGCCAGGTTTGGCAGCCCAGGGCAGGAGGAGAGGTGTCAGGGGCTGCTGGTTTGTTGGGAGCAGCAGGTCTCTTTAGCACCAGGAAAGAGAGAGAAGGGTCTGTAATGGGGGGACAGGAGGGGGAATCAACAGGCAAAAAAACCCACCTGTTTTTAAGAGGTGGGTAGAGAAGAGGTACAGCTGATAAAATGCTTCTGGTTTTTAATCTCCTCCTGGAGATTAATCTTTTAACTGGTGAGTCTTCGCTTCTCTCCCTCGTTGCTCCTCCCAAAGGGAGCAGGGTTCCTCTTGGCTGGGAGGCCAAGCCTTTCCCTTCCACCTGCCCCAGACGAAGCAGAGAAGCACCAGGGAAGGACACAGGAGACATACAAAACGCTGGCATGGACCGAGAGTAAATCAGGGTGTTAAACAAAACCTCTGCTCTCAGCTGGCTGATGTTTCAAAGGAAAGCATTTCAAACGCTGAGAGAGATTGTGCAGTTAGCTGGTGATGCAATTACATGGCTGTAAGCTGTAGAAACTCTTTCAATGTGGCACATATTAAACCTTTCAGAGGTAGTGCTTTGATTTTTAATTTTACGCTGTTGGCAGGCAATCAGGGTCTTTAATAGTATGGGGGCCAGAGGGAAAATGTTTCAAAACAGCAAGGATCTTATCATAGTGTGCAATTAATGAATAATTATTAAAAACCAGAAATAGCTGGAAGAGCAGGCAAGAGCTGGCAATGCAATTCTCTGGTTTCAGGCCTATAATGAAATCTCAAGAGAGGGAAGTATGATATGCAGCTTTGTGCAATTAAAGCTGGGATTTTTTCCCCCTAGTTGGAAGATCAGTGATCTTGAAAAGTATACCTGTCACTTGGGTTTGTTTTCAAGGCATTTAATTGTCGTAGTAAAGCATTTAGCATATAAAAGTAAGGAGATGTTCTTCTGTAAATTATGGATTTGGGGGATTCTTTCTTTTAAACAGTAAAATTTTGATTATTTTTTTAAAGATGTTTGAAAAGAAGTCTGTCAGCATGTTCTGACTGTGTTAACCATGGGAAAGGGATGCAGTGATGTTCTGCCATTGCTCTGGCTGGTGAGTTTGTCCAGGAAGACAGCAGAGCTGAGAAGGAAAAACTTCATGTGGACCTCCAGGTCTGTTTGATGCTCTGCCACACGGCAGTGATGTTTCAGCGATGCTGAGGAAATTCCTTAACACCTGTGGTATTTTCCTATTTCCAATCTATTCAAAAAAGAGCAGCAAAAAGAATGTCCTTTGCATTCTCTCTACAATTTACCCAGGTATTTGCCTGTTTCTCCTGTTTTACCTGTGTTCAGGCAGGGATTACCTTTCTGCTTGGGGTCTCTATGGTACCCAGAGCAGCATGGTTGTGATCTCACTGAGATAAAGCAGCTGGTTGCCATTGGTGTCACTGTTAAAGAGTCCTATTCACACACCTCTAAGTGTAAGACACCTGTTTACCTGGGGACAGGTGCAGTGACCAGCCTGGTGCAGCATCCTCATCCCCACAGCTGAAACTGTGTGGGAATTAAGAGGCAAGGAATGGTGTCTTAAAGGGCCTTGGTGCTCCACCAAGCCAGGGAGTGCTGATACACATGGTGCTTAGCTTGAGCGTGATGGAAGACCCCTCGAAACCAAAAACTATCTTATGGCCCAACTAAAAATAACAAGAAATCCACCAGGGGAGCTTTTGGAAAGAGCAACAGATTGAAGGCTTTTCATTTTCTTCTTTTTTTTTTTTTCCTAAAGTGCAGATATGACTGTGTCTTACCACTGGTCTTGTTTTTCTAAGTGAACTTAGAGTTTGCATTTTCACTTGAGGAGAATGGAACCTTCCTTGCTTGGAAGTGGGAACAACTGTTTTGCTTTTAAAGCCTCATAACAAATCTAATAGTTAAAGATGTAACACTCTTGTTTTGTCACTGAAATCCATTAGCCTGTGGCACAGGAAGAGTGGCTCTGGCACGAAGGCTCGAAGATGCATTCGCTTGAGCAGCCTCTTTGAGTACTGAGCCACACTTGCCCACTGCTGTTTCATTATACATGAATTAAACACAGAAAGAGTTATTTACAGCTATCAGGCATTTCAACATGCAATCTTAAGAGAGGTTTTCCCATTAGCTGTGAGCTAGAACAGCTTGAAGTGTGTGTGTGTGTGTGTGTGTGTGTGTGTTTCTTGGCTGCTCATATCCCGCATTCCTGTCCCTGGTGTCATCCCGTGGTATTGGCACACTGCAGGAGTGTAAGACGTGGCACCTTCTGTGCAGTGCATGTGCTCTAGTGCATGACTGGTATTGACAAAAACAGACTGTGATCGACTCAGAGCCACGCGGAACAGGGAGAAAACTCTCTTGGTTCCTTGGAAGGCTTTCTGGCTTGAGCACACTTTTGCATATTTATTTAGACGCTTTGATTGCCACAGAGCGTGGCAGCTCTAAAGAACTTCACGAGCTAGAAAGTGTTTCTTGAGAAACAATTAGATTTCCCAGACACATTACACTGGAAACCAATGGCACGCTGTCAGGCTGGACGCCAGACTGGCTGGTGGGAGCAAGTGAAACCCAGCATAAATGAGCAGTGGCATTTTCCTGAAGCTGTTTCTATGAGACAGAAGTCAATCTGCGCCTGGTTCATTGTGTTTTGTTTTCTGGCCTCAAGTTTTTTTTCTGTTTTAATTTTCTCCCATCCCTGAAGCCCCCTTGTTGCTCCAGGGCATTGGTAACATGGTGTGAGTGTGTGTGCTGGCTTGAGTGAGAGGGTCCCCAGACCCCTGTCGTGGCTGGGGGACAAGGACTTCCCAAGACACTGGGGAACCCTCGCTGAGCTTTGCCAGCCAGTGGTTCAGGAAGCTGCTCCTCTGAACGGACAACTTCAGACATTAGGAAATGGTTCATCTTTTTGGCAGAGGTTTTGCAGTGCCTGACCCTATTCCCAAGCAGGGTGGGGGCGTGCAGCCATGTTCCAGACAGTGTTGTGTGCCCATGAGTGCTCTCATGAAGAGCAGATCACTAATGTTCATTTGTTCCTGAAAGCCCTTCTGAAGGCAGTAGCTCTTTTTTTGTTTCTTGTCCCTTTAAAGCATGGAGGCAGAGTGTGCACCTGGAGTTTGTTACAGTGTCATAACTGGCTTCAGCTCCTGTCATTAATGGATAATCTTGCCGGATCTGCTATAATGCAGTGCCAGCTCAGCAAGCTCCAAGGAGCTCTTGGGTAAAGTGCTCTCCATTTTGACACCATCGTCAGCAGCTTATCACTTGATTTATCTCCTATTTCCAGGTGTGGAACTAAAAGTAAACTGTCATTGTAAATCACTAATTCAAGCAGAGTGAGTGAACAAAGCACAGTTTGCATATTTCAATACCACTTAATTAGAACAAAAAAAAAAAAATAAATCCCTTGATCCATCGAAATGTACAGTGCAAATCCTTTCTCTTAGTGCTTCAGGTGGGTAAAATGTCCTTTTTGAGTCCCACATGTCTATTGCTGCTGCTCATCTTGTTACTTCAGACTTTTAATTTTGTCTCTGGGACCAGATTGGGAAGGAGCTTTTTTAAAAGCCCAACCCAGTGTGGATTTTAATCTGAGAAAGAGTCCTGGTCTGCTGCTGGCACATATACCAACACTGACACCTCTTAACCCTGCTTTGAGCCTACTGACCATACTTATCTATTTTTTAGTTAAAAAAGACCTTTTGTCCTTTCTAATTGTGTAACTGCCATTTGATGTCCTACTACTCCTAGAAGAGATTGAACTATGTGTCTTCCCTAGAGGTGTTCTCCTCTGACTCCTGTTCAAAATCCTCTTCCAACTGCAAATCGTGCTTTTGCATGACTAGACCTTTTTCTACCCACTCCTTATTTCCTTGAAGCCACCTCCATGGAAAACAGAATCATTTACTGGATCACTGGGAATAGCATTTTCTTGTGACATGCCATTTGGGAAAAATAAGAGATGCTTGCTATGATCACTGCCTTCAACCCTCCTCTCTCACCACCCCCTTTTCCCTTCCTCCATTACCCTTTAAGCTCCTGCTGCACTGCTGGATGACTGCACATCCAGCATTTGCATCATGTCCCTCCCTCTGCTCTTCATCTTGGCAGTATAAATTGCTCCAACCACCTCATAATTTTGATCTGCAGTTATTTTGCTCCACTAACTTATTTCAGTGCACAAACCGAACGCTCCCTTTCTTTTGAGCCACGGCTGACTCCTGGTGTACTGATCTCAGAGTAACTCTGGAGCTGAGAGGTTTGTGAGGTGGCAGATGCACCGAAAAGTGGATTAAAAATTAAAGCTGGAAAGTGAACCTCCCTTTTAAGATGCTAGCCAATGTTTTTTTCTCTCAGCACTAGACAGTTGCTATTTAAACACAAACTTATAAACCCACTATCCCATTATAAAAAGAAATATCCCTCAGAAAAATGAGGAAACAAACAATATTTTGATTTACTGGTGTGATTTTTTTTTTTTTTCCAAATGTGATCTCTAACAGGCTTTTCTATCGTGGCTAAAAAAGTTACAGTGTACATAAGATTTTCTCGTTCAGATCAATTTGCTAAATTTTCATTTAGTTTCAAAGTGGTTCATTTTGTTGAGGCTTCATTTTGTTCAGACTAGCAACTCAAGAGGTTTCCTGTAGCTCAGAGAGATTGCTTTTGAATTGGTACATTATTCAGCCATGAATTGTTTCTTTAGTATATGAGCAGCTGAGTGGGGCTTTTATTACAAATATGGGTTTGAGTGTAGAACAACTACTATTTTGGCCAAATAAAGAACGTAAGATTGAGCACAGGTCTTCATGGTATGCTGTGATGCTTCCCCACACTGTGTGCATTGGGTGTTTTTCTAAGTACTTAGCAAAAACCTCCTGTAGGGCATGGCGACATGATTGACTGCACACAGACTTTTAAAAAATAATACAGTTTAATGTAGAAATTTGGCTACGGTAGTAAGAACTGAAACCATTTTCCTATTATCCGAAGATGCAAGTGAGTACATTTTGATCTTTGTGATCAGCTACTAATTAAACAGATCTTCAGCCACATTCAGCACCTGATCCTACTGCGAAGTTCTGAGTGAGTGTGACAGGATTTCTGCAATCATTGGGGTGATGAGGTGGTGCAGAGTAGCAGAGCAAGTGCAATCCCGGTGTTACGCACCAGCCTTTTAAAATATGGTTTTCCTCCGTGTTGTTTCTAGTTGTTTACCAGTGTACGTGATTGCTTTTACCTGCCTTGAATTAGTTTCCACCTCTGCCCGCAGGATTTTTTGTCCAATGAAGTTAACTTGGGTGAATGGAAAACAGTAGGAAAGAAATGCCTGGGCTTTGAAGATGCTGTCTCTGGATGGAGGGAGATTCTGTAGAGGGAAGATTCTCGTAGCAAATCAGGTGACGTTGTTTGCTTAGTGTGTGAGGTAACCTGGAGCACCTTGTGTGTTCCAGCTGCCTTAGTAAAGAGATGGAGGATCCCATCAGTGCCCAGAATCAGATCTGCTGCTGGGCTTTGCTCCAACAGGCATTACTGGTACAGCCACCAAAAGAGTTTTCTCAGACTTTAGAGGTGGGAGTTAAGGTTTGGAAGGGCATCCTACTGTCCACCACACAGCTGCCCAGAGTTCACTGTAGCACCAATTCCTGGCTAAGTGGTCAAAGAAGTTTACTGCCACATGAGAAGATGATTTGGACTTTTTGTTTTAATATTTTAAATATTTTAAGAAATATTCTACTCATTAGTAAGTGGGAACCTTACAAAGCTCAAAAGAAGGTATCTAAAAATCTCTTCCCAAGACACCTTAGTCAATAGGTCTGAGTAGAAAAACTTATTTCGAAGGAAGAGGCCATTCTGGAAAGAGGATAAGAAATGAAAGTCTAGTGCATACAGGGATATTAACAGGGGCAGAGCAACAACTTAATTACCCAGCACTGTCAGAAGCAATAGGACTATCTATTCCTGTCATAGTATGGGTCAACTGAAGACCAACAGTTGAATTTAAGGTGCTATATAAACGCATAGGAAAGTTCCCAAATGGTTATAATAGCCCAATCAGTTGCTGTGAATACTGATATTTAGTAATCTTTTTTCTCTCTCTCATAGTCATATTTTTATTATATGCGAAAGGGTTGTTGTAAAAGTCTTTTCCTGTCACTGTGTTCCTGTGTGGCCTCGGTTGGAGGCAGCTGCATGAGGCTGGAAGAAGAAATGTGTTTTGCAGTTTGCAGTAGGGTAGATTTAGTCCTTGCTAAAATCCTCTGCATCCTCACTGTGTTCCAGAAAACACCATATTTATCACCAGATTCCAGAATTTACATTAAAAATGGCTTAATGGAGTAAAACGCATTGTTACATCTTGATTCCTCTTCTTTGTTTATAGGATTTCCTCTAAAAAGCACTGTTTTGTTCCTGTATTTTCTCAAAGAGAGGGAGAGAGCAAGCTGTTGAGTAGTTGGAGCTCAAACTTAATTAGTTTTCTGGGGTCTGCAGTAATATCTTATAGTTCTTAGTGTTTCTTGGAAAGGTGCTACAAAAGATAGAGAGAGCTGCATGCTCCAATTCCACCTGGAATACCCTAGTTAGCTGTGGATTCACCTCAAGGAAATAAAAGAGAGTTAAAAGGCCAGCAAAATGGACCCTGTATGGCTTGGATAAAGAAAGGAGCATGCACTGTTTTGTTTTTTTTTTTTCCCCCCAAAGTTAAAAATCGTTATGAGGGAGTTTATTTCAAATAAATTATATACAACAAAATGAGCTAATGCATTTTATCTTTGGCTAACACTGAGATACAAAGCTGAGATTGCACTTGTGAAGGAGAGGAAGAAACGCTGCCTGACGTTTGCTGTGAGCTGTGGCTGTGTGCTGCCCACCTGAGACATTTTGGGAGTCCCCAGCAGCTATCTGGAAGCAAAGTGCAAATATCACAGCACAGGCACAAGGCTCCCAAACCAAACGGTGCCCATGTGCTTCTCGAATCCATGCCCAGGTGTTTACTTGGATGCCATTTGCAGAGCACATTTGCCTTCTCACCTCATATGGGAGACTTTGAGTCTCACAGACTCTGAATTAGGCTGCCAAGGCTGTGGCAACGGGGAGGAACATTCTTTGTCGTCTATATATCTTCCTTGAAAAGGTTTGAGAAAGGAGCTTTTGACAGGTTTGCACTCATTACAATTCTCTGGACAGATCCAAAATGTAAATAAAAAGAGATTCAGGTGTTAGCAGAGAAGAGACTTTGCTGCAGTCAAAATACTACAGCTCCCTGAATAGCCTTCTTGGAGGGAAGCTGCAAACAAGCCCTGTTTGGCTGGGACATTTTTCTTAGTGTGACTTCAAGCAGCTTCACCACTGTCCAGGGGTTTGATCCAAATAATCAAAGGTTAAGCCTAATTTAATGAATAAAACTTCCTTGTTGTGTAGCATTTACTTTATGTTTTCCCCATGAACATGAGAACCAGGACACGCTTCAGAGAGTCAGAATGGAATTCAGCCTTCATTCACCCACGACGCCGGAATTGCCACTGTGGCTGTGTTGTAGATGGCTGAATCAGATTCACCCGCTTCCCACCCTTTCCAAAGGATAGCTGCCTGCTGCCACAAAATACCTCATTTCATTTCTCATGATGCTGTTTTCAGGCAAAAAAGTCTGCCTCAACCTCCTGCAGATTATGATCTTCCTTAAACCTTAACAAAAATTGGTTCTGAAGGTGTGTGGAACTTCAGCTTTCATTTTGAAATTTGTTTATTGTTTTTCCTCCAAAAAACAGAGGAATCTATTCAGAACAGAGACAGGCTTCATGTCATCAGAAAGAGCAGGCTGTCAGTGTTTTTAGAAGAACATGAGAGTTCTTCACGCAGCCTTTCACCTGCCCATGCCAGGGTTGTGACTGATAAAAAGAAATACTTGGACTGTGTAGTTTGTACCCACTGTTTGCTGCCTCAGCCTTGTCTTGGCAGTGTCCTCTTGCACCACACTGCAGCCCTTCTGTGCTGCCTCCACCCTCTTTTCCTTCAGCAGAAATGTACCTTCTGATCAGGACAGCCAGCCTCACCCACACAGATAAATACATAGAGTGCATTATGTTATGATAGAAGAGTTGCAAGGACAAACCATGTGCAGTGGGTGCTGGCTCCAGGAAGAGTTTGGGTGTTGTGGCCAGATTGTAAACCAGGGTGAAGGATGAAAGGGGAAGTTTGATCCAGTGCAGAACTCCAACTTTTTCCTCCCATCGGTGGAAACTGAAGAATGAGTATCTTACTGGACTGACACCGTCACCATTCTCAGGGACAAACGAGAACAAAGAATTTGCCTTCAGTCCCAAAACTGAGCCACCAAGCTGTCAGCCCTCATGCCAGTGATGCCACAGCTGCCTTGTGCATTTCTACTCTTTCATACCCTGGATCCTGCTTCCTGTTGCGGGTTTTGGTGTCGAGTTTGGATAACTACACATAATTTTGATGGCAATTTGCTTTGGTTTCTCTTCTCACTTAGGCTGCTGAACATAAACTCCGATTGCATTTGTTTTTTAAAGCAGCTGGCAAGCATGATCATGCTACCATTTGTGCATAGATAATCCCATTTTCATCTCGCTACAAAATATCAAGTTTTCTTCATGTGAGGGTTTTTTGGTACAAAAATCTGACTTGTATATTGATAGCACGTCTCGTTTAGGAAGAGCTTTGCTGATTCCCCCATGATCATCCGTCCCACATAACATATAGCTCAAGCTTGTCCCTCTGGCGGAGCTCACAAGTATGTTGT
Organism: Oxyruncus cristatus; assembly: GCA_013399855.1. Lineage (NCBI taxonomy): Eukaryota > Metazoa > Chordata > Aves > Passeriformes > Cotingidae > Oxyruncus > Oxyruncus cristatus. The sequence goes on along the minus strand of VXAY01000767.1, from coordinate 2,835,012 downwards.
GTATCTGCCAAGCTAATATGTTGCCGTTCGGTATTTGTATTCTACAGTTGATTGTTCAATGATTTCTCCTGCTGAATTGCAATAGATGAGCTGTTTAATGTTGCAACGGCTCATTTTGTAATGTAAAAACAAAAAACCTCTCAATTCCAAATTGTGTTTGCCTAGTTAGAATGCAGAATTTAAATGAGATTTATATGGAAGATGTATTTTTCCCATTGTTTCGCCAATGTAGAAAAGAAAACAAGTCTTCACTCTTTCTAAAAGAAAATCAAAGCAACCTTGGCAAGAATTTGTTTTGCAAGGAAGAAGCATCAATAAAAATTAAACCTGCTCCCTTCTGCACATTTCAGTCTATATTAGAAATTTTTAAAAATACTTTCTCAATTCAGAAATAACAATTTCCAATAAACATGTCTTTCCTGACAGCTGGAATGTCAGAATTTCCTAAAATGAGCACTTTAAAATATCTTTATGTTCCTCTGGTATGCCTTCTATTGTTGAGTCTATGTGTGTTTCCACAACATTCTTGGTCTTTTCACCAAAGTAGCCCTGACTTAAAAGTTCTTTTATGTTTTTACTGGTGAATTGTTGTAGTGAATGGCAGAGAATGACTCAAAAAGCAGAAGCTGGATTTTGTAGCTTTTATTGACAAGCTGCATGAGATGGGCACCTGAATGGAACAGTCGACCAGTGCTTCAAATGCCAAGTTGATATTTACTGTGAGTTCATGACTGTTTACCCACCTCTGTGAGGGAAGGCACCGAAGAGGACTCGGGAGCATAGCAAATCATCTTCTTGGCTTTTATATTTTGTGGCAGCCTTGGCTGTGCAGTGGCCAGCTTGCTTTCGGGTCCCCAGCAAAGTGCTGTGGTATTTTGGTGAGTGACCTCAAAGGCAAACCCCACACCCTGGGGGCTCCCCGTGTGGTGGGGGTGCGGCCTCAACACCCCACTTTGGAAATGAATTATCCAGTTACAGTATCACAGATAAAGCATAATTTCTGTGTACAGTCATTGTACATTTAGGGCTGAGTTACAGCTGATGAGGAGCGCTAAGATGTAGTTTGATATTGTAAGATTAACGCTGAAAAGCAGCAAGTTCATCTTGGAGGCAGCTGGAATTGGCTCCATCAGAAATGGGGGAAGCTTCTGGCAGCTTCTCACAGAAGCCACCTCTATAGTCACCCACTACTAAACCCTAGAAATGCAAACCCAATATAAAGTATTAAAACTGACATGATTTCCTCTGGCAGTTTATGAGCATGCCTGGTTTTTAAAAGCATATCATGACTTTATTCACTGTTTCTTAAAAAACTGCGGCATGTTCGGTAACGGTACTTCTGTCATGAAACTTTCTTGAGTGGTTTTAGGGTTTTTTCTAATGTTTGCATTGTGAAATGACAGCATTTAAAAATATTTGAGAAGCAAAACTTGACCCTGCTAGGAGCTGAAGATAATTGTCAGATATTTTAAATTGCTAAAGTAAAAGTGTTAACATTTGTGCCCCCACTAATTCTGTTCTGCATATCTGTGTTCCCCTGACAACTTCTGGTGCCTCTGGTATCACTCTACCTAATAGCTGTAGGCTGTTAAGTGATGGTGCAAAGCAAAAATAGCTTATTCTTCTGAATAGCAATGCTTGCCATTGCTTGTGGAGAAGTGTGTGATGGGAACCCTGGAAGTTGTTATGTTTTAGTGCTGCAGAGTCAGAAAAAATTTTGCTGTAGTACCCTTTAAGTCCCAACTGGGTGGATCAATGACACACAGACTTGAAACTTTGGTTCAGCTACATGTCAATATCTCATAATCTTCTCATTTCGTGGCAGTATTTGTGTTTCTCAACACCATAATATACCACTATCAGTTGTAGAGGACTGAAATACAATAAAGAGTGAAGCACCTCTGCAAGGAAGCGCAGGTGTTCTTCCGGGCAGGTTCCTTCAGCATTAGTTTCTCTTAAAGGCCAGGTTGCTGGAAACACAAAATTGGCCTCACCCTTTGGCACTGAGTCATTGGCAGGGCATTGCCGTGCTGCATCCAGCCTAGAGGAGCAATTTGTTGCCAGTCAAGAGAAGAAATGTGTGTGGCAGAGCAGGGAGGATCTGATCTGAGCAAACCTTTGGGTGATGCTGGGATTTCAACCAGAGAGATACATTGTGGATGTGTTGTGCTTTTGTGACATTGGTTTGACCCAATGATACAAGACTGGGCCAAAAACCTCTTTGATCTCAGTGTTCTCATGGCACCCTGGAGGGTATCTGAGTGGGGGAGAATGGAATCTAATCCAAGCAAGATGTACACCTTGGATTCTGCTAACATCTGCTGGGCCTTAGTGGTGATTTACGTTGGCACACAGTCACCTGTGAAATGAAGCATCAAAAGCAGCAGCAGGTGATTTTCTGATGTCATGGGGGCAAATACTTGCATGAAATTCTTCCTCATACGCCTGACAACTGCAGTTATCTCTGGGAGCTTTTAATAAGGGAAAAAAACCTGCCTGTGTTGTCACTGCCCCACATTTGAACACGCTGCTGTTTTGAGCAGAGAATGCCACTTATGGGAAGAAATTGTGCATGGCTTTAGCATTTGGGATTTAGCGAGAACATTGATGGTGGCTTCAGTTGTAAAAAGACGACTTTATGTGCAGCAGAACAGCAATATATTTATTAAAACCTTTGTAGGTTTGGTTCACTTATTGCACCAAGAGGCAGCTTGTTTTTTCTCGGTGCCTTTCATTTACTGCTCCACTTCATGGGACAGCACTGTCCTGCCACCCAGGCATGCTTGCTAATGAGACTTGGCCTCGCTGTACAGCACCCTTGGGGCTGGGAGGAGCATAATGAACATGAGATGGACCCAAATGCCCCCAAAAGCTATGGGAATTGCCAGTCCATTGCTTTTTGCTGGAAGCTGTTGACAGGATCGGATGCACATGGAGCTGATTTTCAACCATTTGTCCCAGGCCATATGCTTAATCCTTCCAGCAGTATTTATAATGATAACTAGTTTGTTACTGGCTTCTGTTCAGTTTAAACCCATTCTGAGAAGGGCTGCAGGGTGTTTGCCAGAGCCTTTCTGTGAACATTTGGAGGTTTGCCTGCTTGTGCTGGTGATGAAAATGTTGTCTCCCTACCTCCCTTGTCCCTGGTTTCCCTGCAGTACCAGCACAGGCAGGAGCAGGGGCTGGATTTTACCTCACTTTTGCTTTGCTAGTGGCGCCCATGTATGTGGTCTGTAGGTGAGGTGGCTCCACAGCAAAGGCAGCAAGTCACTGATGTGCAGCCATGAGGAAACTCCTGGAGGAGGATGCAAACGGCAGCCAGCCCAGATCCAGTGTCAGAGCCCAAAAGGACCCGGCAGATCTCCCAGTGTTTAGAAAAAGCAAACGAGAAATCACTGGGAGACAGATGCTGGTCTTTTCTTGTCCCTGTAGTTACTGCCTGAGTAGGGCTAGTTTAGTTATTGCTTCCTTCCCTTACTGAGAAGCATTGTTGAAAGGCAAATGTATGATTTTGAAAGTTGAGGATAAAAGGAACAGAGTTGCTGAATAATTTGAGTTTATACAAAATGTATGTAGCAATGCTCCTATTGACTTTTTTCAGTGAATAACAAAATTTATTGTCCTTTGAACTAAATATTGACATGGAGAAAGCAATATCAATATTTATCTCTCAGGTTAATACATTTTATATTTGCCTCAACATACATCAATATGTGCTTATTATTATTATTATAATGTTTGTCCTTCAGCAAAAGAAACTTGCATGGGGTTGAGAGGGAAAAGGGAGAAGTTTATATTAGTATTCTTTTCCTGTTTTAATCTTCATCAGAAGTTTATCCTGCCCATGGAGCCCAGCGCAGCCCTCATTCAAGCAAAACCCTCACTAATGGTTGTGACACTCTGTGCACTGAATATAGATTGAGCAACAGAGTTTTGGGAATGTGAAGTTAATGCCACCAGTCAACTATGGGCAGCAAAACAACCACTTGTTTCATAGACTGGGTGTGTGGTGATACTTCCCGTAATGACTCTGTAACCCAGAGCAAGTTCCTTCACAGCCCACAGAAAGAGAGGTGCAGTGCAAAAGGGTGGGACACAATGGACAAGGTTTAGATCCCGAGATCCAGCTGTGAATCTCTGCCTATGGAAGGATGCTGCTAGTGCTGAACAGGGGGGGACACAGAGATCTGTTGGGAACCTTTGGTAAGCTTATCTCATGCCTGCATGTTGTGTGGCATTCTGTGTCTGTGTGCCAGCTGGAACTGGATTTGTGGGCTCTCTGATACCATAGGGGGCTTGGTGTCCTGTTTGGGTCTTCTGCGTTTGTGTGTGGGCAAGCAGAGTGTGGCCACTTCACTGTGTCTGAAGGATTATCCCTCTAATCTGTCCCATTGCCGTTTTATCCTAATTCTAGATCTTACAGAACAAGACAGAGGTTTCCTAGACAGATGATCAGGACAGACTGCACAAAAAGGATACTAGCAGGACGGCACTGGATGTTCCAAGACTAATTTGGGATATACAGAGGCCTTTTAGCACACGAGTTATGCTACAGGGACCCTTTTACATGCAGATACCAGCTTTGGCAGGTAGGCAGAAACACTGCAAGTTCCACAGAGCCTTGAACAGACACACTGTTGCTCATTGGATCTTGGTTTTAAACCTCCTGACCTTAAACAAAAGGGAGCTGATGGGGTAGGCAATGACCAGACTGTGAGCAGTAGCAAAAGGTGTGTTCCCCTCTCCCACTCTCTGCACACCCTTCTGCTGATCAACAGCTCATTGCTCTTGGTCAAGGAGGGGTTTGAGTCACGTGTTGAGCTGGACAGTGGCTGAACACCAGATACTCACCAGGAGCTGTTAAATGCTGCAAGATTGGATCTGAAATTCTACCCAGCTGCTTGTAGACCAGAGACAATGCTCCAAACTCTTACCTGCCAGAAGAAGAACCGGTAGGAGATCCTGGAGGCTGGAGAACAGAGCAGACAGTCCCCTCCTTGAGATGCTCCAGCCTTCCTCAGTTTAGCACTCTGAGGCAGTGCAGCCTGCATTGCCAAGCAGTGCAGCAGCCGTTCAGTATCATTCTGCTCATCATTTCTTTGCTGCACTTAAAAGTCAGACTTGCAACAATGAAAGTAACAGCTGTTTGTAAAATGACATTTCAATGACAATTGTCAGGAGACAATAAGCATATGGCAGCTGACTCCTCGCATGCAGAGAACTGCAGCAGTGGGGGCACGGAGCAGCTGCAGATGCTGGAAGACAGCACTGCATTGATCTGCAGTTGGGAAGGTCATCTCAGTGATTGTAGACTGCATTTTGTGGCTTGACTCTTCTTAGAAGCTATAAAGGCAATAAACCCCTGCCTTATGTCCTTATTTCTAATAAAAAGCAAGATTTTTGTTCTGGTTAAAGTAATAAATGTAACATAAATTCAGGCCAAACCCCCCTCTCCTGGAGGTAACATTCTTAATTAGTACTGGAGTCTTTGCTTTTTTTGCTCTCCCAAATTAGTAGTGGCTGATATTAAGACCACCAAGAGCCTGATTAGCGAGAAGGTATCTTTGCTCATGTTTTGATGTTTTCATGGATTTTGCCATTTGTAGCAGAACCCAAGAGGGACCAAGTGCTTTCCTCATGATTAGTATTGCTTTATGATGGTAAACTTAATATTGAGGAGTGGTCTCAGTCTTTTCCTCTTTTGGGAGCCATGCCTCTGATGCACTGCTGGAAGACTTTGTGATGGAGGCACAGGGCACGTTATACCTTTGTGTGTAGTTGGGCCAAGTACACAAATGAGAAGCGAGCGCTAAAAAAAGTCTCCATCTGAACCAACTGCATCGCTGCCTGAACTTGACTCACAGCTCAGTAACCATATGCTTATATTCCACTGACAATTGCCATTTAAATGTCAGTTTACAAGCAGATGTTGAGAACCAGCCTTTGGTTCATTAATTAAATCACAGAGACGCAAAGTGTGAGGTCTGACACTGCTTTGGGCTAATTATGAGAGTGGCAGAGTCCAGCAGACTTCGATGCAACAGGGCAGTCAGGGTTAAGTGGCACAGGCAAAGGAGTGTGTACCTGAGGTCACTGCAACCACTGCCTCGGTTAACGGATTGTAGCAGCCAAAGAAAGCTGTTGTTGGTGTTGTCTTGTGACAATTATAATCTTGTAGACAATTTCGGGTTTTGTGGGATGGCTGGCAGTAGCTAGGATAGAGACAAAACACTGGTTTATAAAAGAAGACAGATTTAAGTGGTCAGGTGCAGAAAAAAAAAAAAAAAGACAAAACTCTATTCAATAGAAGAACAAGGAAAATCTGGAAGGGTGGAGAAGGAAGCCCTCTCTACTCTACCAGGCATAAGCATGTATTTAAAATCCTTTCCAATAAAGTTCATAATGAATTTAATTCAGTCCCCTATGGCCCCGAGGAATGTTCTGAGTAATAAAAAAGTATTGCTAAGGGACAGATGACTGCCAAACTCCCATTCTCTGCCAGCAATGCATATTTATATTATTGGCACTTAAACGCTAGGTTTATTTTACTACATAACTGATCCTTTGTCACATATTAAGAATTAATACTCTGAGATTGACTTTTGGGAAGTTAAAATAATGATTCCTGAGTTTAAAGCATTGTTAAATTTGCATGCTTTATTTTTAGAGGTTTGGGGTGGGTTTTTACAGATTAAAATAGTACTTGAATGTGGTCATTCCTATTTTGGGTAAACTATTTTATATTTGGGTTATAGTTTAGCTCCTTAAATTGGTTTCAGTCAAGGCTATTTTCATGTCTTGGGTTTTTCTGTTTGTTACCTTGAAATACCTACAACAATGTTAAATGAATTGTAAGCTCCCACCCTTACTTAAAGGTTGAGATGTACTCATAGTCAATAGATAACACAAGGGCTCCTGGCTTCTGTTGGCATTGTCTAATGCACTTCTGATGATTAAACTCGAATGATTCAAATGTGTGTTGGAAATTTCAAGCACCAGTAATGGAGGTTGCAGAACCACAGCATTACTTTGTTTATAAACATCCTTATTCCGTGGGAAATAAATCTCTGCTTTCATCAAGTGTGGCACTTCAGTGCAGTAGTCAGGAAAACGGGGAGTAAGAAACCCCAGAGCTACTAATTTTTTTCCCTTTAATACAAAGAGGAAGGCAAAGTTGGGTATGAGATGAAATGTGAAGAATAATTCCTAGCAGATGGCAGGCTCAAGCTAGAATGCATCAGTACTGGTGTAAGATGCAGTCTGGTTTACATTCAAGATGATTAAGACTGTTTAAGCAACTTTGGCACAATACAGTACAACACAAACTCCTGGAAACTCTGTTCAAGTTCAGGTTGATGGCAGCAGCACTGAACACAGAGCCTTCCTGAGGTGCTCTTCTGATGTGCTTCAGTTTACTCCATACTGCCACGTCAAGTGTGAACAGTGGAGAAAATATTGTGAGTCAGTCAGCGTGTTTATTTACATGGTGCACCTCCTTTGAGTCAACAAGCATGTTTTCAAAGTGTAAAACTGAACAATTAGTCATCCCTGGAAAACAACTGTTTTGCAGACATCCCCTCCCATCCCCCAAAAACTAACCTCACCCCATTGTGCAAGGGCACAAGCAGCTTATTTTTCACTTGCTGTACAACCTACCAAATACTCAGTTTTTCAGAACAAAAGTGTCTGAAGAATATAACTTGGCATCTTAAGCACTTGGCAGTTTGAATTAAAAAGAAAGGTCAATGGCAAAGAATTCAGATACAAGCAAAAAAAATCAGACATCTCAGAGCACTGTGGTTGAGCTTTAAAACTGAATGCACGCACTGTTTGCTCACAGGTTTTTCACAGCAGCATTCATAATTTAGGAAACTATTAATCAGCATGATGAAGTATCCTGTTTCTAACTAAGAACAACGAAAAAATTACACAATACAGCTTATTTTCTTTTCCCTTGAAAGAGATCATCTGGTAAAATTTGACAAGAAGTCTGCAGATGTGGGTTTGTGAACTTTGCATTTAAGTTGCACCAGAGAAAAAGCCCCCTGGGAGCAGCATAATCCTTTTGCTGCCTTTTTATAAGGCCCATCACAAGTCATTGCTCAGGGGGCATTATTTTCTGTTGGTCTGTGCCAGGACTGCTACCCCATATTATGCTGACAGCAGGGAAAAAGCACTGAAGGCTACAAAATTTGCAGGACTAATACAAAATTCAGAACAACTTTTGACAGAGACACGACAGGTTCTGAAAAGTGAGACAAGGCAGCAGGGGAAGAGCAAGCAAAGGGCAGGGAGGGGCTTGCGTGGAAATGAGAGTAAAAAAACAGTGTCTGAGGAGGGTTCTCGTAGGCAAAGAACAGAAAATGGCAAAGGTAACATATTTACCACTGGCCTGCCAGCAACAGCCCTTTGGGGCTCTTAATTCAGTGCTGCAGTTTAAGATGCACTCCTGCCCCATCCCACCAAAGTTATTGTACCATTAAATAATTACAGAAGCAAGGGATCAAAAGAAAAACTTTTATTGGGTAGCTCATTCAGGGAGATAATAAATTTGTTGAAGTAATTATTGCTTTCATTAGCAATTTTTTTTTTTTTTTAAAGGCATTTCATACCTTTTCTTTGCTTGGGAGCGGTGGTGGAGAGAACTTAGGACATAACCTGATGAAGCTCTGGCAGTTGCAAAGCTGTGAAAAATCTTTCTTCTCTTTTCTGACTCCCTTCCCTGCTACGTTCGTATCTTCCCACTAGAAAAGTATCATTTTCGCGGCTTCAAAAGTCAGTGTGTGCTATTCCAGAGCGGCATTCCTACAGTGACCTGTTCAGTAGGGGCAATCTGACTCAGTCTAGACGGGTAAGAATTAAAATGCTTCTGTGCTGCTGTTGAGAGCAGAGGTCAGACGTTGGATGAGATTAGCAATGTAACACAAATCTGCGCAAGTGAGAACTATCCCATCAGGATACTCCCTGCTGTTCTGTGCGCCTGCAGCAGGGAAGAAGCCAGCCTTCTGCTCCCTCCCAGCGTTCCTGTAAGGCAGGTTTCCTGCAAAGAGAAAAACAAAGCCGGGACAGTAAACTGGTGGCTGCATTGTGTGCCAGTAGTGGGGGTGCAGTGAGAGGAATTACTTTGTGTACCTGGTATCTCCTGCAAGACGTCGGGATTTCCAGCGCTGACACACACCAGCAGTGAGGATGCCTTTGGGGATCCAGGTGCCTTGTCCCTGCTCCATCTCCTGCCTGGGAACAGCCAGCTCAAGTCACTGATACGTTTCTGCAGGGCTGCTGCTCTGACAGTGGCACCACCACTGCACCCTACTGAACACCGCTCCACACAGGCAGAACTTTCAGACACCCAACACACTTCAGTCACCCTCTTTTTAATGCCATTAGTGATGCAGCAACATGTATTTATATTTACATATAAATACAAAATGGTCCGATACCACATTTTTAAGCATAATTTATAATCTGAAACTGCTTACACTTTCATGACTAGGTTTGGGTTTTTCTCATTTACATTCATCATTTAATTCCACTGGAATTTGATTTTTAAGAAAGCCCAACATATCTTAATTACCATAAAAAGATCCATACACATTTTACTTAAAAATAGCTTCTGTAAGAGGAAATCTACCAAAAATAACACGAAATATATTATTATGCATACATTTTCTTTTTTGTAAAGTACAAACAAGAATCTGATCTCTTCTGGGTATTGCCTGATCTAATATGGCTATAAGTTCTATTTATTTTGTTTGTTTTTCAAAGTAAAGGGAAAGACATAAGAAATGTAAGAGCAAAAATCAAAATAAAAATGCATTCTTTTCAAAGATACAGATGATCAGAGAAAGAACACTTTGAAAACTAATAAATGACAACAGGTACAAAGAAACACTACCCAAGCACTATGTGGCCTTTTGTCAGAGCATATGCTGCAATGACCTTGTAACAGTTATTAAAAAATAACAAACAGAAAAGTGCTACTGGCAGAAAAAGCTGTCAAGCAAAACACTGAAAAAATCGGTACTATTTCCTAACAAGTAAGTGCAGAACTGATAGTATTTTATGTGTTTTCCCCCATCTTTGCACACCTCTTTCTTCCTCTTTCTGCTCGCAGGGCTGATCATTGCCACTCTGGCGATATGCTGGATGCCAAACCAGGTGAGAAGGATCATGGCAGCAGCTAAACCGAAGCAGGACTGGACTGTCCCCTACTTCAGAGCGTACATCATCCTCCTTCCCGTTGCCGACATCTTCTTCTACCTCAGCTCGGTGGTGAACCCCCTGCTGTACAACATTTCCTCGCGGCAGTTCCGCAGCGTGTTCCTGCAGATCCTGCGCTGCCGCCTGACCATCCAACACGCCAACAGGGAGAAGTTCCTCAGAGCCAACGAGAGCTCCAGAGGGCGGAGCAGCCGGTCCCTACGCCCGCTGCTCTTCATGTCGTCGAGGCGCAGTTCTTCCACGAAGGGCAACACCAAAGTTTTCCTAAGCACCTTCCAGAAGGAGCCCACGCCGGACTGCAGTCCACAGAAGCCAGGTCCTGAATCACCAGAGCCCAGCCTGGAAGTAGTGTGCCTCGAGACTAGTTCAGAGCATGGTCCAGACGCACAGAACGGCCTTTGTGAACATCAAGTATGACTTCATAAGGCAAAGTTAACGATTAGCAACGAACTTAAAAAAAATACAGACATTAAAATGACCCAGGAAAGTGACTACATCTCAAAAGCAATTAACACAGATGGATTTGTTTCCAGTTATGCAAAAAGAGCAGGAGTTCTGTATCCTGCAGGGATTTTTAAGCGCACACTGGAAATTCAATCTGCTAACTGAACTCATTAGCTGCCAAAAATATCAGCCCCTCTCTCCACACAACCACTGAACTTCCCTCGCTGTTGACAGGGATTTGGAAACAAACAGAAAATAACTGCAGCGTCTCTGAAGAAAGGAGGAGACAGAACAAATTGTGTTGGGGCAAAAAAAACAAACCACCAAACTTGCCTGAAGTTCAGCAATACAAAAACAACAGAGTAAATTTAAGAAGCAGAACAGTGGTTATCGCTTGTGCCCTCGGCACCACGCCAGAATTCCCCCTCCTCTTCGGCCGGGGCCCGTTGCAGAGCGGAGTGTTGCAGCAGCTGATGCAAACAGAGTTCACCTTCCCTGGAGAACAGAAGGACTGGTAGCCAGCAGAGGCGATCAGACACGCGGCTGAAGATGCGCAGGACTTGCGGTACATGATTCCTGTGACACAGAACAAAGGTTACTTAGTCTGATGTGAACATAGTTTTGATTTACAGCAGGGTTCATGCTTGAAAACTGTTTCAAAACCAGTTTACATTCCCAAAGCAGTGCTGGTGATTAAGGTAGACACCTCAGTGGTGACACGACCAACAGCTCTGCATTGCAGGAGCAGCACAGTCACTCTGCTTTGGATTTCTCTAGTTTGATTCTGGTTGGAATAAAAAATATTACAGACCTGATTTACATAATGTATATCAAATGATGCATTTTATAACTGGAATTTTTCATCTTTCAGAATAAACTGTTTGAATAACTATAACTGAAAATGCAATTACTGAGAAAATTAGTTTTGTTTCTATTGCTGAACAAGTCTGAGTTAAGGTGTCTAAGTAATTACAGCTTTCTATGCTGTTAATTTGTCTTTTGAGCGTTTTTTTTCTTCCTTTTCTTGTTCCTTCGCCACACACAGACAAGTAACCAAGAGTAAAAGGAGAACAAATATCAGCAAAACTTTCATCCTTCCCCCTTCCCCTTTCAATTTTTTTTTTTTTTAGAGAAAAACTGTAAGTACTCTTCCAGGTAATCTCAGTTCTTGCTTGTCTTTGAAGTTTAACAACCTCAACAACAAAAATTTCCATTTCTATAGAAACGTCTTCTCTGAGTTGAAAGTAGTCCCCTTTTTAATGTAATTTAAATTAATTTTAATTAATAATCTAATTTATAATTTCTCAAATTGTTTTTAACTGAAAAAAAATAGACTCACACGTAGCTGTTATTTTAACATGGTTTTTAAAGGCTTTAAAATACACAGTTGTATTTTCTCAAGCTGCAGTGGAAAATGGTTATGGCAGTTTCACCACTCATTACTCTAAAATCCTCCTGCAATTGATACAGTAGAAATTATGTCTCAGAAAAACAGACATATAACAGAAATAGATAATGGAGGTTTGCTTGTATTGCCTTGCAGTTACAAGAAGAGGTAAATATTTCCAAGAACAAAAATCACTGTTCCTTTTGAATATGGGATTCTAAAAAAGTTGTGGGTTTTTTTTTGTTTTGGTTTGGTTATTTTGGTTTTTTTTTGGTTTGGTTTTTTGCTTTTTTTTTCCTCCTGAAGAGCATGGGAACAGGATTGTCTTGGAGAATGGTGCTTCTGCACCCTGTTGCACGGTCCCAGAATGTTTTTAAATACACAGTGGTGGAGACTTTTTTTTTGGAGGGACTGAAGCAGTAATATTACCCTGAGGTACTGAACATGCAGGTTACTTGTTCAGACCCCAGGGACTTTGGAAACAAGCACTACAGCACCCACATGGATCCAGCAGATAACCTCTGTGGTGGCAGTGGGCACTGCACTACTGAGGGCTGTATGCAGAACACTTTGTTTAGGCTCTGCTCAGAAAGAAGGATTTCCTGTCTTCAGAGACTTTTAATTAAAGCAATTCTTTTATACTGTCACAGCACTGCTGCCATCCCAACAATTCAGGGATTTCCTTGTTCTGTGTTCTCCCTCTGCAAATCTCAACCCTGAAATGTGTTTTGAGGCTATCTATCTCGTTAAACTTATGAAGAGAAGCCCTCAAGTGAGTGTTAAATCTTCTTCTGTCTCCAGTGAGCTTCAATCAATCAACACAGCAGGTAGAGCCTTTCCTCGAGAAGGAAGAGGAGCTACAGGCTGTTCTCGCTGTAACAGCAAAGGCACACAGATCAAGCAGCGCAATCTTTATTACTACAGTTTGCAAAAAGAAGGGAGCTCTGTCTCTATTGCCAAACCACTGTTGTCAAGAAGCCTCAATGGTGCTGCCACTGGTTGGCTTTAGAGTACCGAAATCTCAGCTGATGTTCCCCGCAAGGACCTGGTGCTTTATCCATGTTCCTCCTGCAGCATTCCCAGAGCCAAGGCACGTATGACCCTTCCCATGGCTACAATTAACTTTTTTCCTTCCGTCTTGAGAACGGAATCCTGTATTCAATGAAACTAGGCACAGGGATTGTCCTCTGTTCCCTGATCTCACATCTCCCCATCACATATTATTTCTCTGTAACTACAGCCACCTGTACCACAACTTCCTCAGTCTTCCATATCAACAGCAGTGAATCCGACTTTCCCCCCAAAGACCAAGCCTCCAAAAAGCTTTTGACACTGGCGTATTTGCTGTTCCTGTCGTTTCATAGATCACTCTCTTCCTGTCATTTCCTTTTCACAGGTTTCCTGCAAAGTCCTGTTCACAATTTGAACCAGTAAGTGATTTATTAGTTTGGGTTCCTGAAATATCACACTTCGCGCTTCTCCCATAGATTAGGAGATTAGAATTGTTCAGTGCTGTGAACAATTAGATGATGCCCTCTGAGGCATGGTTTGCACCAGGCAACTCCAGGAAACCTCTACTAAAAAAAAAAAATAAAATAAAAAAAAAAATAAAAATCAAAGTCCTGCAGCTTAACTCCATGTGTTTACAACAGCTCTGTTCCCCAGAATCAATTCCACAGAACAATCCTGAGCATCTTTTGAAGTCAAAAAACCAGTATTCCTGTACGGACAAATTTTACTACTCAAAGTTTCATGAAGAGATGAAATATGTTCACATCCAAACAGAGAGAATAGTCTAACTAATAGCAAAAAACCTGTAATGCTTCTCCTGTGGCTTTTCTGTAAATATGTCTTACAACAGGAAATTCCAGTCCCAAATGACTGTTTATCCCCATTGCCAGCTCTAATCTGAATTATAACAAGATTTTTTACTTAAAAAAAAAAGTCAGCATTTCTATCAGGTTTTCAGTAGCTCCTTGGCTAATGACATGCCCTTCACATCCAAAATTTTCTTCTCTAAGTACTAATAGATTCTTTTGATCTTACAAATCAGCTGCTATCACACTAAGTGCTTTTTCAAGAAGCATCAGGTATGAAACAAACTTGGTGAGCATAGAAAGGCTCTGCTGTTTCTCTCGTTCTGCAGTGTCCTTACAGCAAGTTACAAATGCGAACAGGCACAAAGGTTGATGGAAAAAAGAGATAATGTTAGCACTTCAGGAGTGACATTTTTAAAACAACTGAGCTGTGAACTTCACTTGTTCTTAAACCTTGTTCCTATCATATCGGGATTCCAGATTTATTGTGATAGGATATAAATTAGTATAACTGACTTCCATGATTTGATGGCAGATACACTGTCTCCTTGCTCCAGCAAACAAGTTAATGGACCCCAGTAACTGCAGCTCATCCCCTGAGTTCAGACAGGACAGCCGCATCCTTTCTGGATTACATCTAGAGAGCTCTCCTCAAATTCCTCCTTTGCAGTGGCTTATAGTTCTGCTGAACCATTCCAAAATGATTCCTGAGATCTTCCTGAATCATTTGCCACCAGCAGGCTGAACTGCAGACAGTTCTTCAAAGTGGTTATCTGCCTCGTAAGACTCATACCATAGACATAACTGCTAATTACCAGGTATTCTTGCCTGAACAATCAGTTTGATACATTTATTAACATATCACCCAGAAAAATAATTTCAAATTGTTCTGGAAGCTCTTCTTCTACCTCAGATTGTTCTGAGTCGCTGGCTAGGCAAGGAGACTACATATTTTACAGTCTGCTTTGCCAGGATGGGGTCATTCCCAGCTACCCACCCTCAACAACTGACTCTAGTGCACAATTAGTGTATTTACTACTACTCAGTCAGTATATTTACTGCCCAGTCTCTTGATGGATGAGTCCTGAGTAATTTGCCCCTTTTCACAAGTTCAGCAGCCCCCAACAGCATTGTGGTTATGCATATGTGTGGGCACTATAATGATATTTTACTGACAAATTGATTTTTCCTTCATTTTCGCTTCAAGGTTTGTGGGGGTGGCCAAGGATGTAGTTCAAGTACAAGTACTTTTAAGAAGAGAGGGGAGTACACAGAACTAGAATAGCTGTGTGATAACACACTAATATTCTACACCCTCTCCCGTCACCATAACCTACTACAACTACATTTGTTTTCAAGGCTTTTTTAGAAGCAGTTTTGGGCTTAAATTTGACATTGAGAATTTATTCCTCAACTAAGCAACTTGCCTATTGTTACACTTCCCTCTGCCCCACAAGTGATCGTATATTTAGACAGTGTCAAGGCCCAAATTACTATTTCTGCCTTATTCCAGTGAGGTGATGGCTGCAAATCTTAAGGCTTTTCTATAGTTCCTGCTTGCTATATTGATTTTCTCACCTAGATCCAGTCTAGTCCTTCATGTCTGCACCTTGGCACTGTTTTGGCCATATGCAAATGCATTCTGTCTTGATAGCAGCAAACAATTCAAGCTACAATTTATTCAAATCCAAAAGTGAGTGTTCTTCCATCTACCCTGTCTGCAGAGCTGTTATTCTCCTGAATAACAGCTTAACTTGTTACTAGGACAACCAAAAAAGGTGATATCACACCTACTTCTTACACTGTGTGTATGCAGAAGGCACCAGAAGATCCAAGTTTTTTCTCTTCCTGATTGAAAAGGATCTTATTAGGAACCTCTGATTCTTCTGTTCTAGCAGGTACAGACAAAAAAGAGGCAGTGTAAGCATGACTCTCCAACTTTTAAGAGCCAACCATAATCCAAGCTGTACGCAAGTTCAGTTTGGACCTGTACTCCCAAGACTGTCCTTCAGCAAAATACACAGAGGGTCTCGGAAGCCAAAATAGGCAACTAGGATATCACCTTCGAGACCAGTGGCCTAATTTCTAACAAAACAGTCACCTTCCCATTCCCATGACCCCACCACTCTGAAGCTGCTTTCTGCAATGGCACAGCTCAGCGGGAAATTGCAGCCCTCTGCTTCACCCCAGAGCAGTCTGTGGCCTCGTGGCCGCTAAACTCTTCTCCCTAAGCTTGACTCGTTCAAGTAGACGATGTCCTTTGCTCAACACAAACTTTTCCAAGTGTGACTACCCACCCCAAGCCAAATGCTTTCTACTGTGTGGGCTATGACTGACACTCCTCATTTTTAAAGAAAGCTTTTTCTACACGTGTACATATCCAACTTCGAAGGCACACATAAGGTAGGTCTGCAGCTCATTCCACAAACACTGCTTTAGCAAAATCTCCTGTGCGTACTGCGAGTATATCCCCAACATCAAATGTTTTGGAGCATAATAAGTAGTCTATGGCCTACCAGGGCTCAGCAATGAGGCCTCCTTGAACAGTCACAAACCATCTTTTCAAGACTGGACTGCATGCTGGAGGCAAACACGGAGCTGTAACTTGTAACATGCAGAAAAGTTCTGTATGTTAAGATAAGTTACTGAGAAAGCTAACAAGGCAGATAAGTTTGAGGTGTGCCTTTAGAACTTTGGCAGAATTTCCACTCAACTCTTTAGATTTGGTGTTTAAACCTTGCCCATCTCCTCCAAGCAAACAGTGGAAAATTGGCCAACAGTGGATAGTTCATATGGTAGCACACACAACCCACAAGAAGCTCACAAAATTTGTCCCATCTCTCACATTAGCATATTTTCTTGACTTGTATGTGACCTGTTTTGGGTGTTTTCTTAATGCTGTTTCTCATAAAGACAAGGACTGTGCTTATGAACCAATATTCCCTTTATTTTAATATCTTGAATTGTTCCTATCATCTTATATGACTGAAACCTTCAATTTTCTGATTTGGTGAATCTGTAAGTTTTCCTTCTTATTGTGCACAGACAATATCTGCTCTGCCTATCCACGTTCACTTTGTGATTTAATAATATGTCTCATCCTTTATTTTTTTGCCCTAAACTGTCATTTTTTTACCCTGCACTCAAGTGAAATTCATCACCCAGTAGGAGTTACAAAAGCTCTTTTGTGATGTCTGCCAAAAACTAAAATGAGAACTTATACTAGTGCAAGAACAACATGTAAACATCCCTTTCTAAGGAACATAATATAAATGTGACTATTTCTAGATTTTACTGTATCAGTAATGCTCCAAATTGGGTTCAGACAAATAGGTTTGTAAGTTATTTTTTAGTTTCCATATCAGGTTTTATGCCTATCATACAGAGACAGACTCCAAAGCTCCTATTGTGATTTGCAGTTATCTAGGAGCAAGTGCTTATAAATATTTTATCTAATAAAGTCCTAAATGTCTTAGAAGGTGACTGAATGTTGAAAAGCAATCAATCATTTTTTTGACACTGTGTTTCCCCAAACAATTGCCATTTTAGTCAGATGATGGTTTTATTGGTATAAAAGAAAAATTAAGATTCCTCAACATATAGCCTTTCATCTATCACTGTAAATACATTGTTAAAAAAACCCACAAAACAAACAGTCTGAGTGTAAAGTATAACCATATCCAACCATGTTCTCTGTGTTTCATTTTACAGTAACTCTTCCTATCCTTGTGAACTCCAGAGAGAAAGCTGGGGAAAGAAGGGGTTTAAATAATTTGCACCTTGCCAGAAATTTTATCATGAAATTTACTAACTGCCTTTTAAACAGCTAATACCAGCTAATTAAATACTATAAGCTACCACAGTGTTTTCCAGATGAAAAAAAACCACCAAAACCAAAAACCACCAAGGCACTGAAATTATGTGACTTGAAATCTATTGCAAAGCTACGTCAAGCACTTCCTGATTTTTAATCTTGGGTTTTTAGGACTGCAGCTATTTCATCCTGATCCTCCTTTGATGCATTCAGTAGACAAGATAAAAGCATATTCACGTCATTAGGTTCTTGCAGACTATACAATTCTGTAAAAGAAAAATAAGACAAAACAGAAAAAAAAACACATCCCACCAAACCCTACCTGGTGGAATTAGCATATTCTCATCATAATTTTCTATGAAAACTTAATATCATCGCAAATCCTCCATATATTTGGCAGTTTTTAAAAGCTGCACTTCTCTTTTGGAAACTAACAGGAAGCTTTTGACAATGAAAGGCTGGCCTTTTAACTCTCCTGACCCTCACTCACATGACACCTTGCAGAAATCAAATCAGCTTAGAAGAAAAATGGGCAATTGTTGACTGACAGAGGACAAGGGTTTAGATAACCATGATATCTCTGTGTAAGTCATGCCTTCTAATTCTGGTACTGGAAATATGACACAAAACAGTGCTGTTAATAACAGAAAACAGCACAAAGTAGTCTTTGTCACTGCTTGCAGCATCACAAAGCTGAAGCAAAGCATTAAAATGCTTAAAAAATGCATAGGCTGAGAAAGGTAAGCACAGCAGCTAATGGTGGTACTGCCAAACATTTTCTAAAGCCATGGGAGGCTACAAACGAGAGGTCAAAGCTCAACTTTCACCTGCATATCAAATTCCTTTATTTTCTAATGCCCTTACTAATTTCTCTGCTCAGTAATGTGGACTTGCAGTCAAGCACTAAAACGTACAATCCTCCCCAACAAAAGTGGCTCACAGTCTTCCATCATCTCCTCTTTCCCAGTACAAAGGTATCAAGATCTAAATGTCCTTGGGTATCAAAATCCAAATACACTTGATCTTGCAGAGAGGGAGGTGAACTTAGACTCAGTTTGCAGAATCCCATATGAGCATTTTTCTTGGCAATCCTTGTGTGCTGAAATGAAGCAATAGCCCTTACGTCTCTACAAATGCCAAAGTGCTATACCCTGGCAATAAGTCCCATAAATAATTTTACACATGAATAGTCTTGCTGCATCCTTAATTAGTGTCCTTACCAATTTCAATGGAATGCCTCATACATTGACAGTTGCACACCAGGACTTTGGAAATTCATTTCCCTTTTATATATTTAGCTATTTTCATGCTTACAGTTTTACAGCCTGTTCAACTTAAGAGTAGGATTTGCCTGGGTTTTGTATAACTTTTTCCACTTTCAAAGACTTACTGGTAATTTGGCAAAACCAATTTTATCAAGTTTTCCAAAAAATATCCAGACTACAAAGGAAAAACAGGAATAAAACTGTTTTGGATTAATTAAAACTCACTTGCCAATGTTTTGACAAGGTCACTGGGAGCTAAGACAAGTGATAGGGTCTGGCCACAGGAAGGTTTGAAAAAACAGACTGCATGTAAAATGCAATAGGAAATCTTAAGGGGGTTTAAGAGACACCCAGCTGTGGGCACTGTATGATCACAAAATTCATTTGTATACCTTTTATACAAGCCTGAGGAATAAAATAACATAAAAAGCTATTGTCCATGTCCTGTGAAAAATGAAATTCACTGGACCAGATACCACATCTTCCTTAAAATAATACAGACTTCATCACTTCTGCACTTGGATTTTTGTCATGACTTTCAAGTCATAAACTGCTTGAACTTAACTCCACTGTCGCTTTTCTGTACTGAAAGGAAGCCAGAACAGCAACCTACTACCTACTGCCCATAATTTCTCCTTAGCTGACACACTTAGGTCAGCTCGTCCCATAAGTGGCTGCAAGTTTTCTGAGCAACCCAAAGAGTTGAAGAAATTTACAATAAGCAAACGGCTTTGGCACCTGAGAAAAAAAGAGGTTTTCTGAATGGTAATAGATCCACAGCTCCAAGTTTTCATCATACAGTGCAAATTAACGTAGTCTTTTATTTGGTATCAAAAGCAAACTGCTTGTTTCCAACATTGGTTACTATGTCTTCATTTCACTGGGCTCCTGGCAGCACAAGACACGGTATTACAGGTATACCAATTGTCCCATGCAACATTTTTATTTATTTATTTTTAAATTGTCAGTAAAGATTATATTATGCTTTACTTTGAATAAAAAAAAAAATCAAAAGTTCTTTTATGTTGATACACTTCAAACAATAGACAGTGTAGAAGAAAATAAAAAAATCCAGCAGCAGCTTAGTGGATGTTTCTTACTGTTTCTAAAAGGATAGAGGGGATGCAGCTACTACCTATAAAACTTTAATGCCTACAGAGATTCTGAAGACATTAAACTTAGTTCACTGTTTTAATCATTTTGTCAATGAAAGTACACCAGAGCACAATTTCCCCTTGATACCAGTATGCAATTAGTACTAGTACTAATGGATGCTACACATGAACAGAAAAAAAGTATGTGCTATACAGAAAAAAGTATGTGCTTCTGTAATCCTTAACAACCACACACAAAGCAACTCAATCATGGCAGCAACTCTGTGCAACAAAACTGAGTATTAATCACAGGTAGGGGAATTACCATAGGCCAGCTCATCACTCAGCGTAGACACCGAGACAACAAACAACTGGAAAGCAAATACTGAAAAGAGTTTAAAGAAATAGACAAAATAAAATTATAATTCAATCCTGAGATGATGACCTTGCTCATGATGTTCCCGTGCACTACTTTTAAGCACACAATTACAGCAGTTGTGTTTAATTACACTGCAGGATTACATCCTATGTAAATACATTAAAAGCACTGCTGTACACCAAAAATAAGAAAAGTTTCTTGTTGCAGATTAATAGAAATAATGAGGTTGTTTCCAAATTTGCTTGCAAAGGAAGATTCCTGACATTTTTAAGTATCAATCTTGCTACTGTGGTTCTTTTTTTTTTTTTTAATCTTGCAAAAGTAAAAGTTACTAAAAGCACATTCGTAACTACATTAGAACACAAGGCTCCAAAACATTAGAACACAGTTTTCAAAACATGCACATGGGCAGGTTTACTTACAGAGAATTCCAAGAAATTTAGACTGGCTACCTCTCTGGGCTGATTGCCTCATCCTTCCTGCTTTATTTCTCTCTGATGTATTCACATTGCAAGTTGCATTTTGCCTTAAGTAGGTTTTACATCAGCCTTTAAACTCTGATAGCTCTTGCCCTCAGTAAAATGCAAATGGTAATGATAATTACCATTATCACTATGTTTTCTATGATACATGTATAAAAGCATATACACGTTATATACTCATCTACACATCACCAAGATATTTCATCTGATCCCGATATACCGTGGTATTTATTTGTTCCTACGTATATTCAAAAAGTGAAGGAACACCGACACTTCTCAGTTAAAAATCCATGGGAAGGAGAGAGGCAAGTGGGAGCAGGAAATCCATCATGGGTATTTCCACAAAGTATCTGCAAAAGGAATTATTGTAAGAACTTTGATCCTTTGTCAAACATTTAGTCTACACAGTTTTCAAACACCTGCTTATTCACTTGAAGAATGCTCTAGAAACTTATCCTTTATGTTAATTTCTGTGACTAAAAAAAATTACATGGTGTCATCTTGAGTGCCACTTTCCATTCTCATCATTCCTCTCTCTGAAGGAAATATTTTTTAAAGAGTTAAAAAATTAGTTTGTAAGATTCTGTATCACAGGCAAAATACTGTCTTGTCCTGTATCTCCCACTGGAACAGTATGTTGACATAAACATAAAACTACTTCTAGCAAAATTTTTAAATACAAATCAGCTTGAAGTGAGAACATTTTATCATTTACTCGACAAAGTCTCCAGCTCTGTGCACTGACAGATCCCCAAAGTGCAACTGAAACACACACTGCCACGGCAAAGTGCATGTCTGCAGGGGAGGCAGAATTATACCATTCCACATAAGCACTTAATCTGATACATGCTTGTGTACTGCTCAATTCTCAATTCACTTTAAGCTGAGCAATGAAGCAAATTCCTACCAGATACTACAAACAGCTGAGATAACATGCTGGATGACCTAATCCAAAATATGAGTTCGTAACACCTGCATTCTTAGCTGCTCACATCAGAGGCTGCTACAGTAACAGCCACTTTTTAAGCTCTGGGTTAGGAACATGCCTATGCTGCTATTTCTCACCTGGAACTGGTTCTCCAGAAATTGAGATAATGTTCTGAGAGAACACAGTGACATCTAAAGCACTAACCCTAATTTTAGAGGGACTGAAGGGGAATGGTTTAACTATGATCAGGCATAAGAAACTTTTTGCAACATAAATGGGAAAAGCTGCACAGACTTGTAGTTCAGCACCATGTTGCTTTTACTATAGGGAGTTTAATACAGAAATGAAGCTGAAACACAGAGCTGCCATGGCACGACTCCATGAACACTAACAAATACATAGGAAAAGAGTCACTGGCCACACACTGGAGACTATATGACACACCACAGACTGTAATCCAGCAACGCCCTTGACAGCATAACACACACACAGATTAATGCATACTGCCCAGGAAGGGTGGCTACATCAATTCACACCATGGAGTTGGTCTCAAAATACAGCATTTAACTTTTAAATAAGGTTTGAGAGAACTTATTTTAACTTTGCTCACTGACACAACTGAATTTTATTAAGGACAAAAGTGGGTTAAACGACAAAAATTACACTGCTTTGACTGTATCTAGTCAAGAGGAAAAACTCTAATTATGAGATTGTGCTGTCAAATAAATGCAAATTCACATCTCTCATATTCTGGGTTAAAAACTCAAACTCAAGTCTATTATAAATTAAAATCAATATTTGAAACATTTCAGTTTCAAGTAATAGGCAACAACCAAAAGAATTGAGTTAAGAAATATACTGGTAGGAGCAGAATAAATTATTAAATAAAACTTGTGAAAGTAAGGCATTTATATTGCACACATTTAAATATCAATTAGGAAAAAAAAACAATAAAGGATGATGAACTGAATCATCTCTGTTCCACAACCAATCCTCTCTAAAATTGACTGAGGAGAACACAGAAACTAAGCTTGCAATGTAAATTTCATTCAGTTTGAAATAGGTTAAAAATTTAAATTCATTAACTAGCTGAAATTTACAATCTCTAAGCTCAAAATTAATAAGAACCTCATTTATAGAAGTAAATGAAATAGAACAGTGGCACCTGCTATGCACAGCATGCTAGTTACCTCCTAAAGGAAAAATCCAAGGATCTGCTCAGAGAAAACATAGTATTGCACAGGAAAAAAAAACACCAAGAAGTTTGTTTTAGGAACTCCATGTTCCTATATTGTGAACCATTTCTTCATAGGAGTAATGGCAAATTATGCACCAAACGTGTGTCTAAAACGTATTAAAACTGTTCCAGTTTGTATTTTCAGTGTACCACAGTCACAGTGACCAGACTGCAGCCTTGCCTGCCAGGCTGAGGAGAGACACACAACCACCATCCCACGCTACTCCTGCAGCACACAAGTGGCTGCGAGAGCACATGTGCAAGCTGACTTATCCAGAAGACTCGCACTTCAATCTGCAAGGGGTTTACTCAGCTGAAAACGCCTCTCTAGCACTCACCTGAAGGGAAGATTGCAGTTAAGTTTCTGGAAGCTGATAAAGGCTGAGGTTGTATTGAAATAAAAACATGAAGGAATCAGGCAAGGTATTAAAAAAACCCCAAACAGCAAACACCAAACACCTGTTAAGAATTAAACGAGGACTGACTTTTTTGTCCCTATCTGCCTACCACTCTACAGTCCTCCAAATCACCACAACATCCATTCCAACCTATTGAAAGTACTACAGAAGCTGTGGGGTGGAGACAGCAAAGCCTTCAAACAGTCATTTAGAGATATTCACACTTTAAAAGGACCTTGCAAGCCGTAAGTATCTTACACCCCCATCACCCTTTCCAAGCAAACTTGAAATATAATATCCCAGAAAAACACAGCTTGAAAGAAGCTAATCTTTCTTTAAACGTACAGCTTTTTCTCTGTGCTGGAGAGGTTCTAAGTATTTTCCAGCAATAGTCACTGTGGATGGTGTTATACAGGATGAAACGGTGTCAGCTACTTTTGATGGGTAACAACAATTGTTATTACTTATCTAGGATTCATTACATGCCAATCTGAAATGCCAGTGCACATGGAACTAGCTGACTGATAAGCACTTGGAAGATACAGCGGAGTAGTTTGCTGATGCCAAGAACCATTGTTACTGTTCAAGATGGATGGCTGCACACATTTGTAGGTAGAAAGGCATCCTGCTGTTCCTGAAGGACTTGCTGAGAAAGGACAGGCTATGGCTTGATCTACATTAACAGCATAAGAGCCCTTTACATCAGAGAACTCCACGCTCTAAACCACTGCCCTCACCTGCAAGCTGTGCAATCCCAGAGAGCAGCTTCCCCTTAAATCAGGGTTCTGAAGTCCCAACCTGCCCCCTTGCCCCCTAAAACTACTGCTTGGTGCAGAGGCCATGTCCAGGCTGAGACTTCCCAGTGAGTTACTGTTGGATGCCCATTCTAATGCCTGGTGTCCTCACGGCCGCCTGCAGTCGGAGCAGAAGGGCTGCATGAGCTCCAACTCCCACAGACACACTTCCTTGCCATTCCCCAATAAAGTTCTTGCCTTTTACTCATATAGAAACCTTGAGCAAGACTGTAGTGTAATACCTGATAGTTCTCTCTAAATCTCAAATGCCTTCCATGATGCTGAATAAAGTCCAGCCACTCGTACCACAGCTCAAAAGACAATACAGGTAAGATGCAGAATCACAGCTAGTTTCCTCCTGAATGCATTTATCTCCAAATTTGAAAACTTTAATATAATAATTACAGTAAGGGAAAAAAACCCCAATCTTAGAAAATTGGTATAGCAAAGAAATCCATTTGAGCCCTTCCTCTGACCCCCTTCTCTTCCCTCCATAGACTTCCCCAAGTTACTAGGTATTTTTTAATCCCTCTTTCCCTTTTGTTGGATGGTTTCTTTAATGGATGAAAGAAAAGATGACTATACTTTCCTTCCCTCAAGATGAACCTGCAGAGTATATAAATTGCTTGAGTAAATAAAAGAAAGGAGGGAATTACTAATTTAATGCTCTTCCATCTCTTGGGGAAAAAGCCCATGTAATTAACTGTAATGAGATTAAACTAACTTGTTGTTATTAATTTCCCAGTGCTGAAAACTAAATCTGAGACCCATAAGACTGTGTATTAACCAGCTTTATCAACATTTGGCTTGCATCCTTCAGTTTTTACACCAATTTTGAAGGAAAATGGTAAACTTCATTGAGTTGCAGAGTCACTCAAAAGTATTAGAAAATGAATCTGGTCCCTTTAGGCGGGAATAGCAGATTCATCTGTAACTGAAGACTGTGAATGGGTGGAGCCAAAAGCAACAAATGCTATCCAACCCAAATAAACAGAATAATAGTTATTAAATTCTTACCAAAACTTTTTTCCATTACTTCTTTCTGACACATATCCTGAACATTCACTGTACAATTCACGATGAACTCTGGAGAAGAGCAGTCATTGTTTAGCTGGAACTCCTCACACTGGTAACACTGTATTTGCAAAGCCAAACCTGGAACAGATAAAATTTTGTTCAAAATCATAGAATGCTTTGGGTTGGAAGAGACCTTGTAGATCATGTCTTTCCGACCCCCTGCCACGCGTTGCTCAAAGCCCCATCCAACCTGGCATGAATACTAGTAGTAATATTAAAATAAGAATAAAAAAAAGAACCAACCCCAAAACCAAACCAAATAACCAACATGTGCCAGAAATCTTCCTTATCTTTCCCTCTTCGCCTTTCGCTGTTCCTAACTACTCCACAGCTCAGCGAAAGTATCCCTTTGACAAAAATAAAGGAAAACGAGCGTGCCGCCCGCTCAGCCGAGCCCGAGCGCTGTGGGCTCAGCACCTGGTGTGATGATGCTCCCTCCGTTCCGCGGGGCGGCCGCTCCGGCGCCGGGGACGCTGCCGCCAGGAGGCGACGGGTACGGACACGGACACGGACACGGACACGGACATGGACACGGACACGGACACCGGCACCGACACCGGCCCGCAGCCGCTGCCCATCGCCCACCAGCTCGCCTCGGGGCTGCCCCTCAGCACAGCGGGCTGAAAACTACCCGCGCCCCCGGAGAGACCAACTGGGCATTAGAACAGATACGCTTCGGCTTTTATCAGTGCGGACGGGTTTACTTAGCTACTAATTAATTACAAATGATTTAATTACTATTTTGCCACGCACAATTACAGCGGTGGAGCATCCTTCACCACCCCNCCAAGCAGCCGCCTCTCCCGGCGTTCCGCCAGCGGTTCCCGCACCCCTCGCCCCGCAGCGGGGACCCGCAGAACCGCGTGGGTGCCCTCCGGCGGCGGGACTGAGCCCGCTGGCCGCCGACCCCCCCCCCCCCCCCCC
Source organism: Oxyruncus cristatus (assembly GCA_013399855.1). Lineage (NCBI taxonomy): Eukaryota > Metazoa > Chordata > Aves > Passeriformes > Cotingidae > Oxyruncus > Oxyruncus cristatus. Next base: position 2,808,751 of record VXAY01000767.1, on the reverse strand, counting down.
CCCCCGACCGGCGCACCGGNCCCGAGAGGCGTGCGTGGAGCCCGCGGTCAGCAGGCGGCATCCTCGGAGCCCCGCACTGGGAGCTGCCCGCCGAGCATCGCCTCGCCCCGCGGGCCCCCAGCGCTGGAGACACCAAGCTGGCGCCGAGGGGCTCTCCGGGCCGAGGGCAGGACGGCGCCAGCTCCGTCGAGGGGCTGCGAGGGGACGAAACCTCCCCGCGGCCGCTGCGGGCAGCGACGGACAGCCCGGGCTGCCCACCCGCGCCTCCGGGGGAGCGGCGCGGAGCTCCTTACCTGGAGCCAGGCACAATCCCCAGAAAGTTGCCGCGAGGAGGAAGAGCCGCATCCTCCCGGAGCCGCGGCCGCCGGGCTGGCGTGCAGTCGCGAAGGGGCATCAGAAGCAGGGAAGCAGCGGAGGCGCCGCACACTTGTGCCGCTTCCCCTCCGCCTCCGCTGCGGGAGCGGCGCTGCGGGAGCGGCGCCCCGGGAGCAGGCGGCGGAGCCTGCCCGGCTCCCGCCCTGCCCAGCCCCGCGCCGCGCTCCAGCCTCGCCGGAGTTGAGCGCTGAGACTGGAAGAAACTGTAGGAGAAAGCGAGAGCTGGGGGGCGGCTCCCCCCCCTCCCGCCCCCAGCACCATGTGATGCCGGCGGAGCGGGGCGGGGATCCCCGCCAGCCGCCCCGCACCTCGCCGGGCGCACTCCGGGGACGGGCAGAGTTCAGCGAGGGCGGACACCCCCCGGCTCCTGCCCCCGCACCGCCAGCTCGGCGTGCGGCTCGCACGGCGCTGCGGGGGGACCCCGCGACACTCCGCCCGCCGGGGCGGCTCGTTCGCATCCCCCGCCCTTCCCTCCGCTCCGGGAGCGGGGCGCAAGACCCCGCACGGTGGCTCCGCTCGCCCCGGTCCCCTCCGTGTCCCCGCCCGCCCGAAGCCCACAGGTGGCGGCCGGAGCGCTGAGGGGACGAGCCCCGCTGCGAGGCGTCGCTCCTCTCCCGCAAACGCGTCGCAGAACCCGCGTCCCCACCGCTCGCTCCCCCCGGCCCCCTGGAAGGGAATTCAAGCGCGACAAAATGGGGGAGAGGGGCGCGGTAGCCGCGTACATGCCGGTGCGGCGGGCAGTCCCCCGCCTCCTCCGCGGACACGCGGCGGGAGGAGAGCTCGGTGGGTCTGGAGGCGCGGGGAGACGGGCTAAGGCGGTGGGAGCTGATCGTGGGTTGGGACGGGATAGTCTGAGGCGGTGGGAGCCACTGACGGGTCGAGATGGGGCGGGCTGGGGCGCTGGGAGCCAGTGGCGGGGCGGGATGGGGTAGGCTGGGGCGGCGAGATTCTCTGGCGGGGCGGGA
>VXAY01000767.1:2586930-2807343 GCA_013399855.1 Oxyruncus cristatus | reverse complement strand
GGGATGGGGTGGACTGAGGCGGCGGGAATGGCGAGGAGCCGTCGGAGTGCCGGGCAGAGCCCGCCCCGGGGGAGGGAAGGGCGAGAGAAGCGGCAGGAGCAGCCCGGGATGCTGCGGTCGTCGATGCTGAGACGCTCTTTTCCGCCTCGTTGCGACCCAGCCCGAGGGGGTGGTTCGTCTCCTCCCCGGGTAACCACGTAATTTTTTTCCGTGATCATTTCCCAGCCTTACTGCGATGAAGAGTCTGAATTAAGTTTAAATCGCTGTTTAAAATTCCCGTGTCACGAATTCCCCCAAACGCCTGCCCCCGGAGCGGGGGGCGGCTCGGTGGGTACTCCCCGTACCCCTGTGGGCTGGCTACGCTGATGGCCACCCTGTGCCCACCCTCACCTTCAGGGTGTCGCACCATCCCCTTCCCAAAACGCCTCTGCAGGCACACGTTCGCAAGAAAAGTTTTATTTACGAAAGATGCTTCAATGAAAATTTCTTAAAAGTCGAAAAAGACGATCCAAGTTTACGGTGGAAATGACTTAAAATATAACAAATTGCACAAAATATTAACACTCATCATACAATATTTCAAAGATTAACAGGCATGTGCTAAAGAAACTGTAGAGTCTAGAAATATCCCAAATATATCTAGTTTACAATTGCTGTACAAAAAGCAGTTATAAATACTTCACAGCTAGAAAAAATACACAGAACCTTTGAAATAGACTTTCCCTTGCATATAAACAACCTTTATAGAAAAAACCAAAAAACACCCAAAACAGGCCCTGCTCCTAGATATGTTTGAACTAGTACTGGTTAGCACCAACATATTATTGTGGTATGTCACAAAGAGGAGTTGTTTCGGTTTTTAAAAAATAATTTTAGTATTTAGAATTTAATTAAGACCAAACAGAGACTACAAAAGATAACATGGTATGGTACATTCATAATTTGATGGCAAATGAGTACAGAGGAGGTGGAAGCTGAAAAACTATGTTGCAGTCAGAAGGACAGGGCGGTTTATGTAGTTCTCATTCCTACAAGACTCCCATTTGTGTCAGCAGTGAATTGCTTTGACCCTGATCTTTCAAACAGTTATGTGCATGATTGATGAAGCCAATGCCAGCAGTATCAAGACTTTTAATCTATTCATTTTCTTGCCATGTCAAAAGTCAAACCCCTTTTGAAATAAGACACCTGTTGTGAAGTTGTAATAACTGAAATGCGTGTCTCTCTAGAACACCTCTATGGAATTGCACTAAAAGTAAAAAATAAAGCATTTTGTAAAACGGAGTCCATGAACGTTTATTACAGACAGTCTGGAAGAGTAAGGTTTATGGTAACGCAGTGTTTCTACATACAGTCTTAAGACTAGAACAATTATAAATCTTTTTTAAAAAATCTACTTACTTTTCTTGTTAATATTAACACCAGTTTCTTTAAGTTAGTAATCTGCCATTACAGGAGCATAGCACCAATTTAATATTTATTGCTGTCGTGTATCCCTACAAATATATTTTCCCAAGGTATTTACAACTGTACAAATATTCACAAAAGTGCAAAATTAAGACTTTATTCTGTGTAAGCGCTCGCTGTGTTCAGCGTTGAGTCCCACACACCACCACGCCGCCTCCCTTCCTTATTGCTGTGTGGTGGGAAGTCAGAACACCCTGCTGTGAGTGCCACGATCCGGAGGGGGAATTTTCAACAACTATCTCTTTTTCCCCCCTCATTCCTCGCTCGCCTTCAGCTCCGTTACGTGCCGCAGTCGCAGCCCACTGGGAAGTGTCTCTACACGTCGTTGGAGCCTTGGCTGGCGCAAGAGGAGAAGCTATCGTACAGGGAATCACTCAAGGATTCCAAATTGTCTGCTTCGTGCTGACCCGAGCTATTTAAGGAAGCTTCTTCTTTCTTCCCATCTTCTCCCCTTTGTCCTTCAACCTTGTTCAGACAGTTCTTCTCTTTTTCTAATAAAAACACGTTATTGCTGTTAAATTTATTGAGAGACTCCAGGGAGATTTTAGATACTGTATTCTGGGAATCTTCTATTGTTTCTTCAGTTTGCTTCAATTTCTGTAATAAGTGAGGGAAATATTAGAAACATATTTCTTAGAAAAATAAAGTTATCCTATTGTACACCATTAATTATCATCTTTCCAAAGTTCACAGGTGGAAGGAAATAGGCCGTTAGGCACTTAAATATCTGTTATGATTAAATAGAACATTAGTGTCCATTTTAGGATAAATCAAAACTTTAATGATTCTGCTGAGAAAAATAGGACTCCATTTACGTAACAGTTAAGTGCTGTTAATGTCATAAGTAGCAGATCCTGGCTATGCACATGTTAAACTTCTGTAGCATCGTCCCAGTAATTTACATTTGCTCCTGTACAAATACTTTGGGGGGTATGTTTAAACAGATATTTGTTTAAGTAGAGTTTAAAAAAAAAAAAAGGTGCAGAGGAGAAAACAACATTTTCCATAAATCAAGGATGCAAATGAAACTTGCTAGGGAATAACCTCACATTTTGCATGTGCAAGGCTATTGATTTTCACAGACCCAAACCCTCCCTAATAGACAAGAAAGCAGCAAGACAGGAAATTATAGTGAACTGGGCCGATCCCCACAGACCAGAATCAATCAGATATTGGCCAGGACTACTCGGTGAAGTGGTGCAATTCTGTGGGAACACCGGACAATGTATTAGCACATTATATTAAAAACGCACAGTAGGATTGTACCAGAGCAGTTTTATCCCTTTGTTAGCTACTGGTATTTGCAATCAGAGCTCCCACCAAGGAATCATTAGGGAGCTGTGTAGGGAGCAGCTCAATAAAAATGACCTGCTGTTTGTATACAGGGTGTTTCAAAATCTGAGTAACTAACTCCTCTTACAGATAGTATTACCACAGAAATACGGGACAGTATTCAACATTTTACAATCTACACTCAATAACCTCTTGGACAGATAAGATTCAAGGATTCTGAGATAAGCCATCACAGTGCAAAGCCGTTCCTCATTTTTGGTAGGGCCATCAGATGTCAAAGACTGAATCAGAAAATTACTGTAAATCCAAGACATTAATATTTTGCTTTAGATAGAAAATGAAATGGCATTTTAAGCACACTGAAAATATAGCTTGGGCAGAAGTATGGATGCTGTGGATCATTACATACACAGTTGTAAAGGGTCATTAGAATTTTTTGAAGAATTCAAGTTCCAAGTCAGTCAAATGTTGTGCATGCTGTGCTGTTTCTCCTTGGAAATCTTGAGCAAGAGAAAGACAATTTGTTACATAGTTTGATTGCTTGTTTTTATGGCTAGTTAGCTAAAAATTGAAATGCCAGTCCAATGACTGTTTATGCTCTGATATTGTCATATTTCATAAGCTGACCATGCATGGATTAGATTAGTATTTTTAGCAAATGTTTCAAGCAGACTTAAGCAAAGCAACAGGAGATCCTAAAGTCTTAGTAAATGAAAATTTTCTGTTTGGTTCGTTAATTAATCTTCAGTCTAAAAGGTTTTAGGGGATGTTGTGTTGGATTCTGATTTTAGATGACAGTTCAAACCAAGGTCTTCAATATCTGTAATTATAATGTTTTCTGAGATAGAGGAATATAACCCTTGGTAATGGGAATGAACACAAATTTAGGACCCTTCAATAGAAATTTTTCACAATTTCAGCTTAAAATGTTCTTCCCCTTGCCTTCATTTAAAATACTGAAAGAGTTGTTTCACTTCTCTGTAGGCCAGATGAGACAATTCTCAGCCATGGCATCAATAACACGTTAGCACTTTCTGCTCTTCAGAGTACTAAACCTAAAGTATTTTATCGTATGACAGACTAATGATGTTTCTTTGTCTTTGCTTTTCCCACTTCACAGCTTTTCTTTAGATAAATTGAATGTGACCACTTAGTACAGACTTGGGGCTGCAGGACTCAATACTGGTGTTAGTAAGGTCTGTGATAAAACGCCTATTGATTCAAGTGGAGCCAATTTTGACTCCTGGGCAGGAGCAGTACAGGCTTCTGGAGAATTTACAGCACAGAGAAGTCTGGGTGAAGCATCACAATAAGAGTAGGATTTTGGCCATCCTACTGAAGGATAGATTTACACCACGGGACAGACAGGGCTGAATTCATTGGTATATTCTGCATATATGTATCCATAATTTTTTATAACCTACAAGCACAACCTAGACTACAATCCTACTTTAATCGCACCCTAGGTTCTCATTTAATATAAAGATAACAGTTTATAAAATATTTTAGAGAAACTGCAGGGAATTAAAGTATTCTCTACAAATTCCAGGCAAAATCACTGTGTCAAATGAAACTGAAGGGAACTGAAGCCCATCAGTGAAACCTACTGGCAGAGGATATACAGTGTAGTGAACAGTATATCTACGATACATCAAGAATTAAAGGGAAAACTAATTCTAACAGTTGTAACAAAATTTATTCCTAAAACAAGAGACAAGTCAGAAATAAGTTATGGATATTGCTTGGACATGCAGTTGTCTTAGTGACCAGTTACATCCTTCTGCAAAAAACCCTCAAATGTTTCGTTTCTTTAACTCATAGAAGAAAACTCATTCACAGCCTGAGTCCATGAGCAAAAATAAAGACAAATTTAAGCAGAGATAATGTAAGAATCTGCATAATCAACAAATCACTTTCTCCCACAATAACACAATTATGTACATTCCTAGAATTGAAAAGGCACTAGTAATTTCTGTAACCTTGGTGTGTCAGAAAAAATGTTAACCCAAGTTAAAAAAATTTTTCTCCAGTTACTGTAGATATGATTAATAAAAAATTACTAAAGTGTTTATTTAGATTCATCCTTAATTACATTTCCTATTTTCCATGGCAGTCACAAAAGCTGCTAGATGAATCAAAAGGCAAAACCAAAACAACTCTTATTAAAATTTTTTGACAAGTTTTGTATGTGGTTATGTAGTATTTTTAGTTTTGTTCATATCAATTTGTTACTGACTTCAGCAGTCACAGGTATAAAAAAGAACAAGGGTTAGCAAGGGTTATTAACAGAGATGTTAATATTGTGCATTTTAAAGTAATTAGTTCATTAATACATTTGAGAGTCACACTAATGTGAATCAGTAGCTGCTTCTGCAGACAGGAGGAACATTAGGCACCAGATCAGGTGTGTTTTATATCCATGAAAACTGGGTGATATTTGGTAATAGTGTAGAGAGCACCTAACCTCCAAGTCATGGTTCCCATCAAATCTTTCCTTTCTGCTGAGTATTCTGCATCTGCTCTTTGAATAAGGTGACTGCTGACTTATACTAACTCTATTTTTGTATAGAAAATCTGCACCTTTGTGGCCTTAGGTCATGGGGAGCACTTATTATTCTACTCCATGGTGTACGTGGAGAGCTTCCCACAGTTTCTTAGCTAGTCAGTGTGGCTTGCCTTGTACCACCTGAGAGCAGTGACCAGTGGTCAGAAGACGAGAAACTTCATCTGACATTATACGGACGTTCATCACGAGTCACATCACTTTGAAATAAACTCGTGAGTCATGAATCAGAATAATGTTTCCTTGTTGGCAACATCCTAAAGGGAATAACCAAAACCCATTAGTGATGTAATAAAATCTGGCATGTCACTTCAAGCACAGCAAATTAGGAAAACAAAACTAGCCTGCAGTTACACAGATACATTATAAATAGGTGTTATTTCTACATTAATACATCAAATTAGGTTTTCTGTAAACTTTAAAAATGAGAGGTTACATGTGGGTAAAACGCCTTTCCAGTGCTGTGTGATCAAGGACCAGTCACAGCTGCAGCTGTTCTGAATGGCACGAGAACTCTGCAGGTGTAATAGGAAGGAACAGGGAAGGATGGGCTGGTTCACAGGCACAAAGGATCCCACACTCATGTGTAGGAAAGAAAGCAACAGCAAGGCCATTTCTTCTATGTGGCAACACGCAGAAGCTCTGACTGTCTTTTGGTCAGGCTGTGCTTCTAAGGCACGCCAGAGCCCAGAATCAGCAACGAACCATTCTGCAGGATAAGTGTATTTTCCAGCTGTCTAAGTTTAGTTAACCAGCACTTTGAAGGGCTCAGAATCAGTTACAAAAAAGAATAAAGCGAACTTTATTTACGTCTCTCATGCACTGGGCAATTTAGTTTTTAGATTAACAAAAAACGCAAGAAGAGCATTCCTTCAAGTGAAGTATAACTGCAAAACACTATCGGGTAAAGACAATGAAATTGCTATGAGAATTAAATATAGATCAACAAAATCGATACTTAATTGTATAACTCAACGTCTTCCGTTTCAGTTCTGATCTCTAATGGAAGGTGCAAAGTATGTTCTCTTTTTTGCTTTTTTAGTTATTACTCATAACTTTACTGTGAAGGAAAGCAATTTTCTGGATTTTTACCTTTTAAAAATTGCTTGTTACTCTGTCTGCATATGCTCAAGGTAAACTTGATCCCACTGAGCCACTATTTCTTGTTTTAAATTCAGAGTTTTACTAATTTAGATATCCTCTACTCCTATAACTGCTTTGTATTTATGACACAATGAACCTAAGTGGGATATGCTGTTGCAGCATTACATAGGTTGCTCATACGTAACCTGTTTAGTAGGACAATTTTAACATGTTCACAGCTGCTTGTAAAACAGATGCACTGAGATACAGAGCAGTATTCTCATCAGAGATACACTGTCTAGTCAGAAGCAACTCCTCACTGAATTCAGTGGCGTTACATGACTATTTGCAGTGAAGGTGTAATGTGAAAAGGGTTGGGTTTGAACTGCCAGGGAGTAGCTGTCTGTCATCTAGCCAGGACAGAATGCCACGTAGGCTCTCTGTGGAAAATGAACAATCTCCGGATCTCATTTAACATCAGGTGGACAGGTAACACTCTGCAGTGAAAATAGTTGTACAGTCACATCCAGGAAACTACAAAGGTGAAAGCTGTAACTGCATGACCTCTGCTGAGCTAAAAATGTGATGTTTGAACTTCTTCCTCTTTAACACAAATAGTAAGATAAGCTTTGCTCTCCCTTGTATATTGTCAGAAGCTTTCATCTATTTTTTGGACTAACAGTAAAATAATTTCTGAAATAGTGAATCATTTTTCTTTTTTTTCTATTTGAGCAGAAATACCATGATTATTTTGCTGTAGCAGACAATGACATTCTCAGAGTCACACCATCAGATTTTCAGGATAAACAATAAGTGCCAGTTTCTTTTCTGGGAAAAAAGGCACTGATAGGAAGCATTTTTAAGTTCATTAGTCTGTTCAGCAGCTGATAGAAAAGCCATATATACATAGCTACGTGTTCTCCCCTGATGGCATTAGGGGTAATATAACAATGAGAACTGTATTTCAGTTCTACTGTATTTCAGAATATAACAATCTACAAATACATTTAAGTATCACAAGGACAGAATTTCTGATGATCCTGGATTGTAAATAAATTACCTTAGAGGAAATAAAGCTGATTAGCATGACCATTGTATGATTGATAAGTGCAGATCTGGACAAGAACAGCTATTGCTTGATGAACAGGTGACTGAGGAGTTGAGAATTACATTGCCTATAGCTCAAATTCTTGCATGGTTTAGGAGATAAAACATAGTTTAGTGATTGGGCCTTAATTTTCATAAAATAATGAGGTGACTCAGTACCTTCAGCATTCTAAATCCAAGAATATAATCTTCATAATTTAAAAAGTATATAAATATTTTCTTGACATGACAAGACTGTTTGACCTTATAAGGTATATACCAACGGTCTTCAAACTTTTGCATAATTTAATAAACCAGGATGTTGAGGTCCCAGTTGCCAGGTCAGGTAAGTTTTTCTTTTCAACTTCTTCTCAGTTATGAACAGAATGGCACAAATGTGGCTGTTTTCTCATAGTGGCTCAGAATGGCCACTGGCTGCATCAACTCTGCATGGACAAAGTTTACTTAAAAAGCAGTAAAAACTTATAATTCTAAGTGCCAATACCTTGGGAAACAATCACAACGCTGGTGCTCAGTCAAGTGTGTTGAGGGGATTCATTAAAAAGAAAAGCAATTAAACACCAGTACTTTCTCCAGAAGGCAGAGCAGAGCTTCACTCTGATCACATTGGCAGAATCACCAATTTTGCTTCTCACAGAGGGAATCTACCCACTAAAAGCAGTGCTTAGTGCAATCAGAGGCTCACCACAAGGCATTAAGGAAGAAATATCCATGGTGAGAAATGAAGCTGATACTCAGTTTTTAGAACCTGATGAACTGAAAATGAACAAGACACATACAGGATACGCTTCTCAAAAGATCCTTTTAGCTTTACTTGTAGAGAGAGCTAAATAGCAAAATTGTTCTGATTTGCTAGTGATTGAAAAAAATGGCAGTAAAAAAAAAAAGTCGTACTGAAAGGTGAGATTGGTGACAAAGTTATTGAACTCGACCTAACCATTTGAAGCTCACTACTATTCCCTGACAGAATTATGTGGAAGGTTATGTTGCCAGTGATAGCCAAATGGTACTGGAACTATGCAGTCCTGAGCACTTTCACTGTTTCAGTCTTCATCAGACTATTTCACCTCACAGCATTCAAATATACAGAGGCTTGTCCTACTGAAGGAAAGTAGTTATCCTTACCTTGATGAAAGTGTGGCTCATGGTTTCAATAAAGCTCATGGTTTTATATAAAAAAGGGGGCTACAATCCTATCCTGGACTAGAGGTTTTGATGATTTATTTCTTAATTGGGATACTTATTCAGAACTGAATCAGGAAGGGGATAAAATAGTTCAAGAATTTTTTTAAAAAAATCTAATAGCAAATGCAGTTCTTAAAGAGACAGATTCTATCCCCCATTTGATTGAAGGAAAAAAATCCTCTCAAATTCAGTAAATGCAGGATTGTACTCATACAACATATAATTTCACTGACATTTTCAGTAATTAGAGTAATTTTTGTGTATCACTGAACTGTTCTCAGACTAGTGTTCTTATTAGCTGTGTTCTTACCTGTCTTCATCTCCCACCTTTGGCTTTTTTTTGAACATGACAATTTATTTTGGTAATTACAAAGACTGTTATCCTCTTGCTCTTTAGTGATGTCTCAGCTCCTGGCCTGCAATGTCTGCATGTCAGTCACCCCACATGCTGATGGAAAACAGAATTGCACTTCAAGACCGTACTGCGAATGGTAATTGGCAGTAGGTAATGATTTTCCTCACTAGTAATCCTCTCTTTTGTGTACTGGACTGGATTCATAGCATGTGACTATCCAAGGTACATCAGCTGGCCTAAGGGCAAAAAGAACAGAAGCGGCAGATAAAGAACCTTGGGATAATAGAATTGTTTAGGTTGGAAAAGACTTTTGAGGTCGAGTCCGACTGTTGAAGTAGCAAGGTTATGTGGCAGAACCAAGAGCAAATCAGCAGTATGAAGAAACCATGTAGAAATAATTCTCCCAGCTATGAATTCTGGCTTGTTGTACGCACTAAGAGGGCTGGAGGGGAGTTCAAGGAGCATGAAGCTCTGCTGGAAGACCTGCAGAGGAAGGGAAGGGAATGGCCCTTCTTACAAGTTTTAAAGATGATTCATGGAGGTAGTTTAAACAAAGGAGTGAGCTCCACAGCATATAGGTTTTTTTCATTTTTAGCCTCTGAGGAGGACAGTTGGGAAGAGATAAACAATGTTTCCAGGCCCATCAGTCCATGCCTGCATGACTGCATGCTCAGCTGCCGTGGAGGGAGCCTCCACGTTTGTGTACACGGTACACACACATCAGAATGAAACCCCTTCTGAGCTCCCACCAGTAACACAGGGGTCATAATTTTAAAATTTGGGAGCAGAGGCTTCTTCATTTTTAAAAAATTCTGAATTACCGTGCTTAAACACCAGCCCACCAACATAGCTTGTTTTAGAGCCTGAAGTTGTCATTTTCCTTTGCACTACAGATTTTAATCAAGTGTCTACATATCAGAGGTTTTTTACCTCTAACGATTCTAACCAAAACCCATTGTCCTTTCTTTTCCCTTCTGTGACCCCTGGCACTAATGAAACCCACCAGGTGTGTCCTCCTCTGCACCTTCCTTGAGTGAGGGTTGGGGGCTGTTCCTGGGCAATCCTGCTATGTGTTGCACTGGTAAGTGCTCCTGGAGGCAGCAAAGGAAGAGGCTGTAGCCCAGGTTACCTCCCCAGTAAATCTGTAGCAGCCTAAACTACATGCATGCTGTTTTCTGGCACTGTGCAATGAGACTAGAAAAGTTCCTTTGCAATCAGAGAAACCTGGGACAGGACAGATGCAAATAATGATGCACTTGCCACCTCTCCAGCTGACGTTATGAGCCGCACAGTTTTCAGTACTGATTCAAGCAAAGCATGAATTGCAGAACGGAAACCTATGTTTTAAGTTCATCTGCCATCAAATCCGACATAACAGTACAGTTATTTACATGTACTTTCTAAATTTATGCAAACAATTTATCTCTGCTGTAGGGAAGAATATTTTAGGGACAGCAGCACGACACACACAAAAATCCGAGTGAGAGTTTCAGATATAGGCTGCAGAACCAAATTAAAGTAGAAGGATAAATCCTCTCTTGCAATTTTTAGTTCATTTCAGTATAACAAGTTGTATCAATAAAAAGCCTATAGTATAAGTCAGCCAGAAAATAAATGCTATGAAGGATGTTCCATTTTATGTCATTTGAATTTGATTAGTGATTGGTCTTGGCGGTTAAACCACATGGGAACAGTAATCGAGGTTTCTCTACTGCAGTTCTGTAACAACTGGAAAACATTGTTGGCTCATGTCCCATTCCATGATGGGATATTAACCTAAAATCTAATTAATCTATGAATGAATTACGTTTCTAGAAACATACTATATTATAATCAATTTTAAGTGAGTTCCTAACAGAAGATAAGATGCAGAAAAAGCTGTAAAATTACCAGAGGCTGATAAATTCTGTTTACTATGACTGATGATTTTTATGGAGGATAATTTTACAATCCATCAAACTTTTGTCAGTTCAAGAATCATGCTGCCAAACGTATGCAGTAAATTAATTTTTAAATTTACATATTTATTAAAAATCTTATTGAAAACAGCAGGAAGTAAGCCTTGTTTGAATAATAAAATAACTTGTTATTCTACTGGAAAGAAAACAAAAAAAACCCCAATCTTCTATTAAGATGATTTTATAGCAAGGCAATAATTATAAACAACTACATGAATTAGATAACCAAACACTGTATTAAATAGCCAACCCAAAATTAATCAATAATTTAAAAAAAAAAAAAAAACAAAACCAAAACTGTTGGAAGATAATCAGGAAAAAAAAAAAAAAAGCAATGTAAAAGCTAAGAAATTCATGGCTGGGTTTCAGCTGTGCTTGAGGACATGTTTGCTAACTCAGGCCTGTTGGCAGGAGCTCCTGGATTCCTGGTGAAAGCGTGGGGAGCTGCAGGTGTCTGCCTGCACGGCTCCCCCACTCCAAGTGCTGAAGAGGCTGTTACAGCAATGCTCTCGTGCACGTGGCTGCAGGAACGTGCCCACTGTGATGTGCTGCTGGCTCAGAAGCTCAGTCTGTGCCCCAAGCCTGTGCCCACTCTCACGGACCACAAGTCCACTGTAAAGAAAGTGTTACAGCTGCACCCTGGGCACCTCCTGCTAAAACCTGAACCACAACCACAGAAACATCTGCTGAACAAGGGGATAAACAGAGGCAACAAGGGAGCAAAGACCACGGCACGTGCTAGGGTGTGGAGGAGAGCAAGAACTGCTTCCTCACCATTTATACAAGGAAGGACGAAGTGGGTCAAAATGGTAGAACTGGGAAGTGTGGTGCTATGATCTGAGGCAAGCAAGGCACCTCAGAATCCAGCTGAGTGGAGTTCTGGGCTGTGCCCACTTGCAAGGCCTCATTTCAGTGTTACCCATCAGTTGCCTTACAAAGATCACCTTTAACGTATTACTCCACTGGTGTCATTCCTGTGCTGCCCATAGCCCACAGACATTCTCCTGGTATCAAAAAAGCACCACAGACAGGTCTCATGCCCTCTTTGTTCCTTTCCCTGGTCTCACTTCCACAATTGCTGCAGTTTTCTGCGACAATTTCTCTCTGAAGTTTTCTCCCAACCACTGGGGCTACTCTTAAAATACACACTTTGTGTGTACAAAATTCATTAACCATCCTGCCTGCATCCTTGAGAAACAAGACTTGATACCTCGGTAACTATGTTTCATCACTCAGACCCCTCACTTGTATCATGAGCGAGCAGGGGCAAGGAACAGCCCTTCTTATTTGATTTATGGAGTACCTGATCTACGTTCAAATCCTGCAGCATGCCTGGTACTGGAAAGAATCCAAGTTGTTTGGGGTGTCCAGCATGGTGACCAGGAGAAAGCACCATGCCTGGGCTCGTGGTCACAACACCGAGAACAGAAACAGCTTAACATTAAATTTAATAATTTAGCCAGTGGACTAAAATATATCTTGATTGAAAAAATATAGGTTGTAACTAATCTGAAGTTTACCAGACAACTCAAGGATGCAGACCTTCGCTGTGACTCAGTAGCCATGTGGGTTAATCCAAAAAGAAATGAGAGAAATAGGGGTACATGCAGGGTGTGTCCTAAATGCTGATGGTAGATGATAGTCCTTTTCTTAGCTCTAAAGGATGCTCAAAAAGAAACACTGTTTGTTTATTATCAAGAGAATTAGGAACTAGAATCACTAGAAATAAGAATTTGGAATTTAATAGAGTAATTCTGGGCACCAAGATGACCACTGCTGGAAATGCAGATGGAAGTTCCTACAGCCAGGAGATTTATAAGTGTTCAACTTGCCTCCTCACCAAATTAAAGCAGTAATATCCATTTTGATTAATACACATATCATCTGGCTGTGATCCGAGGGGAATTTGAGTTAATTTATGGATTTAGACGTGTTTGCTCCGTCTTTTAGACACAAGTACATCTGTTTCTGGTCATGAGAACCTCTATCCTACTTTGTGGCTCAGCCAGGCATACAAAATGTCTCCCACGGGGATCTGGCAGGAAGCATTAGTGGTTGGAAACTCTCTTTGAGGGGCACAGCCTTGAAACAGAAAAAGAGTCAAGAGTAAGTGTATTGCCCTTTGCCTTTCCACCTTTGCCTTCCCCGGACATCAGCAAGGATCAAGTTAAGAAGACAACAAGCAGGATCTAAAAGGCTGGCAACCATTTGTGCTGAGCCCACCCAGGCTGTAAAAGGCCCTTCCTAGAATGTGAGGGGTTATTTTGGAAAGGCTTTGGAGGCTTTTTCAGAGAAAGGAAGCACCGTGAAAATATATAGTGGGAACCCTGGTTCTGTGGGGTCTGACCCCCCTTGTCTGGCTGTGAGAAAAGCCTTTGTTGGGAATAATCAAAGAAGGAATTTGGTGTGAAGAACCAGCACAGGGTCCCATTCCCACACCGGGCTCCCTGCAGTGACAGAATAATGTGGTGTCTTTTGTATTGATTTTTGCTACAGTTCTGTATAAAAACAGAAATGTGCGTGTGAAGTGACAGCCACATGGATGGATTTGTTGGACAAATGCTTTAGAAGATTTATTGACCTTAGCAATACAGGAGTGCATCTGCAGTATTAATGCTGCAAACTAGTGAGATATTGGTGATATAGAACATCTTCCTATGCCTTAACTACAGATTATAATATTATTAATATATTAGGCCACTAGGAGGACTAAAATACAACTGGAATTCGTGCAGACACACTGTACAGCTAATATGCACTCACTTTTTGAATGCCCAAAGATGACACAAACAGAAAATCTGGATAAAAGTACAGAATAAAGCAGTTTCCAGGCCCTACTAGTGAAAAAGTAATTTGAAAAATGTTGTTGAAAATGAACAGTCATTTAATATTTATTAGAATAAAAAAACCCACCCCCATCAACTTGAAGTGTTGATTTCTTCGATATCCTAGATACTCAGGATTCAAATACTTGTAACAATGCAATAGAAATTTCCACCACGTGCAGACATTGTTAGGAACCTTGTATGGTCAGCAGGACTGCTGAAGGCAGTGGAGTTCTGCTCTTTGCAGGATCAGGGTGTGACTTTGCTTCTGACATTCTAAAAATTCCTCATCAGAGGAGCGATGTGTTTATGGTCAGCCCTCGTAATGCAAGATCCCACCTTGAGTAAGAATGCTTGATGAGAATATTAAGTGATAATGATTATTTGCTTAGCACTGCTATGGGGTTTTCAAAGCTCTCAAAGCAACCTGCTAACAGTACTAGATTAAATTCCAAATGCAGCTGGAAGGTATTATTTATATTGTTTATTTAAAAATGGGGAATTTAATAGGAAGAGAGGTTTAGCAATTTGGATATTCAACCCTATCTTCATAGTCCTGCACTCTTGTCTGCTAAACTTCTTGTCACTATTTGAATATTTTTTTTTATTTGCAAGTAAAAGAATTCTTAATGGAAAGACAGAGGCCTGTATTGTTCTTACTAGGGAGCATCTGAAATGCTCTTCAACATACAGGACCTGGCATTTTATCCAGTGAATGTGGTAGTTAATCAAATATTTTGCAGTGACTTTAGTAGACTTTGAATCATACTCTTGATGCAATAGAGAGATAAATTATTTAACTTACCGAGTTCCCCTAGAAACAAAATATTGAGCTGCAAACAAAGCTAACAAACACCAAATGGGATGCCATCTGCTGCAATGAACAGAACATGACCAGTTCCCCCCATGCTTGAGATTTCTCCAAAATACAATTTGAAATACGTTTATCAAGCTCCCAGCTGTCTCACAAAATTGGCTTAGCACAGGTTAGCAAATGCTAACACCACCAGCAACAGCAAGGCAGGCCACGATACATCAACTGGAGTTGCCGATGATTTCATTTCTGCTACCCTGCCCTGCAAAAAAGCTCAGGGGTTTTTGTGCCATCCAGAGCCTGTGGAGATGTTTCCATTCATGCCCCGTGTCCTAGAGTCTAGGGATACTGAGTGGTTTCTGCCCCTGAGTAAATATGAATGGTAACTATTTACATAACGATTCATTCATAGATCTGGATTCTTCTATCCTGTGAGATCCAGAACCCAAGCCTTCTAACCTACTCGAGAAGCGGGATATGAAGGCAAAAGTTACATCTCTCACAGATGTCTCTCCCAGGAATAGCGTGAGATATCTGAAATCCCAAGTCCAGAGCATTCCCTACTTTGGATCGAAGTTTTTGGCTGTGGAGGAGAGAGTGTGGGTTCCCAAACACTTTCACAGGAACAGAAGGACACCGCTGAGCTAAATGCAGTGCATGTGACGCTAGTGGGTGACATCAACGTTAGCCCCCTTTCCACTGAGAAGACACACTAATTGAACAAACAAGTAGTTTTTATGTAATGTCAGGAAGAAACCCAGCAGTATTTGCCTTGTAGAACAAGACAAGAAGATAAATGTAGCCAGTCACTCCATCTTCTGGGATCACCACAACAAGTGATGAAACTTGATGAGCAAACAGAACCTCCAAAGACTACTCAGCCTTTAGTAGTTCACCAAGAAGGCTGCAGCTCTCACATTATAGAGCTTCTAGATGATGACTGCTGTCCTTGTCTTGCCCTGCTGCCTCTGTTTTCATCACTGTGCTACTAATGATGTCATAATACCGATTCCATGTTTTACAATGGATTCTATTTATAAAAATGCTGTACCATGAATCTTGAACTCTCTGTGTCCTGCCTTGTTATAGTGGTTCTAAGAAACATCAATAGATAGGATGATGATGTTCCTATAACAGCAATAATAAAAATATTCTGTAAGATGATACAAATGAAAGTTTTAGCATTTTCCAGTCGCTCATACAGTAATGTTATGGAAAATGAAATAAAGAAATGTGCTAAAAAAAAAAAGAAGAATGTCATTATTTTATGATCTTAATGAGAACATAGTAGGACCAGATTAAAAATACACAGTATTTTCCCTTCCTTTTAACCCGGGGAGAATGTCTGCTGATGTTCCATGTCATTGCCCACAGAGCCAATGTACAGAAGCAGGATACTACAGATCAAAATTCTGCCAGTCAGAGTGAGAATATCTAAAACAATTTTCAAGCACCTATGTAAACTTCATGATTTTCACAGGATCCAAATGCATGAATCTGTCAGAGACATTAGCAAAAGCACCTTTGAAAACTGGAGAGCTGAAGTGTCTAAATATGAATTTAGGCACAGACATCAGGAAACAAAGCTTGAAAAAAATGGTCTATATTTTTACTGATTAGGGGTCACAAACAAGACTCTCCAATTGGTCTGTGCAGGGCAACATAATTCTTGCAAGAGTGATCAAGAAGCATGTGCTGGCTGCTTTGCTAACTTCTGCTCCTCAATTTTAGGCACTGTCTGAAAAGCTCTTCCATCTGAAATCTGTTTTTCATCTCAGTACGTGTGTTACCAACAAGTTTCCCAGTCTGGTAACTTTTCTCTGGATACAATCTCTTGTTCAGACATTTCTCTTTGCTATAAGAAATATCATAGACTATTACTGCACAGTTAACATTTTAATTTTATAATGCACTGAAACATACCATATTCATATTTAATTTCT
Organism: Oxyruncus cristatus; assembly: GCA_013399855.1. Classification (NCBI taxonomy): domain Eukaryota; kingdom Metazoa; phylum Chordata; class Aves; order Passeriformes; family Cotingidae; genus Oxyruncus; species Oxyruncus cristatus. The sequence goes on along the minus strand of VXAY01000767.1, from coordinate 2,790,750 downwards.
TCATTTCCACCCACTTCTTCTTTACTCTTCATCCACCCAAACCCATCTGAGGTCTTACTTTATAGTTTGCTTTACAGAGCATTCAATAACCCATAGGATATGTGCACATGCAATAGGGATGTCAGAAAAATCACTTCAAAATGTTTGCCTGTCAATTATTCAGATAATTCTTCAAATAATCACTTGGGGTTTGGTTTGCTGAGAATAACACTGGAGTAGCTAAGGGAAGTTCTTAAGGCTATAGCTTTTTATAGTATGCAAAATTTTTAGTGACCTCTAATAATGATCAGGCAGAGAATGGAAAAATTCAGAGAAGGTGTCACTAATGGGAGCAGAGCCATGAGGATGTGTCTCAGTCATTGATGGATTGATGGGCAGTTCAGGCTGGGAGGACTCTGACATGTGCTATGAAAACTGATATCACTCTTCTTAGCCCTTGTGAAAGATAATTAGACATTTAAATTACATACAAATTTCCCAAAGTTCCCCGTGTCACCTATTGCTAATAAGTCTGCTAAATACCATGTTGGTTTCTCTTATCAAGTACAAATATTACGTTCTATTAAATTAAAATGGATACTGAACAAGCCTGGAATTCATGTACTGCAGCCTAAAAATATAGTAAGAAATAAAATATTTCACTTTGGAACTTCCTATAAAGTAGAATGTTTGAATTTGCAAAATATATTTATCAATATGTTTCTTAAGGATTTAGACAATTTGTGTGTCACACTGCACAAAGTCTAGTATAAATTCTCATTTAAATAAAAGGTGAATCACTTTTGGAAAATGAAAGTGGCTAGTGGAACAAGCTATAAACACCAAAACATTATTTCAATATGTTTTTTGCTAATATTTGACATAAAATTTGCCTTCTTTTCAAAGACCATGTTGATTAGGTTATTATTTTCATGTGCATAGGAAAAAAAAAGCATCCTCTTACAAAAAGAGATAATTTGCTAACATATTCTCTGTATATTGCTACAACTCCTGCTACTGTCAGCTGTGTAACTTACACCTCATGTATTTTGCTTGGTATGGAACTCTCACACTAAAAGAGCAGTCATTTCCTACCCTTCCCTACATGATGTTTGAGTGCTTTATGCAAAACATATCTCTGTTATAGATGGGGAAGGCAAGTTTCAGCTGGAAAAACAATTCACAAAAATATTACAGCATTATTCATCTCATTTAACTCTGTTAATCAGATGCTCCTCTTGGAGTCAAAATATTTTCCAGCTTCAGAAAACAAACAGCTCACTGAATACATCTTTGCCCTACTGCTCTTTTCTTGATTAAGTCAATCCAATGTTTATTGTATCCAATCTATTTTTCAGCCTTTTCTTTTATTACTAATACAATTTCTACCATTACAACAATTACACTATCTCACAAGCTTACTAATATTTATCATTTGTTCTTGTTTGTGTGTTTGTTTGTTTGTTTTTAAATGTGCCCTGAATTCCATTTTGGCCTACAGTATTATTATAATATTCCAATTCAACACTGAGAGAAATGAAACCTGCAGCTTTATTTCCAAAGACAGAGGACTGAAGAGCGTCTGGTTACAAATGGCAGAAACACGAGTGCACTTTGGGCCATGTTGCAAATCACATCAGCTCCATCTGTCAAAGCTCTGAAAAACAGCCTGGAACATTTTCCACTCAGGGAAATCGCTAGCAAATGATACTTTTATTTCATATGTACTTTTGGTTCTTATTAGACTAAAGGATCTACCTACTTACACCTAAAAGCCCCTGGGCCTATTAAATCTGTATGTAATCTCCAGTTATGTAGGCAAATAGACATTAAATAGTGCTTGGGATGTGTCTGTGAGGCACAGTGAAGTGGAAACAGCATGAACAAGCTGAGTGGGCTGGGACCCAATGCAGTGGGGCCAACACTCTGCTTATTTCAGCTCCTCTGCCCTGCTGAGAAATGACCTGGAGTAACCAGGCCATCAGGAGCTGTGCTAACGTTGTGCCCGAGCAGGCTCACTGTAAATTAGCTCTGAACAGCTCTGTGTTGCTCTGGGCACTTCTACAGGAGCAGTTCTGGACTGTCCCTCCGGGGACTCCAGTAAATGAACTGCAGGGCTTTTTGCAACATCTGGGCCACTATGTAATGTGGATATGCAGCTCCTACGTGCTGAAAAGACAAGGTTCTCCCTGAAATTTGAAATTACTTGCTGAGATGGTGGGATATGGGGTTTCTGCTCCACTGAGCAAGTTTTCCCACTCAGAAGGGGCTAAGTTCTTCCCTCCTTACAGTGCCAAAGGGGTTACACTCAGTGAGCACAGCGCTCCAGCTGTGGCCACAGGACATCTGGGTGCGCTGCCTTGAATCAGACAAGGCCAAACATCTGCCTCTGGCACTCGAGAAACCACACAGGCACAGTTCACTCGGTGCTGCGAGTTATTGGGGCGTTTAGTGCTCGGTGACCCTGTGCCACAGGCACCAGAACTGCACCTTCATGCCAGCGATGCTTTAAGCCCTCAACTTCCCTGCCACGGCCACAGCTTTTCACTTCCTCCGCGCCTTCTCTCACACTCACATCCAAACCGTTCTCCCGCCAGCCTTGCACACCATGTGTTTTAAAATGCCACCCAGCCTGCCGTACTGTGCCAGAGACTTTCTGTCCCTCACTGACACCCAGACACTCTTTTAAAACTGTGTGCTAAAAGATACTCGAGTTAAAATGTCGCCACCTACCCGTCCCCATAAATACACTAACCAAACATAAAATAGAGCTTTTATACCAGCTGGAGGCCCAGTCAGAATGGGATTTGATAGCACAGTAGTAAAACTACTGAGGTCATTAGTGCTAGAAGGAGAACTGTATCAGCAGATAACAGCTTCCAGTTCTTTTTAGGATATGTTTGTCCTAAAAATGTCCCTTGCATACCATTAAAAAAGTTATTTTCTCTGGTGGACGCTGCGTTCCAAATGTTGTTTTGCCTTGCCAAAGTATTTTAAAAACTTCAAAAAGTTATGGAGAATGTTATCATCCTCCTTGCTGAGCCACTCTGTATTGCATAAATTTTTACTAAAACTTTCAGCAGCATAAGAAGCCTGAGTGTTTCACCTAGAAGGCACAGGGAGAGGAATGAGTCTCTGTATAACTGCAGCTTTTTATTGTTGCCAAGCTTGTTCCTCAGGCTGGCTGTAAGAATGTTCTTCCACATCACACCACATTTCTCTTAAGTGAGACATGTCAAGTGAGACTTTGGTCCCAGGAGACTGCCTAGCTAGTCTTCAAATTGCTTGTTTTGCTGTCTCTTCACTCTACTTTTTGAAGGCAACTTTGATGGCAAGGTATCAGAAACAATGAGACCTCATTATGAATATAAGGCTTGGAAGCAGATCTTGGAATGTGAACTTGCCCTATGGAGGGGAAAAAAAACATGCAGATATGTGTGATTTGTTGATGTCTGCAGATGTCCTATCCTATTTCTAATTTCACTTTTCCCCACATGAGTTGAATCAGACTTGAGGCTAGAAAAAATATTTTTAATTCTGTATTATTCCCTTGGGTGGTATGGTCAAATCTGTTTTCTTTTCAGACCATGCTCCTGTGGTTTTTGTCACTTATGTTGTCAAATACTCCTATGTAATTCCCCTGACAATAGATCTTACATCAATTTGGGTAACTACTCAGATAGTCCTTGCTTTGATGGAACAAATACTGCATCACTCATCTGAGAATCAAAACCCTTTGATTAAATGGAAAGGAAGTCTTGCAACCCCAACCTGTCAGTGGGTAAATTCTGTTGAGGCAATTTTGACAAATGGAAACATGTGTAACTCAAAGGCCACATTCATGAGTGAACAGGGGCTGATACAAAAGCATAAATACAGTAAAAGTCATTTTCCGTTTTTGTGATGGGGAAGATGAAAGGGTATCTGATCCTGACTGAATTAAAATGTTTCTAGGCTGATGTTTCTAACCATCATCAAATGTTTACAAAAATAGATCACATCCCTAAACATATGCAATGATTTGATATACTAATGCCTTACTTCAAAGAAAAACAACGATCTTAAAACACAAAAGGTGAGTGAATGAGACTGCAGACTTATTCCCCATTTACAAATTGCAGAGTGACACTTTCTTCCTTAACATTGTAGGTTCATCAGGGCTAGGAAAGCAAATAAAACAGATTTCCTCCTCGCCTCATCCTCCTCCTCTCTCTTAAGCCTGGCAAGAAAAATAGCATAGAGCAGGTGAGATTTCTGCGCTTGATAGGCAGTAAATTGTGTACAATTTCCATGTACAATTAGTACACAGAAACCTACTATCAACTAATTCCTGGATTTGATCCAGCCCATTAGATGCTTTCTCTTATTGACAAGGGACCTCTTCTACCTTCCATTACTTTCTAGTACAGTAATTTGTAAGAGTTGCTTCAAACCCTGTATTTGCAGTAACACACGCATTTTACAAAACAAGCTCAGACTGAGGTCATCAGGAGCATTTGCTGTTCTTTTCTGGTTGTAACATCAGATAGTTATTGCTGTTGCCAATTTACAGACAGTGAAATAGATCCTGAGACTAAGCAACTAGCCAAATATCACCCAGTGCTGCCACAACTGCAGGTACTGTTGTTATTATGAAAGTAAAAGGAAGGCAATTATTTAGTGCTCACCTGAGTGTGTGCACTGAGATGCAACTTCACTCCTTAAAATACAAATGGTAGCTACAATAGCTGGATTTTACTAGTTCCCCACAAAGGAAAGTTTGGGGCAGTGTCCATATTTCTAACCATGGGTTGAAAGTTTGGTACTTAGTATAAGCCAGCTGCTGGTCAGGGCAAGGAAGTAAGTGGTTCCACAGGTCAGTACCTCCTTTCCACTTTGAAGTCTTAGGATGCAGCTCTTCCCAACTGCTAACTGGACCGAAATCATTATCTTAGGCTTTTTCACACGTGATAAGCAGAATCCCTCCCTAAGCACAATTAATAATGTGAAAAAAATTAGTTCTCTGTGAAAGCAGAGTGCACATGCTCTCCCTGGAACTACTTCAGGCACTTAAACACGGAAAGTCTCTTTTAAAAGGGACTTCATTTAAGAGCCCAAGAGCTTCTCTCTTCTGAAGAGAATAAGGCACCTTCAGAGAGTGACTCAGAGAACACAAATCAGGCACATAATGCTGTCACTTTCTCCAAGAGATGCCTAAACAGGTGAAGAGTGCAAAGTACCCAGTGTGCTGCTGCCCATTCATACCCTGGCTCAAGACATTCTGATCTCTGCAGACGAGATGCAAGCAGCAGCAGCTCATGCCTTTCTTTATTTTGCCCTCAGTCTTGTTTAGTGCAGCCTGCAGACGTGTCTGGGCTGCTCTAACTGTTGCTGTAATTCAGGAAGTCTGGAACACCCTCTACAGTATCAACTTAATGCTTGGAGATCCTGGAGGATGGCAAGTGTTGTGCAGTTATCAAAATTTCTTAGTCTTGTGTCTGGTCCTTTCGTGGATATTCTCCTCTGTTAATAGAAGGCTAGTGAGCACAATAAGTCAATCATACAGCATTAACTCCCAATCAGCTTACTCAGCTGTAAAAAACCTAGAGTTTATCTGGGAATGCTGCCAGTCAGTCCTATTTGTAAGTGCAGCCTAAACAGCAGCAACTTCTCTAATTTTTCCTTTTCCTGTATTTGCCAGCGCTCTCTAATATCTACTTGAATTCCAAGACACGGTGATTTGAGCATTTGATCTCATTCATGAATCATCCATACAACACATACGAACTCACATTCTTCACATTGCAACTCACAGCTTCACATTGCACATAGAAACCTCCTCTGTTAAATGAGCCCCCCAGTTAAAGTTCTGATGCAACTAACAAGGTAACTCTGCCAGAAATGTCAGATTTCTCATGTATCTCTTCACAACTGAGGGAAAACAAGAGGAATCAGAAACTTCTGATGGGTACCAACCCCTTCCATGAAGGATCTCTTCTTCAAAGTGCTCAAGTCATGTCTTGAAAAACAAGCAAGCCTTGATGGTGACTCAAATTGAGTAATACATAGGAACAGAGGGCTGTATCACAGAATGTGATGGTTGGCTAAGGACAGGGAAGTAAATATATTTTTCATAATGCTTTGGGACCATAAGGATGACTAAGAAATAAAATCTTTGACCAACGTAGTTACTTCTCCAAGGAAACAAAGACAAGAAAAAGTCTTATGCTGCTTTTTATTTGATCATAAAATATGCTAATAAGCAATGGGCCTGGGGGAGGGAAATTTATCTTGCTTTCTGAATTCTTATAAGATAAAAAACCCTAGCTTTTAAAGTCTAAACAGTAAAGTAAATGATGAAATGTGAAATCGTGTTCTCATTGCAAAAATGTGATAGCAATCATGACGTGGGCAAAGTGCTCAAGAAGTTACTGCTGCAAGGAAGAGGAACAGCTGTTTAATTCAGGGCTCACTGAAGTTTCACTGACGAGGTGTCTCCTGTGGGCTGAGTGCAGTGGACTTTGGATCAGGTGCTGCATATTGCTTATTAAATCAGAGAAGTTACTGTTCAAATAAAATTAAGTCATTTGGTACATATAAAAATTAATGTTTCTTGTTTTGAAAATCCTATGTGAGGAAAATGAACCATAGTTGTTAATTTAAGTGACAGTTTTATATCCATGAGTCAATGCACCTTATTTCTTTCTTTGAAATTGCGAATTGTTTTTTTTGTCCAAAATTCTGCAGTGTACAAAAGGATGACATTATTTCAGAATACGTTTCCTGGGTCTAAATAAAAGTAACATAAAATTGGTCTAAGTGTCAAGAGAATTTAACCAGGATGCTGTTTAAGACGTGGAAGATAAGAAACTATAACAATAAATATTTCTCCTGTCAATGTGAAAAAGCCTTTTTTGACTCCTCAAATTCTCCCTTCAGTGTGCCTTTATCATACTAATTGTCCATTGGATGTTTCTCTTCTGAAACTCCTGTGCAGTACTTTTTTGCTGATAAAACTTGTGTATAAACTTTGGAGGTAATCCTGGTGAATATGTTGGTTGAGAAGGAGACAAATCAAATGACAAGTCTGGGTGAACAGAGCTTCCTGCCAGACTGTCTCATTAGAGCCCCCAGTACTGTCCTAGTGCTGTACAGCCCAGTTTAATTGGGCTGAGGGACTGACACAGCACACTTGCTCTTCTGACAAGCAGTGTAAACTCATTCTGCCCACCGTGACACTTTTCTGACACCCATCTTTTGCTTTGTTTGTTAAAAGCTTCACAAACACCACTTGGAAATTAATTTCAAAGCACATAGCATTTCATTTTTCAAAATGGCAAATATTCTACGTGAAAGCTGCATTATTCCCCCCTGTGTCTTTATAGGGTTTTTTTTTGTTTTGTTGTTGTTTTTGTTGTTGTTGTTTTGTTTGGTTTTTTTTTAAGATTTGTTGGCCATAAGTGCCTCTGTTTCTGGTGCTCCCCTTTATTTTTGTGGGTGTTGTTCCAGATCACACAGTTCTAATTTAAACAGACTGTGTATTTTCCTAGGTTGGACAACCTACAACTCAAAAAAATTTGCTGTGCTGGTTCAAACAAGGAGTTGAGGGCAACCTGCTTTTCATGGTTATTGCCTTTCATTTGTCATTCTGAAAAGTTTAATACTAATAGGCAAATCTCTGGTGCTTTACTGAGCTTTCACTGTTCACTGAGAGGCAACCCTGTGTTTGGAGCTATTTCTGATCCTTAAAAAGTAAACTCCAGAGCTCCCAAACATGGTGCATGAAAAGTGCTAGTGCTGAGTTACACCTGTTGCCTTTTAGGTTAATGATGGAGTTTTGCAAGGATCCTAAGGCCAGTTCAGTGGGGTTTCTTTAGGCTTTGAGGCTGATTGGGCACATTGCAGAGATGTCATATACAAGGACTACATGAAAAGCATTAATTAAAAGTAGATGCAACTCTGAGCCACTTTTCTATAGTGGAACTAAAGCTAATTGCCCTGTTAATAGCACATGACAGTGGCCTTCAGAAGGCAGAACTGATTTTTATGCAACTTTATATATATACACATACATACATATATAATTCACCTCGTGTGTATAATTAAGCTATGAATTTCTGGATGTTCAAGCTGAGGAACTAAGTGGATGCTTATTTTCCTTCGTTTATACTTTTAAACACTCTTCTGCTGCCTTTTTCTTTCTTTCCCCCCAACAATGAAGCCAGATTATTTAAAATTGTTCTTTCTAACATGACCCAAATATATTAAAATTGAATCATATTCTAGATACTAATGAAATTTGGTTGACTGGGAAATAAGGCACATACATTTCAGGATTTTCCTTTTGAAGTTTGTGAGTCAATTTAATATTCAATTAAGCAGAACTTTCATGCCAACAGAGTTGGAATAAGCAGGGGCACAGACAATTTGTTTCTTCACATTCCTTCTGCACATTTTGGTCCAGATTCCTGAAAGCTGTAAGACTCTAACTGTGGTTAGAGTTAAGCACCTCGAAGTTACAAGGCACAGTCATTTTCTGAAACTGAAAATTGGGGGGTGGGAAGAGACAAAAACTCTTTCTCATTTATGCACTACACCAGGGTGTTACAAACCAGCATCTGATTCATTGTTTTCTGCTACCACCTTTGTTTATACTGTAACATACCCAAAATGTGCTGAGTGCTACACACAGAAACAAAAGAGCTTATTTTTTAAAAAAAAGAGCTGGGAAAAGAGACTGAACACGGAGGTGAAATGATTACAGTGGCTCATGATTAGGTGCCTCTATTTTCAGAAAAAATTGGCTTGTTAGATCAAAGGAGAGAGGGTGAGAGGATGAGAGGAGAAGGCATGAGAAAAGAGGAGGAAAAGAACAGGGTGAGAAGTTGCTTTTCAGGCTTGCTGAGACTGTGTGATGTCAGATTCAATACTTTTAGAGACAGAAAAGCAAGTGGATTCACACGAAGTAAGAAGAGAAAAAAATGGTTTCAGTTTCGCTTCAAGATCCACCAATCAGATTAGGAATGATCTTCACCAAAATAATGTTTAAAACCCTCAAATCAGGAATTTCAAAGCTAACACCAAAAGTTATTTCAAATGAGATTAGAAGATAGGTGACTTCCGCAGCATAATTTCATTTGAATTTTCAGGAGTACATTTTTAGAGGTTTAAGTCATTTACTACATGTTGTGCTATACAAACTATCTAATTACTTGTGAAGGAGCAGCCTTAAAAGATAAATTTTGTGTTTTCTTGCTAGCTTTAAAATTTCAGTTCCTCACTAATGGTGAAGTGCTAGACTGTCTCTACTTGTCAATTTTGGAAGTCTAATTCCATGACAGGTGAGGATCCAAATGTAACATTCCGTTCTAAAAATATTTAGGTCTTTACTCTTTTGTAGGTCATGTTCTTATTTTCTAGTCTGCCTGGTTTCAGTAATCAATTAACACTCTGAGGAAAAACCAAAAGGCAAATAATGAACAAAATGAGAAGTAATATAAAAATTACAGTAACTTACACTTGGGTTCTCCTTGCCCTTGCTGTCTATACTGGAAGATCCACTCAGCTTCTCAATTAAACTGTAATGTGTTAATTGTTCAGGTCCATCCTCTCCAAAATGGCCATAGAGACTGTGTTGGTATAAATCCAAAATTGTGATTGGGTTCCCCAGAAACGACTTCCTCTGATTTTGTTTTTCCTGCTCGGCTGTAAGAGATGTAACAAATGATAACATTATAGCAGTCTACATAGATTGTAATGTATTTTTACAAATTCTAAATGTATTTCAAATGTTTTAAGGTATCTGGAATTCAATGCAACAAAACCATTAAAAATACTATCTCCTAATTCTCCAGTCAATGCATATACAGGAGACTGTTCATGCTCAATATTAGAGGTAAAGGAGATGGCATGACAAAACCAACATTATTTTCCTTTCTTTTTAAATTATAGACAAGATGGCTTATCTGGGGTATCTGGGGGACTCTACTTATTTATTTGCAGTAAAGTTTTGTTCTTGTCTCTTAATAGCCTTACATAGCAGACGTGCTAAGTTTGATAATTCTTTCCTTTTCACTACATTTTTAGTTAATGAATACAAGAGCATAAAAAATACACTTGTAAGGAAAGAAAGAGGTGCTACCCATTTGTTATAGATCCTACTATAGCACGAAGTAATTAAGAATAAAACCACGGTTTCTGAAGTCCAAGGCTCAAAACTCATTCTGAAGATCAAAACAAAACCAAAGACATTTTCTGCAGCTTATGAAAATGCAGAGAAGACAGACGATTATGTGATCATTAAGTTTATTTCCTTGCACTTCTTGTTACACAAACTCCATCTCTGCCTTATAACCTACAGCATTAGGGGAGCCTCTGCCTCCAATGCCTCCAACAGAATTATATCAGGATAAAAACATAATTTCTGAAATAGAAATCAAAACATTTTCATGATTGAAAAAGAAGAATCTGGAATATTTGGCATATTCCCAGCTACTCTACTGACCTTCTCCATAACATTGGGCAATGCACTGGGAACCTTATCCAAAGCCCACTAAATCAATGAAGGTCTTATCATTGACTCTTAATAGCCTTTGCATTGGGCACTCAGTCTTTCTGTTCCCTGCTTATAAATGAAAAACGAAAATCGCTCCAAGATTATAATTGTGCAACCAGTGAGTTTGGGGACTCAGCTAATAAATGTAATTAACTATTCTTATATAAATATTCTCTGTGAATCGGTTTGCTGGAGCCCCTGCCTCAGCCTCATGTGGATGTTTTGAGGTTATATCACTTGTGTGCATAAAGACGCCAAGATCTTTGAACACAGGATGGGATAAAGTGTGGCTATTAATATAATGTGAGAACCGCATTTATAGAGCACAGAATGGAAATCCTGACCGTGAAGGAATGACCATAGCAGAAATGCTCTCGCAATAATATGTTATAATCTTCTTTTCTATTTGTCTCAACAGCAGTTATGTATTTTAGTTCTGTTACTAACCCAAAAGTTAGGCATTTGCACAAAATTAACGAATTTCTATGTAAAATGGTGACCCGAAGTCATACTTAGGAATCATTAAACTTGGAACCTGCTGCCATTTAATGCAATTGGTAACACGCAATAAAATGCTTTTTTTTTGCAAATTGTGATCTATACAGAAAAAAAAAAAATGCTTATCTAACTCTTTAAAAACCCACACCTTTCTTATATTAGCACATGATTTGTAAAAAGCAGAATCTATAAAAAGAAGTGTTTATGGGCTGAGTTAAATGACTTGCGGTATTTCATGCAGATTAAAACCACGAAGTTACAGAAGTAATGTAAATAAGCGGTCCCAGCTTCCTTTCTGCTCTCTCTTTTTCGTGGAGTCACAAAAAATGGATTAGCTCTGAAAATGCCAGCTGCTTAAGCCCAACTCCCAGCAGACACGGAAGAGCACAGCGTGTCTGTCCAGCCGTCCGCGGTGTTTTTAATGCAATCGTCACCGCGGTATCTGCTGTAGGTTAATCTCTGCCAGGTCAGGCTCGTGGCTGTGCAAGGGTCAGTACAAATCCTGGGAAGTACTGCTTAAGCTCTCAGGGCCTCAGTGGTGCAGAGACCTTGCACTGGCCTTTGCACTTGCCGGAATTTATCTCCTCCAGGGAAGCTGTGCCAGCAAGGATTCGAGCTGCCCTCTCCTCCCCTCCCTGAGGGCACACACCTGCACTGAAGGGTGGCTTGCAGCATGAGTCATTAAACACACAGAAAACTGTTATCTCAAGGACTTCTCTTAATGTGTTTTTATCTACTGGAATTCAGTAAATTCCAAATTGCCATCAGTTCTCACAAAAAGCTTTGGTACTTGAAAACAGCAATATATGCACAGAGGACAAGGAGAGAGACTTCACTATGGCACCATAACCAACATCACTTTTATGCAGAGGTTGGAAAACTGTGGTCATGATCACTGCATTATTTCAACTGGCTATATAATTAAAACAACAAAAAAAAGAAAGCTATCCTTATAGTCACCTTCCAATTTTGTAATAATGTAATTATTTTTATTTACACTGTAGAGATTTATGCATAAAACCCCACAAGGTAAGCCTCTGCTAGCAAAAACTGTGGAAGGGAAAAACAGATATACACATAACAAAAAGCAAAAAGTAATAAAAAGCTAATGGAAAATTAGACTCAAGAAAGATTTGGTGTTAAAAAGTGAAAACTAGTCAGAAAGTTCAATGAAGGACACTATCTCCTGCTGAGTCAGAGTGGACATGAGGGATATGCATTTTTATGTACAAATTTTCAATTACCTTGTTTGTTGTTCTTTGTTAACTCCAGAAAAGTCTCCTCTGCAGTTCTAAAATAACTTGTTTCGTACTCTGGCTCTGGCTCAGTGTCGGTGCTGCTGGCAGAGTAAGTGCACACCCTCAGAGCTTTGTCCTGCGCAAATAAGGGTGTCACAGTAATCAGATGATGCATATATATCAAAATAATGCTGAAGATAGTACTAGGAGTAGAAGATTTTATACTCATCGTGCAGGAGTCTGCATTACCAGTTTAGCTAAACACCTCTCCTTCAAGTAAGTAATCATCAGTCTGACACTGGGGAAAATAACACATTCTTGTCCTGCTAGGTCCCCTGAGTAAATCTGGCAGAAACAGTCAAGATTTTATGTTGGTTTTGTTTTTTTTTTTTCCACTGTAACATTTTTTTTTTCAAATCTACCATCATTTTCACATAATTTTATTGACCAAGTTAAATTTTAGAAGTTCTCAAGTATGTTTAACACAGTCTATTTGTAACATGGAAAATTATCATACCACAAATGGTTTGCTGCAAGCAATTCTAGAGACAATTAGGATGGCAAGTAGACAATACTCATGCTTTCTATACCAGTAAATCCTAATTTTTTCCTAAATTCATGTTCCTTGTCCTGGCATTTACATTATAGTATTGGAGAGCCTTGATTCCCAGCTGATTCCTAGGCCATTTCTTTTTCAGGAAGATTTTCTTCTGGAAGTAAAGAGGAGTGCTGACAGCTCTGGACAGCTCCTAATCATGGAAGGCTTAAACCTTTTAGAAGCAGCAGCTCAACACAATAAAACCCATAAGATGGGGATGCTAAGCCTGATACTGCTGAGTTAATGCCACGTTCAAATACCACCTACCATCCCAACCCCAGATGCCTATCAGTGGCTCAAAAGGGGTTTTAATTCTGTTTCTCAAAGAGTGATATTTATTTCCCCATCTTGCCATCCATGCTGCAGATTTTAACGGATGCAGAAGGACATCCATTTATAAGGATTCACATCCCCGTGGAGAGGGAACCAGACCTGAGGATACTGGCCGTGTATGCTCAGCACTAGAGACTGCAAGTCATCTGCAGTCCCAAAAGACTTTAGGCACATTCACACGCCAGCAGCACCCACACTGACCTTCTGACTCTTAGGCAGACTAATTAGCAACAACACATCTGTGGTGTTAAGCTGGTTCTGGGAGTGGTCAGTTATGACTGTCCCAGGGTGAGGAGACTCTTGTGGTTGTTACATGTAAGCCAACACTATTGCACTACAGAGGATTCACCACCAGTTGGTCAGTGACATATATAATAATTCTAAACAAGTAATTCTACCTCTCTGTTTCTATTCTAAGTATTCCGAGCATGGGCCACACAAAAATGTGAGATGCCCCAGCTGGTAAGTGAATGGATAAAGTAGACATGCAAGAAAGCTACATAACAAAATGTTTTAGTCTCTTGCAGAGTGAGGTTTATTAGCCAGCAGCCTGCCAGGTTCCCTGCTTAACGCCCACTTTGCTCAGGTTTTTTCTCTCTTTGCTACCCTGCTGACCCCGTACTTCTCACAGGATTTGACTGTCTGGCGTTGCTGAATATGAAAAACTTGGCAATCAGCAACAGCATGTTTCACACGGGTGTGTGCATTTGCATGTTTGGTCTTTCTGCAGTTTTCATGAAAAGACTGAGGAACAGACAGATCATTTCAGGATTAACCAAAACCCCCCCCACGAAACATTTAAGAACATTTTCCCATTCAAAATCCTTATAGAGCACATCTGCTCAAGCCCTCACACTACACAGCCATACAGACAAGGAAACCTAGGCCAGGGAAAAAGTGAATCCGAATCTCATGAAAAGCAACAAACAAGGTCAACTTTCTGTAAGAGAAAAACAGGGTAAAAGGTCTCCATTTTCTTGTCTAAAAAAACCTGTGAGGATTTTAATTAGAACATGTTTGTAAACCAGGAGGACAAAGTATTGTATTATTATTATTAGGTGCTGTATTATTATTATTATTACTATTATTGTTGTTGTTATTATTAAATAACAAAATTGCAAATGAAGGTTTAAGAAAGTGAATATAGCTGTTAGATTGTTACTATTTCCACCATGTTAAAAACACTGGCCATTTCTGATACCTATACATTGGCCACAATACCTATCTCATTTAACAGATGCCACTTCTTCACTTATACCTTTGCTTTAGTAGTTTTCTTGGTGGTCCACTCTGGAAGAACTTTTCTATTTTCTACAGTCTCTTCGGTGTGCTCTAATGAGGCAGAGGTCACAGAACTTGGTTCTTGTTCACTTGGCTTTGCAAGGTTAATTATTCCTGAGTTAAGGGAGACATTATTTAAATTGTAGGTCTCATCAGCATCTTCATGATAGTGTTTCAATTATAATTCAGTAAAAACTGGGGGCAAGTCATGATACTTTCATTATGTCAAATAATATCCTACTACTCAAAGGAACAACTTACTAACTTACTGGAACAATTCTAACTACAATGGCAGAATTTGATCCAAAACCATTTACAGTTAAAAAGAGAAGAGGAAGGCATGAATTTAAATCCCTCCATTAGTTTTAAAATATATACTCTTTCAAAAAAGGAATAACAATCAATACTACTTCTGGGCATTGTAGGATCTGCTTTGCTATTTTATGTTCTCAGAGAACAGTCTTTTAACATAAATATAATTGGAAGTACCTTTCTAGCAGAAAGCCAGCTTCTTTATTTGCTATACTTGCACTATGCAAAATCAGAACATCAAAGAAGATATATGGTGCATATGAAATAAAGTGATAATTGTAATTTGGATGAGAAAGTGAGGGAGAGAAGAATAGAATGAAAATATTCTAGTAAAGAATGAGTTGACCCCACCATCTGATGTATACTACTTTTTAAAACATCTCTTTATGACAATTTAATTAAGATACAAACCTTACAAGGTTGGTGCAGTGAATATTAGCATTAAGATCAGAACAATCTTACTGCTACTGACTTCTTATGAAGCAATTCAATGCTTGCAGCCTCAGTTCAATTTGTTATAATGACAGTGTTTAATCATGGGCTCTACTCTATAGCACACTGCTGAATTGAGGTCACACATGTGGCTATTCAAGCATGTAGCATATAATCTATAACTAGGATTTCTCTTCTGAATCCTTCTAAGCTGTACCATTAATTACCAGTACACTTATTTTAAAAACACTAAGTATTAAAATGTCTTTTATTTAGCTTTGATTTGAAACAAACAGGGGAGTCTGCAATGAAGCATACAGTGTGTATTTGCAGTCTATTACACCATTGCAATACTGCACTGGGAATATTGCTAAATCAACTAAGTTCTAAGATGTTTAATTAGAATCCTTCTGTTATGCATCCTATGAAACATATAAGAGAGGCTTCTTTCCTCCCAGGCTCAATATACGTCAGCTCATTAGCAGAACCATATTTGATGGTCTTAAACTAAGCTCAAACGTCATATTTAACCCTACATGCTAATTACACAGAATCTCTCTTATAGAGTGATACAGATTTATGCAAGCTGAAAAACTCACTACTGTTACAGGAGCAACAAATACTCTGACAAAGTGCTAACCACCATAACCCCAATAAATATGTGCCATTGCACTCGGTCAAGATAAAACAGTACTCTTCTCTGTTAAACTAATTACTTCTACTGTGTTTTGTACTGTATCTGTCATGCTGACTATGAAAATTTCCCTTTTATAAATGCTATGTGATTTCTGTTATTAACATATATATTAATAACTCGAAAAACCTTGAAAAACTTACACAGTTAATGTGTTTTTATAAAAAAATGCACAGAGTTCAATAGAACTACTTACTAATACCAAGTTATTTGCTGGAGCTTTGATGGATTGCTAGTCCTTTTATTCCTTTGTCAGCTTTTATTTTATAGCTTAAACACACACTTAGCTCACAAGTGAAAGTAAGGTATTTTATGTTCGTGTATATAGAAATGTATTTGTGTGATGTAGTAAAGTAATGAGAGTCTTGTTTGAGGTCAAGGCTGTATATTCATTGGGACAGAATTTATGCATTGAGGCCAAATGAGTCTTTAGTTCAAATCTGGTATCAAAAGCCAGTCTTTATGAATATATCTTTTCTGTGTCACAACATGGCCACGCTTTGTACTTTGCTGCAAAGTCTGATCCTGAATGTTGCTGAACACCCGCATTCTTATTCAAGTCAAATTTCAAGGCTGGCATATGTTTTTTTCTTCAAGTACTATTTCTTGAGAAAAGGATTTAACTGCTAAACTAATTTTTCTTTCTCAGATAAGCATTATGTGCAACAAAATTTCCATATGGCTCAGGTCACAAACTTGTTAACCTTATGCGTTCATGAAAAGAGTATCTTCTGCTCTGCATTTAACATTTCTGTTATCAATTGCCATTATTATAAGATTTCTGCTAATGAAAACAGACATCAGGCCAGAAATAATGTGATTTTTGGTGCAATTGACATTTTACCTGAGGAAGCTGGTTTTGGAAGGCGACTTTGAAAAGGTCGTATACCTTTGGCAGTCATGGCCGGATCGGATGTTGAGTGACTAATTATGCTTTCCACAGACTCCTGGCTCTTAGCTGTTGAAGGCACTTCTCGCTCAAGAGTTTTGGCTTTTACTGAAGGAGCTGAAGGAGGAACTTGCTCAGATGCTGCAAGGGCTTCTGTTTCCAAGGCTGATTCTGGCTTAGAAACGTGCCGCCCCGCAGATCGGTTCCCCGAGTCAGGGAGGGGGAAGGTTCCAATCCCACTGTCCAGTGTCCTCATCTGGCAGCAAGACTCTAAGACAGAGAAAAATAGTGTGATGGCAGGGAGCCAAAGGCATTGCTGGCACTTAAAGACAGTGGAAAAAAAGGGCCTTTTAAAGGGAAGGTTTCAAGAAAAGGAAAACATTTTGCATTTTGTGAGTATGCTGCTATCTGTCACTTGTATGCTTTTTAAACTACATCTATCTAACTGAATACAATGAAATATCACATTGAAGTGCAATGAAACCAACCAGCAGGTGCCAAAATATTGACGCTGTCCTGCTTCAGAGTAATGGTATGATAATGAATAAGAGGGACACGTCTCAGTAAGTGATTACAGCTGGAATTTTTAAATTATTTAGTTTGAAGGCCCACAGAAAGTCTGAGGAGTACTAATATGAGGGATTGAGTAGTGTACTGTATTTCTTCTGACATAGACCCGCACTCCACAGAAGTTTGGCGTCCCCATACCTATGCTTTGTTAATTGTTTCTCAGACAAGAACACGTTAATCAAAACGTATCATTTATTCTTACACAAAATTAAGATCTAAGAATTTCTCAGAGATACCCATCTCTCAGAGCATCCTGAAAAACTTGGATAGCGAGAGCCATGCCTTTGTTTTCCTTGTTATGCCCTGGTTCTGCACATCCCATTTTGGGTATGTGTACACTTCCCAACACCATGCAGTCAGAGATACCTTAAAGGACTTGGTTTGGAAGCGCTTCGGTCCCACACAGCCCTCCAGCTTATTCATCCTACTAGAAAGGTGCTGTACTAACCATGGAACAGAGAAATATGCAAGTGTAGATGCCTGCTCATTGCTATCCTAGCAGCTAGGATGTACCAGCACCCCCTGCCCTCTCATCTTCTATCAATTTCCAGAGACTTCCCTTTTGTTTGTCTAATGGGCAAACAACGTCAAAGGGACTATGATGGCAAGGTCCTTCTGAGAGCTATGAACACCAAGGAGGGAGATTCAGCACTAATGGTTGGAAAATGAGCATAATTTAGGTTAAATGTCTGGAAACATCCCTTGACAGCAAGATCTTCAGTCTGTGGCAGACACTCCCAAAGGAAGCAGAGGAATTTCCTTTGCTTTGAACAGTTTAAGGCTACACTAGATAAAAGATATACTGCAGTGCACAATTGTACTCTAGCAGGAGATGCAGAATATGATCCAATATATCTTCTCCATCTCTATTTTCTGTGTTTCTGATATTGATTTCTTTTTTATGGTATGCCTATTTGTTATTTAAGTCTGTTGTAGTTAGCAGTCCTCTGACAAGTCATTTTCATTATTTTTTCTTCTGCAGTGTTTCTAATACTCTCAGAAATTTGGAAATATTCCTACCCTATGGGTTTTGCCTATTTGTTTTTGAACTAAGAACATTACCATGGTCATTTATGTTAAGTATCTTCATCTCTAATGGGCCTTACTTGATAGCAAGTAAGAAACCACCTACAGATAAATATCTATTTATATTTCCTGGTTCTTGTTGAAAGAGAAGCAGCCTATGTTTATGTGGTCCTCATTACCTTATCCTTGTCACTAGGAATCAAAGAAGGACTGAAAGTCATATTGAGCACCTTAATCTTACAGGGCCTGGCTGAACTGCTAGAGCAACACATGTTATGCACTGTCTTTTAAAAGGGCAACAAGTGACTCTGATTTCCCTCACACAATTACTGCTTCCCAGTCAATTCTCTCTATAGGTAAAAAGAGATAAGCTGTGGGACCCACGTCTAGGTGGCACCTACATTTTCCATCACATTTTTGAGCTAATGTGCCATAATGATTTTAGAAGTTGCTGAAGGTTATCCAGGAAATGTGAATAACACCCCAAACATCTGGTTCTGATGCATCAAAAGGAGGCAACCCATGTACTAAACCCTCTTACTTTGGCAATCCTTCCTCTGACATATTTTTTCATTTTGTTTTTGAATAGTGAAATACTAGCTAGAAGTGGGTTACCTGGTACTCTTGGGAGTGCAAAAAAGCAAGTTAACAGGTTAGGTGTCTGCCCTTGTCATTTTCTGCAGGTAATTGATTTTAAGCAGTGTGTTTAACGTGGACTGGAAATGCTTCAACTAAAGACTGTCAGTCACAGAGTTAGTAAATAAAGGAACATAGATGTCATATAACATACAATAACACAGAATATGAAAGGACTTCTGTTAGTTGCTTCTTGGCCAGAAGAAAGACATTTGTGCAACACTGGTTATGTTGGAGAGGCAGAAGCTCTTCAGCAGAGACATGGAGTAAACTGGAAGCACCACAGAAAAGAACTTCATGAAAATAAGTGTGAAGAGTCTCCCATCTACATCTGTATGGTTAATGTAGGACCTGATTTTGTAACCCATTTCCACAGGGACTTTGAAGGGTCTTGTAGTGTTGTTTCCTTTCTGAGCATTCTCTGAGAAACTAAAAAGTCATTCCTTTCTAATTATTGCAGGAAAATTAAGTAGGATCAAAATGTATATCAAACAGCAAAGCTATAGCTTTTGCTCAGGGTGAACTGGAAGATGAAAAATATTTTATCTTCTGAGGTCATATTTCTTAAAATGATGTAAAGACTTGTCTTGGCCACTGTTACCTTGTGTAGATCTAGGAATGGACCATGAAAGCAATGGCATAAAATCAAGAGAAATGAACACCGAGGGCCACACTTCCAAGAAAATACAATCTCCTGCTGTTTTCAGAATAACTGGGAGAGTGACGTAGGAGCACACCAGCAGTATAACATTTAATTAAAAGGAAAAATAGTATTTTAATCAATTATAGTCTTCCTACATAGAGACTTTATCAATGATAAAGGCAATACACCAGGTGCAAAACAGGTTTTTAAAACAGCTCAGTAATTTTTAGTTCTGAAAAACCACAAAAGGGCCTGCCCTTCAAAGTGCTCACTACTTAAAGACAGATTTTTTAAGAATTCTGTGACTCAATTATGTTGAATTATCCTCAAAAACCTAGTCCTAAATCCAGAGCACATGACCAAATTCTTTGTGGATGTTAATTTTTCACTAGTGAAAGTAACTAATTCATCCCTAAAGCTATATAATACAAATAAAGTATCTTTCAGAACAATTTGTATTACTGAATGAATGAATGAATGTACATTATCTTGTGTTGTTTTTAAACTTTTACAAAGCAACTGCAAAATAAAAAATATGTTATACACCTCAGTGACAGCTTTCAAACATCTTCATGGCCCATCTGATTTCATCAGCTGCACTGACACTTCAAATGACTGTTATCAGTGAGAGCTGCACAAGACTACATAATGAAAATATGTAAAAGTTAAATCTCTGATGCTGTGACAGTACCACTCAATAGATGAAAAATGATTCTGCAAAACATTAAAGCCTGAAAAGTTATATATGAGCTTAATTACATTTGCTTGCAAAGTCTTCCTGGCATACCACCCAAATTCCTTGCCCGTTTCTGATTTTTTTTTTTTCCTTTTTTTTTTTCCTTTCTCTTTCTTTGCCAGGAAAGAAAGAAGCTCACAGAATGGTATTTAGTTTTTATAGTGGACACAGACAGACTCACTATCAGCCATTTCACTGAATAATCAGACTAGAATCAAAAGTTTGAAATACTGAAACAGTCCCTTCTCTCCCTCCCATCATGTGGACTTGAGTCTGGCCTAAAAATGAAGCCCCCAGAAGTCCTATTGTAGAGGAACATTTCCAGAACTGAGAACAGAAATAAGGAAGAATTTACAAAAATTTCCTGGAGATCAAGAAAACTACTAAATGCATGAAAATCTTTTGATGACAGGCCATTGCTAAGAGCTTTGTGGACAATTTGAGGAAGACCTTCAACGCTGAGAAGCTTCTCGGCCACGGAACAAAAAGAACTAACAATGCGTAGAAAGTTTTTTGAAAGCTTGCTGAGCTCCCTACTTCTCAATAATTTTCAGATTTAATATTTTAACAGGCAAGATGATCATGCAGTTCATGCCCTACATCATCTGGACATGATGGTAGTTTTATGGCTGGAGAGGCTTTGGTACATTGCATCGTCACTGGTGCTTTAGCAATGTTTTCTGGTACCAGCAGACCACCAAGGCCTCTTCAACGTGGAGTCAGCACCCAAATTAGATGGAATGGAAAGAATCTGTGAAAACTGTGCACCATTCTGAGGGTCTGGACAAGAGAAGAATAGAAAAGGGACATATGCTCCGGCTGGTAGGTATCAGGAATTCTAAAAATGAGATCATCATTGGGGAAAATAACAATAGCAGCTCATTCTGTGGGTTTTTTTTACATTTTCCTCTGAAATGCAAAAATAAAAGAGTCAGAAGTAAACATATCCTACCGTCAAGAACTGACTACTTAGATTTCATTAAAGTATCTTAGGGCATTCTCCTGAGCATAGATTATTTAAAAATGCATCTTAAATGCCAGTATCAGATCACTAAACCTAATTATTCTTCAACTTTTTTTTTACTTTTTCTGAAACAATTGCCATGAAGATACCAAAACCACATCACCTCTAGCTCAGAAACCATCCTTGGTACAAATCACTGGAGACTGGAAGAGGATACCCAGGGAAGTTGAGCATTGACCTTGCTTTTGTGTTCCTTCAGAAGTACCCGTATCGGTCTCTGTGAGAGCAAGAGGAGCTCTCAATCTGAGCTGGTACCACGCTGTTTTGTGCTGTTATACAGCCCCCTTCTCTGTTCCTCTTTTTATATAATGTGAAAGGAAAATCAATTTTGGAAAAAAAAAAAAAAAAACAAAACATGAAAAACAAAGAAAACACAGAACAGCTACAATGAAGGGAATTGCTTCCAGCACAACACAAGGAATGCGGGTCCCGGCTCCCTCAGGCTGAGTTCTACACCGCTGGCTGCAAAACAGGGTATCACTCAAAATAAACAATGGGGCAAAATCTGTCCCTCATTTAGATTAGGGACATGTTAGCCTTTCTAATGTTGAACCCATGTTGAGCCCTAGCACACATCCAAGAGATTTCATGAATGCCATAAAATAGAAGACATAAGGTGATGATGTACCTTTAAATACAGCTTCTGAATACACTTTTCTTCAATAATGTGAAAAGATGCTTTTGCTAAGGGGGATACAATGCCACATGTTATTGCAAACAAACATTTAACTGAAAAACTGGAGAGTGTTTCATAATGCTTCCTCAGGTAAAGCAAAGATTCACACTCTAATAAAGTCTTTATGTTGTATCTTGAATGAGTTTCACAGATGCTTAGTCTTTTCACAAATAACATACCAGTCCTTCTTTACATACTGTTAAGAAACCTATAAAACAACTCATGGTTATTTTGACCACCTAGTTAAAAAATATGTGAGTTTTATTATGATTCTTGAATCATCCATAAAAATGTTTACGGAAACCACAAGATCCTGTTTTACCCACAGAACTAAAATAAGGCATCAATCAACAATTCTATTAAACAGGTACCTGTGCATACGTAGTAGCATTCAAAATGGTCAGGCAATTCACCCACTTTGAATTAAACACAATAAGAGGAGACATTTCTGGATGGTGGCACACTGGGGAAGGACTTACAGGTCCCGAGAAGAAATAGTTACAGGCCCTATCATGTTTTAAGTGCAGTTTTGCCTCTCTACCCACTTGTGCCATGACTGATAGAAGGCAGCTGCCTCTCAGTGCTGCTTGAGGGGTTGAGATTTCCAGAAACAGCTCAATAACCTCAACCATTTCCCATCAGGTAGAACCAGGATGCTACTAATGAAACATACTGATGGATACCAGATGCAACTGCTGCAAATTTTATAATAACTGCTGCAGATATTATTTCTGCTTCAAATCTCACACAAACTAACAGCTTCTGTTTGGAGGTGGCAAAGTTACAGAAGTGCTTATGTTACTTAACTTTGATGGCCAATCTATCTTAACATTAAGAATAAAAAGTAACAAAGAGGACAAGTGTATTTTAGGTCAAAAAGATTACAGGTGGTTCTGCTTCTATCAGGCTTTCTATGTATAACACTCATAGCACAGGGACATATTTTCTTTCAAAGAAGCATCCCACCTCATGAAAAATGTGGAATCCTCCCCTGTGCTCACCACTACAGCTGGTTTGAGATATTCCTCACATAAATTTTCGAGTTTTGGCCTACAAAACTGTACGTGATTGACACAAATTTCAGCTGAAACCTAAAGTAACCACCAGAATTTTCCCCAGAAAGCAGACATTTTCAGGAAAAAAATATCAGTCAAAAATAGCTCTGTATCAAGAACAGTTTCACTGGGAAATTTCCAGCAAGCTGTTTTCAGTACAGACTCAAGCCTTGAACGGTTTTGAGAGGTACATAACACTGAATGGGCTTTCTTCAAGGAGTATCTCTAACAGTAAAAGTGAAAGGATGTAATTCCCATCAGTAGCAGAATGCACAAATTCTAAGAAATTCTAACAAATTACCTTTCTTTGCATTAGAAAGTTCAAGACTTTCTACTAAGCTGACACAGGGAGCAAGATAACATGTAGCTGTTTTCTTCTGAAACAGAGAGGGAGCATGGTTTTTCCTAGTATTTTGAAACATGCCAAGTTAAAAACTAATAATTTTTCTTTTTTTTCAGAAAAATATTTCAAATGGAAATAGGGCCCTGCAAAATTCTTTTAAAAGTTAATAAACATCTTTAAGCTACATGTGGCATTGGCAGGAAGAACTTAAACTACAGATGGCAAACCAGATCTCTTTATTTGCACATCCTTCTCTTCATCTGCAATGCTAAAGCAACCACAAAAAAAAAAGTAACGTATTTCTGCCAAATCAATGTCAACTTTAAGTAGATTATTCCTTCTGAGTTTACACTATAATTTGATCCAATTAGTCAAAGATGAGTGCGTTATTGTTTTCTATCTGGATCTGAGGTATAACCAGTATGTTGAACTACAAAATCCCAAAGGCTATCCTAGGTAAAACTAGAAAAGACCCAAGTTTTCACAGCCCTACACTCCCATGGGCATTGTACTGGTGACATGGGATTATTTCTAATGTATGCTAAGGAAGGGTAAATGGGCAGAGGATTGTACTGTGTGTTTTCAAATGATGGATCTTCAGGGGAACTTCATTCATGGCTGCTTGAATCTGGAATTACAGTTTATACTTATTTATAAAACTACTAATAATAAACAAAATAAATACAGACTTTACAAACTCATTCAGTGTTCTGTTTTCTTCCTAGTCATGCTTTTTTTTTTTTCAAAACCCACAAACTTCAATATGTCATTTA
Source organism: Oxyruncus cristatus (assembly GCA_013399855.1). Taxonomy (NCBI): domain Eukaryota; kingdom Metazoa; phylum Chordata; class Aves; order Passeriformes; family Cotingidae; genus Oxyruncus; species Oxyruncus cristatus. Next base: position 2,766,480 of record VXAY01000767.1, on the reverse strand, counting down.
TCCAATAATTTGTCAGTTGTCTTCACAGTTTTCCATGACCACAACCCCATCTCTGAAATGTATTTCCTGAGCTGAAACAGAAAATTGCTGCCTCATTTTAATTTCAGTCCCACCTTAAAATAAATTTCTAATAGTAAGTCAGAAGATTAATTTTAATTACTAGTGAGTACTTATGATCCTGTACTCCAACTTAGGAGTTATCTATGGACTTTTTTTTTTTTTTTTAACAAGTGCTTCCCATCCTCCTCCAGGCACTTAGATCTGTTCCCTGCATGCTTGTAATGGTGGCAAGCTATGTGGAACAGGGCTGCTACAGAGAACAAAATGAGCTAGAAAAGGAACTTGGAATTTTCTACTGCACACCTCTCAGTGTCTATTAAATACAGAGGTCTACATGTACTTTTCCAGTTGGGGAACTCTCACGACCAATGATGTCAGGAATGATCTCTCTGTATTATGCTGTTACACTTTCTTACTAAAAATCTACTCACTGTTCTCAGGAGGCAGGATATTAAAAATAGATACAATTTTAGACCTACTAGAAAAGATATACTGAGACCTATAACTCATGTGAAGAGCAACTTTAATCTCTGTGTAAAAGGTAATTAAACGAGGTCCAGCTGCAGCCTGGCTGTCAATGAGGCCAGCTCAGAAATACTTGGGGGAGCTATCCCCATTCTTTTTTTGGCTGTATGTCCCCCTTTGGTTTTACATCTGCACTTGCCAATCAGCCTTACAGCTTTGCAACTATCTTTAAGAAAGTTATAGGTGAGGAACAGCTGAGAAGAAAGAGAATTCCTCACATCTGAAGCAAGGTGTGAAGCCACATCTGAAGCAACAGGTCTGCCGCAATGCAGAAATGTGGCTTTCCCAGGCTTTTTTCACTGAGCAAAGCCTTCTGTTTCCCTGCTGAACAAAGCTTTCTGTTTCTCTTAGTACCCTGAAATGTAAAGGTTGCTAACCAACAATTGCACACTGTCTCAGGAACATCTTACTGGGGATTGCTCATTCAAGGCACGGGTGGACGCTCCCCTTCATCTGCAGTTCTCTAACAAAAAAGACATATCCCAACTCTCAGGAATTCTACTTACAAGTAGCAAAGCCCAAGAAAGGATGGTTTATTATTTACCCAGGTGCTAAGGGCTGCCTCAGCCATGTCTTTTCCATGTAACCATAGTCCTTTATCTTTCTCTCTTCATGCCCCAGTTCTTCATATTAAAACACAGAGCTAATCACACTTCTATCCTGAGGATACAGAACATAGATGTTTGGCAGCCACTGTATAACCAACATGTAATCTCTTCAATGAATAATGCTTGTGTTAGAGATACTTCTATCTTTTTTGGAGGTTGTTCAGGAATTAATAGCAAGCTGGAAAATACTTACAAGAAGCATTAAGATTGGGGTTTTTCGCTAATATTATTAGAGGCAGCTGGTTTATTTTAAGAATAACTGCATTAGACTGCAGTTACAGGAGTGAAGAGGTCACACGTAGCATCTCAGAGACATGGGCTGCACTCAGTGCCCAAGGGAGCATTTGGCTGTTCCCCTGAGGGTTTGTGTTTGCTGACCAGCGCGTTGGAAGCATTTAAGGATAGCAGGATGGAAGCTCTGATTTACTTGCTCTTAAGCAACTCTCTTATAAATTAGAGTTTACTTTCACTCATATGGAGATACTTTCTTTGATTTTCTATTCCCAACAGCTAGGACTAGAGATAGTGCTTTAAGCACAAATGCCGTCTCTGGTAAGCATGGACCGATTTCTAAGTGCATGGGAAGCTCTGGGTTTTGCAAATGCACAAGAGAACATACTATGTTTATTTTTTAACAGCACTGCTTTTTGTTTGTTAGTACAAAAAATATTGAAATTAAAGGCACATGAATTTTAAATGAAGCTTTAAATAATTTATTTTTATTTCTGCCCTGCAGATGGCTTTACTTAAAGCTAACAAACACTTAAAAATATACGTGCACACCTGAAACAGACTGATTTTATTTCTTCATTAATGACATGAAGGGTCATTAACAGAGTGAGTGCAGAGAGCCTTGAGTAACTTTTAGGTGTACTATAACACTTCCACTTTGGTACCCAAGTTCAAATTCGGCTCCTCCAAACCAGCTGAATCACTGTGAAACCTACTGCATGCAAGCAGGAGTTAGTAAGAAACCATCATGATTTAAAACCAGAAGAATGAATGGAGATTTCTTTTCAGAAAATCTACTATTTGCCAAAAAAAAGTATGCCATGTTACATGGTGTTACAAAAACACCATTAGAATGACCGTTTTGAAACAAAATTTAACACCTCTGTGCCTGTTAAAGATAGGAAGTAGAAAAATTATCCACTCTGAATATATTGGTTGATTTCTTTTTCCTAACAGTGAATTGTCCAAACACTGAGTAATTGAGTTCATCTAGTATTAAAAGCTATGCACTAATTGTATAGGTATTATCTCTCTCTTACAGTGATTTTTTTTTTTTGAAGAGTCTGTTTTTCTGTGATCTGCTATGATGGCTTATTGCATAATCAAATGTCAACAATTCAGGTCTCAGACTCAAGACATGAATCAAAGTTCCTCAAACTCAATTAAAAACAGCAAAAAAATCAGGAATAGGCATCCTGTCCTCAGAGTAAGAATCAGAAAAGGCATATGCCTGCTCAAACATAATTGATAGTTCTGGTGAAATTTTTATTTTTATTTTTCATAAAACTTATACTAGATGTTATTGTAGAAAAGGAGCACAAAGTCCATGTAAGCACAGATGAAATATGTTTAAAATAACTCAACACACCCTCAATCAAAATGATTTTCAGTTTGCTCAGTTGTACTTCAGGTGTATGAATTAGTTAATGGGAAATGCATGACTGAAGCTTCATACACACATCTGTGGATGGCCCTAGCCAGAAGCAAAATACACGTAAAAGTAGAAAAGTTTCAAATAGAAGGACTCATAGAGAATATTGGCATGTACTATCCTGTAGCAGGTATGATAATCAGCCATAGTGCAGATTTGAGTGATAAAAATGAATATAGATTGGGTTAGACTGCAAAGTAAATCAACACAGAAGCATTAACTTCAGAGTCAAAGCACCCGGCCATCCTGTTTAATTGACATTTTAAGCCTGAACGAGACCAGCAGATTTTCAGTATCTTGAATAATAATTAGACTCTATCCTATATATAATGCATAAAGAACCACACTTCTCATTCTAGTGATAAAATTTGGTATTTCTGGGTGAATAAATGTAACGACAAAGAAGGAAATTAACAGCAAATCATTGTGGCTAATAAGGAAGTGTTGATCCAAAATATTAATTCTCTCCACGGAAGCAAGACAAGCTAGACAGTAGGCTGCAGCAGTGCTGCAGAAGAATTGGCAATTAGACAAGTGCTATGTCTACTATCTTTAAAGTACAAAGAAATGATTTGTCTTTGCCAGACTGTGAAGAAGGTAAGCTGACATAAATTAGAAGACATTAATGCATGTTAGTTTCTTATTATTCACATTGGCAAGGCTCTCCATCATCTTCATGGAAAGTAAGTATCAACTCGAAAAATACACAGAAAGTTTCACTCTATTACCATAGGCTCCTCCAGACAATCATTTCAAAATTAATCCCTGCAGAAATGTCCAAATGCCAAACGAGTCAAGAACACAGTACAGCAGAGACTATTCATCCCATTTCTAGCGGCCCAAACTCACACAATGCCATTCCTGTCTCAGCTCTCTCCATTCTGATGAAGTGCCTGAGCAGGAGGACTTCCAACCGAGGGGTGTGTTTCTACACACAACGCAGTCAATTGTTCTTGTAATGCCTACTAGTTATCAAACAAGATTTCCCCTCAGTGATGGCTCATTTTAGCTACTCTGGTTCAGAAAAGTAAGCAAACCAGAGACACAGGTCATTTCAATCGTATTGAAGGATCAGAAAATGCAGACTTTGAAATACAAAACGTGAAGAAGAGTGCTTGATAACTGCATGAAAATGTAAATGCTTTGGGGATAATACATGGAGGCACCAAGTGGCATAAAGTTAGAGGAAATGACTGAGGTATTTTGGTAAGTCAAAGTACAAATGTAACTGCTTTTTACCCAGCCGAGCTCAGTCCTGTTTGTGTGCTTTCACACACACCTCCTGTCCCAAGTATTCTGAGAACAGTGAGACCATGATACATAAGAAGATTGTGATGGTCTCCCCATGCCTTTCAGGACACTTGTGGCACTTCGTTTTGAGGGTTTTTTTTGTTTTGGTTTGGTTTTTTTATGAACAAGTTTGGATCCTGATGTTGCTAGAGGAGAGCGGTTTATTTTAAAATTTATTAATTCATCATTGTTTTAGCAACTGGGAACATAATCCCTTGGATTAACATCCAAAATGGTTAGATATAGCAAGTTATGTTTCTAAGCTGCCTGCTCCTCGTAACTCCCATTTCAAGGCTCTAGCCCAGGAAGCAGGCTTACTAAGCAATACAGCCAGCACCTACAGATCTAACACCTGCCTCTCAGCTTCTACATGCACACAGGGCTTTAGAAAATGGCTTTGTTACTGATACCCAAATAAATTTATGCGTACTCGTACCATTGCTCATATAGGGAATTCATGAAAAATCTCATATCTTATCAAAACTTGTATCAAAACGTAACATTTTGCAGATTCGAAATAGGAACAAACCCAGATTGGAAACAGATTCGGTGATAACCGGTTTTCCTTGATGACTTTTACAGACAGCAACCTCACATGTAGAGACTCCTGGGTACTCCACAGCTTTGCTGGGTGGTGATGGGGAAGATATAGCAAACATCTTTCCTTTATCTGATCATGTGTAAATGAATAATTCAGCTGCTATATTGGTGATAAGATGATTGCTAAATGGTTCTTCTCAACTTCTACCAATGGCTTGATGAAAGGAATTAACAATGACAGTGATAAGTTGTTTTCTCAGGCATTGAGACTTCATGACGAGAGAGGATTTATTTTGTGGTCAGGAGACGTTTTATCAGTTGAATATTGTTCTTCATTAAATGCATTAGAGGCGTCCAAAGATTTACTGGGCATTTAAGCAACTTCTGGACAATCCTTGTGCCTCTCCACAGTGATAAGGATCATCTTTCTTTACTGAATGCACAGGCCGTAATACAGTTCAATTTGTTCACCATCTTTCCTCTGTCACTTATCCTGTTACATTTATCTCAGTAATTCATTACAGGCCTAATCTGTCTCCAGGTTTTGAGGGTTCCTTAATGTATATGTGTTTGCTCAAATATGTCAGACTTAATGGACATGTTTTAGGATGATGCATGTCAAACCTAATGTATTTACCTCATTAATCAGGCTTGTTTCCTTCATATCTATTTCCATTCCCTAAGAATGAGAAAACATGAATTCAACAGCTGTTTACTTAATACTCTGGTAAGAACACCCAAAGTTTTAACAGTTTACATAATGGTGAATAAAACCAAGCCTTTGGTTCAGCAGAGTGGGGTGTCTGGTGTTTTTCCCTTCCTGGAAGCTTGGTGCAAGCTTATATAAACAAGCAGATAAACTGCTATTGTTTTCATCAAGCTTTGGAATAGGACAGTGGATAATTTATATATCTGAGCACTATGAGTATGTACATTAAATTGCACATTCAGAAATGAAATCTGAAGCATACTTTCTCAGTTCCAGTGTTCCTCAGATCTAGATTTCAGGAAGAAACCAAGAGAAAAAAGGGCAGATGACACTGGAGCAAAGAAACTGTTGTTAAGAAATGGTTATGGATATGGAAACAAAAAGATAGGCTCTGTATGGTGGTCTAGATAATGAGGCAATATTGGGGTACCCCACAGGCAGTAAAGAGTGACCACCACTTGGCAGTCTATATTTGTGGGAAAAACATACATAAGAACCAGGAAGAAAAGAGGAATCAGAGACAAACAAATTTATCTGGGACACTAGAAAGAATTTAGGTCTGCCCCTCATAGAAAAGTCTGCTCATGAAGTGTGGGTTTTTATTATCATGTATATAATTTCGTAGTATGGCTACTGGGTGCTAAATAAAACAATATCATAATATAAAGCCAGGGTTATCATATTTAGTATTTGATACCTCAATACAAATAATTGTAATGCTGACATTTCCTTTTAAGCCAAACCTACTTACATCTACAACATATTACATGTCCTACATTTGCTATCAGTATATCTGTAAAATTGCTATCGAGTAGCTAGCAGCCTACCCATAAAACTTGCTGTGAAGGACATTCCTGGCTTCTATTGAAAATGTAGTTTGATCACTTTGCTGCATATAGAGCTTAAAGGGGTGTATTTTTTAAAAAAAACACAATGCAACATATAAAATACCAACAACACTTCCTTTCTGGACCGTTGGGCATTTGAGGGATTCAACCAAATGCTCTCTAAAGAAGACAAATCTCCGAAAAGTTTCTTAAAAAAAGGAAAAAGTTTCTCCTTTTTTTCTGAACAGATTGCCTTTAAATTACACTGCAAACCCCTTCTATAAGGTTGTTCTTGGAAAGCAGAAAGAAGGATGATAAAGCCTGCCTTAAGGCAGATGATTATCAAGAACTTTAATGGAATTGAGCTGCTGGGCTACAGCAGAAATACAAAAGAATCCCTTGACCTCAGTGTGTGTTTTTGTTCTAGCACAAAGCAGCAAAGTCTACAATGCACTTTTAATGTTGCTTTGATAGTGTGGAAGCCCAACCCTCTATCTAGCTAGAGACTTTAAAAACACTTTTAAGTCTCTGCAGGCATTTTCTCTGTATTATCTACGAGGTTCCCTTTTAATGTTGGATGGATCAATTTTTAGCAACTGACCTGGACCTATAACGGAAATTTGACAAAAATTAGTCGCAAGTCTTTCTTCAAAGTTTCAAAAATTCTGACTGCATTCATCTTCACAACCTTTGCCCATCTCTGAATTTCAGTCGAAATTCTCCAAACAAACAACAGGGGTCAATGCAGGTACGTCAGGGGTCAATTATGCAATTTCTTTCCAAGAACTGTGAATCTTTCTACTATGAATTCTAACCCCAGCCTGCCTCAGGGAATTAACTCCCCCCACAACTTCACTAGGCAATACCTAGATGTATTTTAGATTGCTACTACCAGTTATCATGTTAGCAATATTTGCTCTCTCGTGTACAAAGCTCAAGCAAACTGAAGGCTTATTCAGATTGTTAAAATATATTTTATTTTTACTAGTGATGTCATTTCGGGGACAAAAATCTACTTTCAGTGACACCCCGATGTCAAAACTCAAGAGGCTTTTATTAAAAAATGAATCTACTCTTTTAGCTCAATCAGTGACATATTAAATATAACATTTGAAACCAAAAACATTCCAGTTCAATAAGCAATTCCTTTAGATGAACTATCTGTGCTTTCATGTACTCCCTGAATTTCGGTGCTTTAGACCAGAAGAGTTTGTTTACTTCACTTAGGTTGCTAAGGATGAAATAACTGCTGGAAATCCAATATGGTGAATAATCACATTCACACATAGAAATATCTGTGACAAAAAAATACTCTTTCTTTGTATTGAAATCTGAGTATAAATTTAAGAGTAGACTTGAAACCTTCTCAGACACTTCTCATCAGCCTACTTATGCTGAGATTATGTTTTGTGTGAAGCTTAAGTTTATCATTAGCAAAAAGGATATTCCATGCTGACTTGCTCCTCTAGAGAATTTGTCACCCGTTTGGGGAAACAAAGAGAAAAGGAAACTGAACCCAGAAAAATTATCATCATGCAGCTTCCAAACATGGGGCTTGGTAAATCACCAAAGTGTTGATGTCTGAGAAAATGGCACATTCAGTCTTTCCCTTCAGCCTCAGTACAGATTCATATCAACACTGAAGAATGATGTGATTAATTATGACTAAATTTCCTGAAGAATGAATTCTTCAGTAATTAGCATTTGTTTGCTTGTGCCGTGGATTTTTGTCTTTTCCCTTGAAGCTGTTTGTCAATGAAAACTCTTAAGGCATTATAATTAATGCAATCATACTTTTCTAGGAGTTAGCTGCTAATTTGAAACGGTACTTGAAATATGGAGCATTGAACTTTTTAACAAATGCTTTTTTCTTCTCAAGATGTCCAATTATTACATTCTCTATGTGTCATCTGTAACTGTCTTGTGAGTTTTTGGGCCATTGTGACAATGGGGAAATTTAAGACAATAACACTTCTACTGCCTTGGAGGAACAGAATTCTTTTCCTTTGTAAAATAAAGGCTTTTTTATGTTTACATGGGAACAGTACTGTCAGGAGCTTGACACATCACCTTTACATTCAATAAAAGAATTTTATATATAGGAATATTTGGAGACCCTGTTGTACCTGTCTGAGCTGGGGAGTCTCTCATGAAATGAAGGGAAAGTCAACCTTTTCATTATGTCCTTCCCCTTACTAGATACTTTAGCATTTTCCACATCATCCCTCCTTCAAAACCCAACTACTTTATTGCAAAGGGCTTGAGAAAAGAGCTCGGAAGATGATTGAACCTGAAAGTGATACTCCTCATGGATTCTAAGGTCTGCTGCCTTTGGGGGTGGGAGCACTGGTAGCATCTGTGCTGCCAGGGCCACATTTGACTTCCTCACTGACAGTACAGCAAAGGCATCCAGAGTGTGACGTATTTTTTGAAACTTTCAAAATGTTTTAAATATATGTTGAAGTACAGTATAGCACTCATATAAATGACTGCTTCATACAAAAATGTTCATGTGTTCCTGAGATACAGGTATATGAGGAGAGAAACTGTATATAACTAGGCATTCTTGCTTTCTGTCAATTTAGCAAATCAAAAAAATCAGCAAAATACTTAAATTTGTTTGAATCAACAATTGACAATACATTAAAACCCTAGCAACTGCAATTTTACACGTTTTCTGTTTAACCCACCCAGAAGTGTTTCATTATTAGAAAATGATGAATCAGCATTGTCTTACATGATACCAGCCTAGAAGACTGTTCAGTTATAAATTTGTTCAGCTCTAAGTTTATTAAGAGTTTTGAACAAACCCAGTAGAATAAACCCATTAAAGTACAGCTAAAAACCCCCAGTGAACTTTGTTTTCTTAAAACGAGGGGGAATGGCCTTGAGCTGATGGAGGGTAGATTTAGAGTAGACATTAGAAAGAAATTCTTTACTATAAGGATGATGAGGCACTGGAACAGGTTGCCCAGAGAAGCTGGAGGTGTTCAAGGCCAAGTTGGATGGGACTTGGAGCAGCCTGGGATAGTGGAAAGTCCATAGTCTAGTAACCACGGTGGTGTTGGATCAAGGGTTGGACTTGATGATCTCAGAGGTCCCTTCCAATCCGTCTGATTCTATGATTCTATGATTCTAAGTGTTCCTGTCAATGGCAGGGTTTGGAATGAGATGATCTTAAAGGTCCCTTCTAACCCAAACCATTCTATGATAACTCTATGATTCTATAAAACGACTGTTTATGATGATGACAAATGGAGTTAGAAACGAATTTACAGCCCACTGAAATTTTCAAGATTTCTGAGAGGTTCCTGTTCTGGAAGAACCTCCAATACTGTGAAACTGTTGCGCAAAAACAACTGACCAAAAGCCTCCACCAAGATGTGAACAGGCCCCTTTGATCAGACTTAGGACCTGGCTTATTGTCATGTGCCTGACAGCAGTAAGGCACAGCATTTACAGAGCCATCCTTCCTGTGTTATTCCCTTTTCCTTCTGAGAACAGAAGATCAGAAGCTGATAACAAAGAAATCTGAATTTGGATCTTTTACATCTCAGATAATCCTCCGCACCAACAAGTTCTTTATAATCTTCAAAAGTTCTTCCTTGTGTATGCTTTTGACTAAAAATGGCAAGCTGAAGGGGGAAATGTTCCAAATTAATGTTTCTGAAAGCTGTACAGAATTCCAGCAGTAAAAATAATCCGTATGTTTCTATGAAAACCTTTATATCAGAAAAATGCAAGAACCTCGATCAAGGAATTTTAAAAGAATCTGAACAAGATCCAGGAATGCTTGCTATCCAAAAAGAACAATACAGATATACAGCAGCAAAAATACCAATGCAAGATAAAACGTAGCCTGATGAGAGTGAAATTAAACACAGCATGGTACTGATATAGGAGTATTCAGGAGGTACACTGAGATCCATGCTTCTAATTTTGTAGGCTTAGGCTTGTCCTACTAAAGTAAGTAATGACTGGTACATTGTGCATTAGGATTCATTGTTAAAATGTTAATAAATTTGCTTAGACTTCTATTACTTCTACTGTGCCAATACCCCCTATTGCACATAATGTTTCCCATCATCAAAGTTTCCTGACATTAGGAACCAGATCCTCAAACTCATTGAGTTATTCTAGACAGATTGACAAGGCAGAATAGGGATAGCTGGCATTCTGTGCCGAGCACTTCAGAAATGGCATTGTGTAGGGAGAAGAAGATGCTTTTGCAACTGGTAAAATTCAGCTAAATTGTATGAATGGAAAGGTCTACGTAGGAGTTATAGGAATTTCCTCAGGGCAGCACTGCCTGGCTTCTCTGTAGCACTACTTACTGTGGACTTGTATAGGTTTGGGCCACAGAGATACCTGTCACTTTATCAATGTCATCAGCCCTTCAAAAGGTGAAGAAAAAGCTATTTATTTTCTTTGGAAAAAAAGATTTTGGTGGACAGGAGGGCTGGTCCCACAGGGATGATCTCTCCCAGCTAACGGAGGGCCTTGTGAACCCAAGGTACAACTGAAGTCTCACTTTGGGGAATGGAAACCAACCTGCTTCATAACCACTATGCCCCATCAGAGACTCAGATTTGGTGCCTGTGGGAGGAGCAAAATATTAACACCCTCAAAATGTTACATGATACATTACAAAGTAAATTATCAAAATATATAGCAACTTGTCCTCAGACACAACCACCAATTACACTGATGTACTACAAGGAAGCACTGAAGTATTTTAAGAAAAAAAGTTGCTGCAAATAGTTGATTTTAACTGGCAGTATATAGATGAAAAAATTAAATGGAAACATTTCACATAAATCAAAGTGAAAGTTTTGGCAATTTTTGGCACAGAGGCAAAATAATTTCAATCTTAAGTGAGTTAATATCTGCTGGTCAATGTCTAATTCTTTATTTACAGATCGAGAAGCATGTATTTCTATTTTCAGGGCTAGTGCATACCCACTCACAGAATGCCCTCAGAGTCTTACCCTGCGATGTTCAAAGTTCTTGCTATTTAGTTGCTGTAATGGAGCCAGATTATGGTTGGGTTCATAGAGAGGGAAGACTTTAGGGATCTTTCCATCAGACAAGACAGCCAGAGTTTATTTGGCTGAATTTGGGACTGGAAAGGATGTACAAGTCAATAAAGCATGCAAACATTTCCCTAATATCCCAAAGAGAAATGTGTTTCAACATGATACATCTGTACAGCCTCGTTTGCTGGGTTGACAGTATTTGTGAAATGAATGAGATTCTGGCTTGAAAAATCATTTAAGAGTGTCCTGAAACCATGGAATTAGATTTAACTATGGCTGCAGTCTCTGTCTGGGAAGAGAACTTGCTAAAGGAGAATCTTTTCTGTTCAGAGTCACTTCTTTATGTTGATGACATACTGCTCTAATAAAAACCTCAAACAGACTTCTGTTTTGTCCTCCATTGCCTATTAGATATTTTTACATGTCCTGAGATTAAAAATTAGCACATGCCAATCACAAAGCGGGGTGGATGGTGCCACCCTTCTGAAAAGTTTAGAGCAAAGGCAACCTTATTTTCAGTAACAGCTTTAAGTCCTTCTGAACAGACACCTGTTTGCTACTCTTTCAGATCAGTTTATCACAGTGATTACTCTGCTATTCAGAATTTTAATCGGATTTTTACTAATTCAAGGCCAGATGACAGAGTTACAGTATGTCAGTACTACTCCCACTGAAAGTATCATGCCAACCCTCTAATTAAGCCACTATGTGTCACCCACTAGTTTTAGAGGCTGAAATGATCTTTCATAACCAGACTCCAAGGCCCTTCTGTCAAGCATTCAAGCATTGCATTGATCCACAATGGTAATGGTATGTACTCATCTGTTACATAGTTGATGAAATCAGGCTATCCAGTGACAGAGCTAAATGAAAGCTAAAGCTGACATTAGTGGGCAAAGAAATAAAGTAATGAGAATTAAACAAGCCTTTTTCCAAGAACTGACAGCAATAAAATCCAGTGTAAAATATAATTTTGTACCTATCACATGACTCTGACATGTAGTCCTTGTCATGGTGTCCTCCTCTTCTTCTTGCAGGTTTTCTGTGACTACTTTAGCCTGTACATAGTGCAACAACAAAAGTGAAGAACATCTGTGACTGTTTATGTTGCTTCAGAATAACTACAGAATATTTTTCAGAAATAAACCAGGTAAAGTTACATGGCAGCTATGAGTATATAAGTATTTAAACTGTCCCATTCTATGAATGATATCTGAGGACAGCAACTTTAATTTCACTCAAAGTCACAATATGCAGCCACCAAAAATACCCTTGCAAGATGCCATTCTTTGAAAGAAAAAGTCTTTTTCTGCACTAGAAAAAAAAAAAAAGAAACACCAAAAAAACTCAGCTCTGACCTTTTGCTTGTCTCTGGAAATGCCATGTTTCAGATGTTAAAAAAAAAAGTGAACTTGATATATAGTATGGTATCTCTCTAGTTTAGTTTGCAAGCACTGAACTTCAGCATTTTTATTTCCACCTCTGTTTAAAAGCATTTATTAGCTAAACAGAGAGAAAACCTTCATTTAAGAATGCAGTGCACTCTAAGAGCCTGTATGTGATATTCAAGTTTGTGCTATTCAAACCCCCTAGATATTCTATTTTTTCAGATGAAGATGTATTTTTGTTCTGTTCTTCTGCACTCCTATTTTCCAAGTGAACAGATAATCTGAGTGCCTCCCTGGCATACAGTGAAATCCCCCTCCATTACAAGCCATCAGATCCAGAGACATAACTCAGATCCAGAGACATATTTTTCTGCCATGCTACATAAATCAAACAGGAATAAAGATACTTGCAGGCTGATGAGAGGGGGAAAAGCCAGTGCTACAAAAACCAATGCTTTCAATAACTAAGAGATCTTAAATTATTTGCTAATCACTCTCTGCTGCTTTAAACTACTTATAGCACATTCACCATAACATTTAATATGTTCTGTGATCTAAACCAGTAGAATTTATCATCATTTGCATGGCATATCTTTGATCATAGCATGTATTCTGCTTGTCTGGCTTACACAAGTAGCCCTATTGACCTCCTGTGACCAGCCTAAGGAAGACATGAAAGACTCGGTTTCTAGATCTATAAAAGTGCATTTGTAATCTTTCAATCCTACAGATTTGATTACATCTTTTTTTTTGTCTTCTGAAATGACGCTCTTCAGGCTACGGAAAATGAGGAGGCAAGTGATCATTTGGCATCAGTTTTCGGATAGAGCAGTTTCTCACATTTGCAGACTGTGCTTGGCTGCTGCTGTGACATTTCACAATATTGCGATAGATCTCTGGGTGTTCCCCAAACACACAGACTGCAGACACCGAGTGCTACACAAAACTCCTGGTGTCTTGATTTTGGTGCCACGCTTCCAACTCACAAAGTAGAGCCTATGGCTTTTCTAAATTACAGAGGGCTGTAATAAAATCACAAAGATGAAATGAAGCAGCGCAGCACAAAAATGATTGTATCTCACCTTAAGCTCCAGCCAAGGACATGAAAAAGTACCTGAGAATGTGGAATATCCTTGGTGTAGGCTAAAGTATTATGTATTTCTGTTGGCTGGCCTTTAGAGCAAAGTGCTTTTTTGATGAACGCTAACGGGAAGTGTATCCCTCTGAAGGTGAATGCACAAGGCCACCACTGGTGGAACATTGCTTTTTCCATAAATTCAGTGGCAGTCCAGCAATAACTTTCTTTGCATGAACAGAAATCAGAGGTAATTGGTGCATATGTTATGGTATAATAGTGCCTCAAGTCTTTACCTGGCACATCATAAGAGAAGTGATTTAATCATCAAAAATTAAATAGGTTTTAAAGGAAAAACTTGCTAGAAAAATTAATGTTAAAAAATGTTCTGCCCAGGATTTAAGGCAGCAGTATATATCTGAGATGCAGTTTTGAAATACAGCAGCTTCCGCACTGAACCGTAGGACAGAATGCACTTTGCATTGTTCAAAAAAAAATAAAAGAAATCTTCCTAGTTTAAGGTTTTTCAAAAGATTTATGATGTTTTCTCCAAAAGCATTAATTTTGTCCTTTTATGAGGAAAAAAAATGCACAACAGGTCGTTCTACTTCATGCAACTGTTTTCAGTCACAGCTATATCCCAGTCCTTTGCAATCTGCTTCAAAGTGAGCAGACACCAAAGAATAATTGGAAATGATAGTAATAAGATGCATGGACTTCAAATTTAAAGACTTTCCATTGTTTTTCTTTTAGAAGTTTGGAGGACAAGATGAAATATCACATATTGAGGAATCTTAAGGTATACCTCTTTCATAAGTTAACATTAATAACTGTAAGCACATTTTAAATCTCACTATTCTAGATGTCATCAGTCTTTTGGCACTAGATATTTCTTTCAGGAATGAAGTGCCACAATAAACACAATATGAAACTCAAAAAGATGAAGCATATAATGTAAATGAATCTACAAAAACATACAAAAATACTTTGTTTCCCAGCTAACAAAAGAGTGTATGGTATAGCAGAGGTAATGCCTTTTCGCTATGACTAATATGTCCTTAAAAATGAAATAGTATAATTAGCATTTCTCTATTGTTTGTGTACAGTAAGGACAAGCTTTGTAGTTCCCTCATAAAATGAAGTGTGTTTCTTGAAGATATACTTAAAAGACTATTACTGAAGCAGCTAAAAAGACTTCACAAAATGACAGACAAAAAGCACAGCAAATTATTGCAGCATTAGAAAATAATAAGTTAGAAAGAAATTGTAGAAGCAATGTGTAGAGGTTTTTGTACTTCTGTACAGTGAAGATATACCCTAAGCTGTCAGGACCATATTAAATGGGGCATAGTTAAACTGAGTGGCTCTGATAAGGGGCTCTGCTTTGCTATCAAAGTTCTAGATCAGTTGGATTGAATTTCCTGCATATTGCACATTTCCAGACTTTCATTCTCTCTCTTTCCTTTCAGTGACACTACAAGGACAGCCTTAGATATGCTTATAATTTGTGGTTTTATAATGCAGGAGGCATCTACATTTTCAAAGAAGAGATGTTACGACAGGAGTCAGGAGGAAAGTTTTCAAACACATTCCTTTTGCATATATTCCCCGTAAGTTTTAAAAAATGACCTTGCAGATGTTCTTAGGAAAGACATCTGTGCAAAAGTAAAAAACCCCACATTTGCCTGAATTTGAAACCCCATATGGGATGCTTTGACCTTAAGCATCCTAAACATCAGTACTAAGATAAG
This sequence comes from Oxyruncus cristatus, assembly GCA_013399855.1. NCBI lineage: Eukaryota > Metazoa > Chordata > Aves > Passeriformes > Cotingidae > Oxyruncus > Oxyruncus cristatus. Next base: position 2,751,008 of record VXAY01000767.1, on the reverse strand, counting down.
AGTTTCTCCAGTTCCCATTATGAAGCTTTTTGCAATGTTTTTGCAACGCATCCAAAAGAATTTGTGTTTCAAATTCTCTCAGAGGAAATAGTTGTATGTGCTGCACTTCAGTAACTCAGTTCTGTCAGAAAAACAAAAGTAGTAGCCTCAGCTTCATATTAAGCATTATATTTGGACATCTAACTTTTTGTTAAAATTGTGATTATGGTTAATAATTGTCATTACAATATGGTCAAGACAGCTATCAGGAATGAGAAAAGAATGCTATTGAGTTAAAGCACCTCTGTTCTCCTGGTGCCTGGACTTTGAAACATCATGGGAAAGGACCTTGCTAGGCAAGAAATTGCTCATTAAATTCTAAGGTTAATTAATAGAAGCTTCATAAGGAAGGGTACCCATCCAGCTTGACTTTAGGTTACAGTCCTAGACTCACTGTGAACACTTCCTAGTGCAGTAAAGTTAATAACACAACCTTCAAGAATCAGAATCTAGCAGCTAACACAGAAAATAAACTGATTTTTCTTCTAAATTGCAACATTCCTACTCTCTAGGCAAGTTAAATTATCAGGTACAGTTAGTACCTTATTGAAGTATAAAACTTACTACAGGGCACCAACGGGGAGATTTTTAATGGCAAGAAGAGAGATGCAGATCAAACGTATGTTTTTGCTTTTGAATGTTCCCTCTTAAGTGACAAATATTCCCCAACGTGGTCAAATACTTTGCCTTTTCCCCATCAGTAGTGCTCTTCTAAGCCTTAATGACTTCTATAATGTTCAGAGGAATGCTTAACACTGGCATGCAATTTTCAGGGAAAGGGGAAAAAACTAAAAAAAAGAAAATGGTCCTATTACTTCACTCTACTACAGGATGATTATAGCATTGTTGTTCATATATCTCCACTGGAATTGAATTGCCAGCAGAAGCAGTAGGATCTTCACGACTAGCTGTATAATGTGGCCTATAGTCAAGCTGCCAACTTTTGTATTAATTCACAATTCTCTAGCTACACAAAGTCTTTCGATCTTATATATAAACAGTTATTATCCTGTTTGCCTGTACTGGCAATAGGAAACACATCCAGAAGTTAAAAAGAAGGTAATAATGTTTTCATGTACTAAAGCACTTACCAGGGTCTGATTCTGCATTTCCATATCAGCTTTTGTGTTGCTGTTTTTCTTGTGGTTTCCTTGAGAGCTGATAGAGTTGCCATGAAGAGAGGAGCCCTGGGAGCTGCCCTTCGACACACTCCTGTAGGAAACATTATTTGATCCACTTTCTGTCTGCTGAGCTGCTTTCTTATCAACTCTGCAGGTAGCGAGTGATTCCTCTGATAAATTACATTGCCCTTCTTCAATCACTCTACTTTCCCATTCCTTTAATGTTTAAAGTAACCCCTCTGTATCTTTCTGTCTCTAGACCTTTGAGTGATAAATGTTTCTAACTAGCCTTGATCAAACCTGTCACTTGCAATTTCAGGTAGTATATCAATTTAGCCTTTCACATATAATGATTTATATTATATTTGGGACTGCTGTGGGGCAAACGTGAAAACACAGTATAACAATTGCTAAGTTCTTCTGTGACCAAAGGTTGGGGTAGCTAGAGATGTAATTAATTCTGACTAGTTACCAAATATGGCCTTGCTGGTTACAATACAGGAAGCTAGAATACATTAAAACATGTACCTAATTATCCTCTATCTTTACACACCATCTGCCTAGATTCTTGATTTTTGGAATCATTTGAATTTTTATCAACCTGGACGTAATTCGCCATTCTTTAATTTCAAAGAGCAGTGGTTTGGCTAACAAAGTAACATGAACAAAATTATCATCTAATTATTAATGCTTTTTTCCCTGTAGAGATTAAAGTCCCAAATGTGTACCTGCTGATTGTTACTGTGAATTCTTAGCGTAAAAGGAACATACATTGAACTTAGCATCTGGGCATTTGTAAAACTGCGTGTACATCAATACGTATCAAATTGTGTTCCAGAGTTTTACCTGTTTAAAAGCTCCTTTACAAAACTGTCCTTTGGTGAGTACGTAGCTGTGGTCGAACCTCTGACGTGTTCACATTCAATCTCACCAGTTGTGTCTTGGGGAGGTTTCATAATTTTGCTCTCCATGGCTAAAATGTCACCATTGTCTGTTTTCCTGTTAATTTCATTTTCTATTTCACAGTGTTGTTCGGTTTTCTTTTTTTCTTTTCTTCTCTCTAATTTTGCCTGTTTAATTCCAAACCCTGAAACTTTTGCGTCCTTTTTTTCTACCTTAGTTTTAGGAACATCAGTTTTCCTGCTACTCAGAGCTGGGAGTTTACTCTTTCGAAAGCCAAACCAACTTGCTATAGAGGGCCCAGTCTTTTGTTTAGTCTCCACAGTGGGAGATTTGGGTTGTCCCTGACCCTTTTGCACATTTTCTTGGATGCATAACATGACTTTCTCCTCTATTGTAGGTTGCAGAGACGGTGAACTCAAAACATCATTAACCTTCTCAGAGGCTTCTGCTAATTTTAAAGACATTTGCTGCCTTTGTGATTTTGTTGCTTCCAGTTTATGAGGATACTTTATTCCATCGAAACTTTGAAAGGACAAAATTTGTTTAGAAGATACAGTAGCTGATGCTTCTAACTCCAATTCTGCTGACAGAACAGTTTTTTTGCTTAGAGCTTCGTGTTTAAAACTTTCAGTGCTCCTCTCACTCTGCACAGATCGGCTGCGTGCATCTTTCTGAGTAAATGGTTTGTTTCCATCACACTTTGAAGCGTTATGAAACAAGTCTACTTTTGGAGATGATTTGAAGGGCAGTTTGCTCGGGCTTCCATGCTGGCTATTGCAACTACTCATATTTCCAAGAGAACCTTGTCTAGGATAAGAATTTTCTGTGGGTTTAGAAGTATGTAAAAGAGTCTCTTGTGTCACTGCTGACCCAGGAACAGCCTTGATTTGAACTCCTTCCACGGCTGAGTTCTGCCTGGTTAGAGAACTGCCTCTGTCAGAAGTGTTTGTAATAATCTGAGTCCGTACTTTTCCGAGACCTTCTGTCAGAGGGGCAGATGGCTTCTCCCCTGTTTGAATGCTAAAACTCTGACTACGAGCTTTTGCTCCATTCATGCCCAGAGCTGGCTTCAAGTGCGACTTGTTGCTAGAAGAAACAGATCTCTTAACTAATCTGTTTTCTAATCCATCTACTCTGTCTACCACCAAGCTGCAGTTTTCATGTGAATGAGGTGATGCTGTATCCATGCTAAGTCCCACAGTAGAATTATTTTTTACTTCAGTATCAGACTTAGAGTCTTTTAATTCAGCATACGCTGCACCTCTGGTGGTTACACATACAGATTCAGTTTGCTTGTACTTACTTGAACTCACATTACTTTTGGAAGCTGCATTTATACTGTCTTTTTCCTGCTTCCCTGGTACAGTAGAGCTCTTGCGGAGAAGCTGGGGAGATTTGACAAATAATTTCAGTCCTACAGGAAGACGGGTTTTCATTCCTTTCTCGTTAGAGTTTTGAGTAGCGTGTGCAGGATCACTGGCGTGAAACAGTGTTGGTGGGGATTTGTTTACCTGAGATAGCAAAGGCTCACTTGTGCTGGTTGTATGACACTGAGGAGTTGTAGGGAGAATGTTTGGCATCTTTTGTAGCTGATCCACCCCACTGTCAGTGGAAGTATTTTTTTTCCTGGAATATGTGTCTTGAGAAGAAGTTGTTTCCAGTGACGGACAACCTAGAGAAAAGGACCTGGCCGTTTGAAAATCTGTGCTGGAATATTCACGGTTCCTGTGGAGACCCAGCTGATTAGGGTTTTTTAGGCAGACTTGCTTTGTGGAAACTTTGGAAAGTCCTTGGCATGCACCATGGGATTGCTGAGATGTGCATTTATTTTGCATAATTCCTTCTGCATTTTCTTGAAGGCAAGATAATTCAATTTTGGCCCCAGAAGATACATTTTTTGCTTGCATTTCATAACTAGATTGATTGTGAAAGCCAGAGTTCATAGTTCCTTTTAATGGTGATGATTTCAGTATATTTTTTGCTGTTTCAGTGGGACCAGCTCCTCCTAACTTTACTGCTACAGGTGGAGAATGAGAATAATTAGGCCGAATCAACAGGGATGTTGACCTGCCTGGAGGAAGGGGTGGGGATGGAGATCGGGCTTCTACAGTGGCTAAATCACAATGAAAGTCTCTGGTTGGAGGTTCTCCATAGTTACTTGGCTCTATAAGGTGCTGAGGCAACAGTGGTGATGCTGGACCCTGACTCTTTGGATACTTCGACCCATCGCCTCTGCCTGGACGTTTCAAGTCGGGCAGGGGGTGCTGGGCAGGGGGCTTTGGAACCTGAAAGTCAACTTTTGAGTCAAAATGACCAGGTGGACTTTGTGACTTTTTGAATCTTGAGAGCTTTACAGGTGGCAGGGCAGGTGATTTTTCAAGGGCTGTGGGGCCCACTGATAGAGCTACAGATGTCTCCCCACTCTCTGAGATCACAGTTTTTTGTGGAGAAAATTTACCTCTGCTGGGTATTTTAGTTACATTTGGCTTTTGACTGATTCCTGCATGCACAGTGGAGCTTGAATTGGCCTTGTAAGATGCATCATACACTGGCTTCACTAGTTTTTGTCGTGAAGTATTTTGCAGTGTCACTCTTCCACAGCGTGAAGATTCACTGCAGGTCATGGAGACAACTGTATTTTTATTCCCTGTATTATCTTCAAGGTTATTTCTCTCAGTTTCATCTTCTGGTCTTTCTAAAGCAGTGTAGTTTCTAGCATTGGTTCCTGTCTGCAAATCAGTTATTCCCTGAGGTGTAAGTTCAGTGTATTCTGCACTGGACATAGTTTGTGGCTGGTTGATTGAAATCTCATTTCTTGTTACAGTGACAACTCCAGTTTGATGTGAGCTGAATTCAATAGGCTCACCATCCTCAGCATCAAATATTACTGTAATGCACTCTTCAGATGAGGTCTTTTTTATAACCTTTTGTTGTTTAATGAAATTACATGTCTTCGGCCTAATGTCTGAGTGAACAGGTATCTGGTTTTCCTCTTTGTCACTAGATACAAACTGAGAATTCTCCGTGACTTTGAGCATGTCAGAGGTCTCTGTGTACTTCTCAGTAAAGGGAGTTGCTAATAAATCTGATGGACTTTTCTCATCACTGCTTTCTATATGCAGTTCATCCAAGACTTCATTGTCATCAGTATCTGAAAGCTGAAAATTAAGGTCCTTCCAGCCTATATTAGCATGGCTTTGATTTAACTGTAACTCAGGCAGCTTTGTTCTGGTGCATGATTTTACTTCTCCCTGAAATCCAGTGACGAAACTAGTCAATTTTTCAGGTCTTTCCTTTGAATTAAAATATGAATTTCTTTCTGAAAAATGTTTCCTATTAGGATCCCAGTTAAAGAGACTGTCAGAGATGCTATGAGTTAATTTGTTACAATAAGTCCTGCAGTCTTTGCTTGGTAATTCCTGCAGTAACAATAAGGAGGAAGAGTCATCATCTGCATCATCATGCGAATCTGAATCATAAGAGAAAGTTTTGTTATGTTCAATGCAAATACTTCCCATTTCCGTTGGCTTACAATGAGTCTGTTCATTATGGCCCCCACATTTAACTCCAGGGGAATATATTCCTTCATTAGAGTTCATGCAGTCCTTGTAACCCCATTTTGATATTACTGAAGGCGATTCAAGTAATATTTTTTGCTTCTGTAATTTCTTCAGCCCTTCTAAGATATGGTTTTCCTTGATACGAGTTGGAGGTAGATCATCTGCGGGACTTGAGAGGTTGCTTGGGAGCGAGGAACCGATGCTTATTCTTTTATCCCATCTCACGGATGACTGTTGAAATAAAATAAAACTCACATATTACTCTCAAGTGCTGTCAATAAAAGCGTTACCACATTGGTAAAGAGATACAGCAGTTGCATTAGGACATTACATTCATCCATTGCTATTAAGAGCAAAGTTCTTTTTTAATAAAGGATTTCATAGGGATGTGAAGGCTGCAGTGCATTTAAAACCTGTGGAAAGAACAATATGAATGGAAGGATTAAGATAAAAAAGAAGAGCAATTTGGGCTATGAAAGACACAATAAATTTCAGAATTAATGAGGAGACTAAGCAAGTTGGAGTGACAAAGGAATTCCAAAAAATTTAAACAGGAGGGAGATATTGCAGTGGGAACTCTTACTGAGTTTAGTTACAACTCTTTTCAATATAAAATAGAGAAGAAAATTAAAAAAACTTCTGAAATAGGAAACTTTTCATTTAATCTTGTTTCAGATTAATTTAAGCTAATAAATTAAGAAAATTAATTTGATTTACCCTTCTGCTGCATGTCTTTCCATCATTCCAAGTGTAGGAGGAACCACTGGAATATTCACTGCAAGCGCTTGAGAGGGACAGTTCACTGCTGCTGCAGCTGCTCCGGGGATACAGGCGACTAGAACCTGTCATATTTAATTGACTCTGGCATTTCAAGACAGGTATGCTGGATTTAACATTCTGCTGGCACTCCTAAAATATGAGAAGAAATAGAAATATCTTGTGGGTGGAAAAAGATCATTTAAATTCCCCTTGATTAAGAATGGCAAAGAAAAAGTAAGTAAGCCACTGACACCTTCCTGTTACACTGATAGCATCTGGTGAATTTAATACAGAGAACTAAATTAAAAATTGCTAACAATTTTATTTCCTCAGTGTTTTCTTCTTTATTCTTGAACTAGTATTCTGCTCTTCTTTTGCTAAAGATTATTCTATTTGAATTATGCTTTATACATAAACAACGTGCTCTGGTAAGATCCAGAAAACAAAGTTATAAGAATACAAGTACATCTTGACAACTGCATTATAGCCCCACAATTTAACAGATGAGGCTGTACACCCTGGACAAGGTAAATTAATTTAGTATCCTGAGCAGAATTTCCACTGAGAATGGAATCTCTCCATTACAGTCTAATTTTGGTTTCCTATCTAGTTCAAAGCTTTGTCTAAGAAACTCTCTGACGTAGGACAATCCATCTTTGTGTCGCTCGCAGACAGCTGAAGCCTCTTGCTTATGCAATTTATTGACACTTTATGGCTGCCTTTAGTACTTGTGTAGTTATCACCCCTCTCCAAATGCAATTTCAGCTGACTGTGACTAAGTGCCAGCTTTGAGGAAGAGAGTAATGAAGAGTAGATAGCACTTTAGGTAAAATATTAAACCTCTGTAGGAGTATCTAGGATGCCTTTAATTTGTTTTCAAACTAATACTTTTGTGCCTAACAGCGTTTGAGCTTCTTTAATGTTAAGTGCTTGCACTATTCTGTTGTGCTATTCTCCAGTTTCCTTACAGAATCAGACATCATTTTAATTACCAGGAACACCAGACGTAAACTACATGAAAGAAGGTTGTAGTGAGACGAGGGTGGGTCTCTTCTCCTGAGCAGCAACTGATTAGAGAAGAGGAAAAGGCCTCAAGTTGTGCCAGGGGAGGTTTAGATTGGATATTGGGAAAAATTCCTTCACCAAAAGAGTTGTCAAGCATTGGAGCAGGGAAGTGGTCGAGTCACCATCCCCGGAGGGATTTAAAAGACGTGTAGATGTGGCACCTGGGGACACAATTTAGTGGCGGATTTGGCAGTGTTGGGTTAATAGCTGGACTCAATGATCCTAAAGGACCTTTCCACCCAGTGGTGGGTTAATGGTTGGATTTGATGGTGTTAAGGGTCTTCTTCAAGCTAAATGATTCTATGACTGCTTCATAAAACTTCCCTTTGGATTTCATTAAGGCAAGTTGAAACAGTATTTATTGAAAGCTGAAACAACATTGATTGATTTTTTTGTATGCAGATATACCTCAAATTAATTTTGCTTAAATGAAGAATTTACCTTTACATTCAGGAAGAAACAAGAAATCTGAATTTACTGAACCCATAAAGCAATTATCAAAAGTGTGTATGCCGCAGACACGGCTTCTTCATGCAAATCTCTGGAACAAAGCTTGGTTTGTAGGCACTTCTCACACACTGACATGTTTTTTGGCCTTCTGCTAATTTCTTCCATTTATTCCGCCATGTCCTCCCATTTACTACTACTAGGGTTGAACCTTTTTTCAGCTGAATGGGAGAGAGCAGAATTTTTACTGCTGAGGAGTTCATCAGTACAGCTGTTCATTGCTCAGCTGACATCATAATGGTCTGGTTTTGACAAACGTAACTACAGGGCAAATCATTATTCTTTGTCACAGGCAAAACCTATGAATGGGAAAATCATTTAGAGGCAGCAGGAGCACATTTCACCTCTGGGAGTTATTGGTACATGTTCTCCTAGGAAGTCAAATGGATGCAGGAGGAATTGCCTTTAAATCCACTGGCTCTGGGAAGAATACATCTTTTAGCATCAGAGGCAGGCTGATGCCTGTCTCTTTGGCTCTGAAGCAGACTTTTTTGCTCTGCTGAGAGAAATTAGTCTTTATTTCTGACATGGTGGTTCCCATGGGAGACCCTCTCTCATCAGCTTCCTCAGCTGTGACGGCGTCATTCCTGGTAAGGGTGACTGTGCAGAGGCCAATGGCAGCATCTGCTTGTTCTGGCTATTTCATTGCATTTCAGCTGTGGCACTGGGAAAACATGTCATGTCACATTCCTACCCCTCATACTGGCCTGTGTCCCAGCCATTACAGTGTTTAAGGGAAATCCTGTAAATCCTTTCCTTTGGGAATCTCCTGTAGGAGAAAAGAGCCTAGTGACAAGTACTGCCTTCCTGTCATCTTCAGCTAGTCTGAGCCTCCCCATCCTCACTTTGTTTCCTTTACACCTAAGAGAGGAGGAAGGCATTTGGTCCTACAGTTTCAGCAATGGGAAAGATGGAGATGTCTAAGCAAAAGCAAAAGAACAGTGTATTACTGTAATCATCTTTAATGTTTAAGAGAGGAGAAAATGTGACAAAAACATCATGTCACTCCAGATTCTGAAGTAGGATATCTACCCAATTTCTAGATTGCATTCAGATCACTAAGGAGAGTGGAATTTTCTCCTGCAATTTGCCTTTATTCTCTAAATTATCCAAGAGAGTATTTTGAATAGCATGTTTATGATGCATTAATTAAATACATTTAACTTGCATATGGGTCTATTAACTGACATGGTGAAATTTTAATTTTTTGTAATCATGATTCTTTAGTCATTACATTTAATGAAATTAGAGTAAAAAGGCCTGAATGTAGTATTACTGCTTAAAAACGCAATTTTCACTAGAAATCACAGAAAATTGAAAGAATCAGACCATTAAAGACACAAAACTCTATATTAGAGAAACCTAACCTGAAGGCTTAATTAAATATAATGCAAAGGGTTGTTAGCATTTTTGTGAACCTTTGAAACAATGCCTTTTCATTAAAGTACGTATTACAAAGGAGATTACATTTTTGTTGACACTACTATACTTCAAGATCAAAGGCACAAGCAGGTTCAATGTTCTGCTCTTGTACTCTTTGTTTCCCTCTGTGTGACTTTTGTTTTTTAAGCTGCTTTTCTCTTTGACAATGAAACATGAAAGCCACGCTGGCTAACGTTTTGCCAAATAAGCACAAAGCTAACTCTGTCTGAAAAAAAAAAAAAAAATGCAGAGCCCATGAATTTTTAAAAGTTCATACATAATATATCATAAAAGTAGAATGAATAATACGGTGCATGGGCTTTAATAAAAAGCTCCTTGACCATTTCTCAGAGATTCTGAGATGTAATCAATAGCCAAAAAGGTATACTGGGGACATTGCAAAGATTTATGCCTTTTTTGCACACAGTGACACTATCTGCTTACTATATCAACTGAGGACACAATATTGAATTTCAGAGAACAGAAGGAAGTAGAAGTATTGTTATCTGTCTCAACAGTGTTTCAATTCAGAGCTTTATGGCTCATCCCTGGCATCAGACTTCAGAGGCAAAAAGGAGGTTCCAAATGAGGGGTACAAGGACAGCACAAACACTCACGTGAATCTGAGCATCAGCACTTCGCGCTTGCATCAGGCTTCTGTTTCGTTCTACTTCTGAAAGCAAATCCCCAGATGAGAGGTCTAAGATGCGTGAATGGAGTTTCTGGGGGGGCAGAAAGGAATGAGCAAAGCATAAGCATTTGTCAAATATGCAGCAGATCAGCATTTTTAAAATTCCAAACTCTGCTGTTCAATTTCAAGGGAAATGAAGACCCCGAGGTAAAAGGGGATTTGTTCCAATTTGAAACGTTGCTCTTTGTGCTTACTTTGTCCAAGACTTCCTATCTGGAGAACAGATCATTCTTCATCCAAAACAAACTCTACTTTTTCTTCTAGTCACTGTTTTGCAACTTGTCGTTACTTCACATGCAACAATGACAGATGAACGTGAGTCCCACCATTATCCATAGGGTTTGACAGGTTTCAGGAAAAAAGCATAAAAATGAACTAGAAAATTAACATTTATAAATCAATCTACATGTTCATGTTGTTTTATTTACGAGCTGTTACACCTTGCTTGAATGATTGCAAAAGTGACCCTATTTTTAACCAGCATTGATCTTCCAAAGGCCTCCTCTGCACACATTTTAACTCAAAGTCATTAATGTCATCTGTTAGGAACAATTAATGTGAATAGAAAATAATTGCATCAGGGAACTAGGGACTCAGAGGATTTTGTGCATTAATATTCACATGCTGTTCAATTATATACACAGTTATTTTCTCAGTTTTGCTTGGGAGTATGGCTGTGCTTGTGCCTTTCCCTCCATGTTCACCTGTATGCAAATTCTAAGGGTTTCAGCACGTATTAAGCCTGATTTGTTTTAATTGTAGTTTCAATAAAATCCGTGATTGATGTGAATGTCTTGGCTGATGACTTCAAAAGAAGAAATATCTGCAGTCTTGTTAGTCCCTTGGCCAATATACCATGTAACAGGTAGTATGGATCTGACTCACAGCCCATTGAAATCAATGAAAATGGACTAAAAAAATAAAAAAGCCCCAAACTTTGGGTAAGGCTCTTCTTGTTTTTCCACTAATTCTCCAGGCTTGCAACCTAAGAGACCACATCTACCCCCTTCCTCAGCACCAGGATGCTCAGCTTAGAGGAACAAATGATGCCAGGTGCTTTGCCAGGGGACCACGTGAAGGATGAAAACCATGGAGATTTGTCGAGGCTGTGTGAGTGTCTCGTCCCCCTGTTCATCCAAAAAGACTGGTCAAAGAGGGAAAAAGCATCTGCAACCACAAAAGCCTTTACACACTGTGCAGTAGTAGCAATAGCAAGACAGTTCTTTGCAGGGCCCTGAAACATGAGTCATACAGTATCTTACACCCAGCTACTCCCCAGCCCGCTCTCTTGGTACTCACTACAGAAATTAATCTGCCAGAGAACAAAGCAGGCAGCCGTTCCTACAGCCTCTGTTATCTGCATGCTGTGCTTCAGGCATCTATTCCAGAAAATTTAGCAAGTTTTTTTAAAAACTACTAATTATATATTTGGGAGTCATTTCTCAAGTGTTGCATATTCATCCAGGATTCTTTAGGAAGTATGATCTGTTCTGGAATGATTATGGAGAATATTTTCAATGATCAGTGTTCTGTGTAAACATATTTTGTCCAATATATTGTTGACTAGATTAAAATGCTACAAGCACTCAGTATCCAAGGTCACGTCTCATTATAATTATTAACTACATCCAGGCTATGTGTTTCTTAACATCAGTGATCCTATCTCCAAGTTTTTCAGCATGCCCCTTTCAAAGTGTTATTACCAGTACTACTGTCAGCTGTTTGTTCAAGATTCAAGCTCCAGATAAAAGCTTCGCAAACTCACGGTTTTACTGACTTTGTACATTTGTTACTCTTGACAATAATTCCAACTGCATCACTGAACCACCAGAGAATTCCACTGCTTTCAGAACCAAGAGTCACTGTTGCTATGAACAAGGGTGTATTTGCCATTTGCAGAGGAATTAATTACTTTTTCCAGTGAAACCAGTCACCTGAGATATTTTAGTGGAAGTTAGAATAGTCAGATCTGTGCATTAGAGATGATGACTGGGGACATCTGAGGTGGATGAACATTTATAGCTGAACATCTATTTTCCCAGAAAAAAGGTATCCTCGAAATAGTGCAATAGGAGTTTTACTGCTGTAAAACTGTCTTCCCATTTTTCCAGCAAGTCATTTAAATACTTTATTACTTAAAATGTAACATATAAGCATCTCAGTAAGGGAAATGAAATATTCCCCTACAAGGTCATCTCATGGAATTTAGTGCGCTGGTGTTACTGCCTGTGTCAGACATCAGGGCAGAGATCAGCCCAGTTGGAACAGGCAGAAAACAAACAATTTTTGGCCAGTGATCAGATGTAGCCCAGCAGAGCAGGCTGGAAAAAGCTCTGGGTTATAGCTGTCCCTCCTACTGGCTCAGTGACCAGAGGGGCTGGGCTGCACAGGGGTCATGCTGTGTTTGAATCATCTTTGCCAGGGTTAAACTCTATGACACTATAAAACTGTAATAACAAAGGTGAATCAGCAGGCTGAAATGACTAACAAAGAAGGAGAGTGTGTTCTCAAGATGTATAATGTGATTTTATTTCTGTATCAAACAAGATCATCACGTTGGGAATATTCCTCCCCACACATATGCAAATAAACTAACAGACACAGCCAGCACAATGACTAGCATTAACAAACAGCATAATAAAGTTTGAGATCATTAATTAACTATAATCACACAGCTCTGAGGCAAGTCATCCAATTACAAAAGAAAAGGACGAGAAAATTGTTTTTCTTTCTATTATTTTTCTTTTCTCCATTTTCAAATTAAAAAATGGGAAAAACTCTAGTATTTGTCAAAAAAACTCATTAATGATCCATTTAAAATCAAGTGACAGATTGTGCTAACTGTGTATCTTCATTCTGATTTCTTCTCAGATACACAAAATGTACTGTGTCCTTTATGGTTATTTTCAGATGACAGTCACATAACTAGATCAAGGAGTTACTGCTGCCTTGAAAATGGTACAGTATTAAAATCACTGCTGATGCTATCATGATACAATGCAACAAAAGGCAGACCACAGCACAGAATGACTTCCACAGAAAAGATCACACCAGTTTAAATGAATACCTAAATATGAAACTGAGGGCTTACAACTATTAATTCAAGTTATCTGCCCTGTTTGTTGGTGCCCTATATAATGATAGGGGAAAATTGGGCAATACTTATAGATCATGAGGAGTGTCTGGCCCCCTCTGAAAGCAGGAAAGCATCAGGATCACTGAATCGTGGACCAGAAAACCCTTATGGAAGTGAATACATCACGGACAGGGTCAACTTCCTTGGAAATTACCCTGTGCTGAGTACTGGCAGGTGTGGACTAACAAGTTTGTAGCATCTTAACTTGAGTGGACCCACATCTCTCCAGAAAGTGGGTGATGAGAGGCTCAGAGGCTGGGGAAGAACACAGAGGGCCTCTCTGCAGCTGCCTATGACCAGTAGAAGAAGAACTCCTCCTTCACCTGAGAGATTGATGCAGAAAAGGCTGTGCCCTTTGGGGCTCAATGTCAAGATTAACTCCCGCAACCCACGTGAAAAATAAAAACAAAGTAATTGATAATTTAGGGGGAAGCCTATTATATCAAATGCAATAGGAAATACAATTATGTGGCAGGAGATAACCGATCCATCAAACAGCAGGCCAGCTCCCCCTCCCCCAGCAGCATCCTTATTAAGGCTTTCTAGGAAGATAAAAGAAGGCTACTAGCTGCTGGCATGAGGCAATATTACAGAGAGACGCCCCAACTATTGTGCCTCTTGACACATCTGTGCAGAGTATCTATCAGTTCCCATCTCCTTTCTGAAACATCTAATGGCCTGCAGCTTTGCCAGAACAATTTTCAATGAATTATGCCAAACGGTACCCAGTCTCCGATATTGGATGAGTTAATTGATATTAAATCAATTGGCTTTGTTTTTCTCACATGAGCCAAAGTCCATCATTCACAAGAAAAGAATTCTCTCTCTAGGTACTAAGGAGACATTTCCATCCTGGTGCTCTGTGCCAGAGCAGTAAATGTTTGGTGTGCGTGGCCCTCTCCTGTCTTTCCTATTATCCAGGGCATCACAAACCTGAACAGGCACACTCTGCACTGCCCTCCTCTACAGCCCGGCCATTGCAATTGGGCTGGCAGGGGCTACCTGTTCTGCAGCCTTCACACCACTCACTTTAATAATTATCTGCACAGAGAATATTCCCCTCAAGTCCACAATCAACAACACCACCGCTGCAATTCTACCCCTGTTGTACTAAATGAGTTAAAAAACATAAAAGAAGTGCAACACAAGAAAAGTGCTGATATAGTGATATCTTTATAGGTGTAAAAGAGGGTCATGAAAGACAAGAGCTCTTTACACATAGATAGCAGACCACAGAAGGAAAAAATATTACTAGATATGCTATTTACATACTATTAGTTTATGTAGAAGTATAATCTTTCATGAAACAAAATCTGAATTTTTGCAGACCTTAGATAAATTCCAGAGGGGGTGTTCAGCTGGAAATGAGAGAACATCCTACACCTATTCCATCATAAATTACCTAGATTAGGAAAATGCCCTGTTCAAAACACAAAGTCTGAATTTCTCATCCACTAAATATTCTGGAACTAAGAAGGAAATTAAGTATAGTTCAGGAAAAAATAATAAAACCTCTGAAAGTAGAAATAGATTTTGCCTTCAGACAAATAAGAGTTTGCAATACATATGCTTTTGACATATGGTAATTCTGCTTTTTAAAGAGAATAGAACAAGTAGTTGACAACAAAAAGCAGCCAAACATGAAGCCAAAGTGAAAGCTGCAAAAAGATGCTTCCATTTTATTTAATTCTAATAATCACTAACATAGGAAATGCAATTGTATACTATGCAAATTTGGCAATGCCTGATATTTTATTGAATATAATTGATGTAATGAAGATAAGGTTATAATAATTTTCTTTTCAGCTCTGGAAGTTGTGTATTTAATAGAAAATTCTGAATTATGTCCTACTTTCCTACTATTCATTTCATATAAGCAGAACTTCATGTCCATCACTGTTTTAAATTTGTGTAAATGCAAACCTGGTCTAGTGAAGGGCATCCCTGCCTATGGCAGGGGGACTGGAACAAGGTGAGCTTTTGGGTCCCTTCCAATCCAAACCAGCCTATGATTCTATGAAAATTATTCTTTCCATTTCCACAGTTTATAATGGCAACAGCAATTTGCACATTAAGCACTTCCCATTAATTAACCTGTTGGGTTAGGAACTTTTCCTCCTTCCAGTTGCTTTCTGCATCTGAAAAAAGGCAGCTTCCCAGTAGAGTTCCTGTGCATGGTATATGCCAGCCCAGATTGCTTTTTATAACTATATCCTTTAGAGTAATTTAAAGAACATTGAATTGTGAAAATAGAAGCACCTTCTTTCCTCCTAAATCTCTGATAATTTTCTTTGCAACTGTAATTTATCCTAACATTGCGAAGTTACTTCTGATTCTGACTGCTATAAATATTTCAGACTAACATGAAGCCCAGCATTCCTGTGGTTCAGCTGCTGAATACAGTGTGTTTTTAAAGAAGCATTCCTGTCCTTTTTACCACTTTTCATCAGTTTCAGCATGAAACAAGGTCCCTTAGGAACAACCATGTTTCTGTATTTCTGCCCAGAAGTAAACAGTTAATAACGTGTGGGGTTTTTTGTTACCAGTTCTGGGAATAAAACATAGACTTACCTTATAAACTACATGGAACGTCTATGTAGGCCCATATCTCTCTACTTTTTGCAGAAGCACATTAAAAAGAAACCAAGGATGGCCTCTTTTAAAGGATGAAGAAATAGGAAAACACTTGTTATTCCTGGATGAAGGGAATCACAGTGGGGGAAGTTCAACACTTCCAAAGGAAGAAACACCAGAATCAGATACTGACTTTTCTTTCTCTCAGCCTTAGGTCATGTCCTGAGTCCATGCTCATATTCACTGGTAGTAACACGACAGCTCAACAATCCTTCTGTATTTATACAGCTTATAAAATTCGTTACAGGTTTGACTATTTGAGATTATTTTGCAACAAATATTTAGACTCAAATTTTCACTTGTACATATAGCAACTATTACCAACTGATCTGTACCTGCGCATTTCTTTAAGCAACAAAATTTTGCATCAAGCAGCCGGGGAAGAGAAAATAGTGAAGTATCAGTGAGGCATAGGAGCAAAGGTTCCCCACAGCTCTCTTCTGACCCTAGTGTTTTCCGGCAGGACATCACCTAGAGAAAGTGAATAAAGCTGTGCAACATGGGCAACAGGACTTAGCCACAGGAGACATTTAGGAGATCATGCAATATGGGGTCAGCTTGTCAGGGAACTCCTTTCTCCTACTGCTGGGCCGTGTTTAACCATGTACAGGGTTGGGGCTAAAACTGGAGAGAGAAACTAACAGCCTATGACTGTTTAAAATACTCTCCCTTACGCAAGGTAATTATATGTTACTTCTTAGACCTCTAAAACCTATTAATATAGCTCTGCAAGGGCAAGAACATATAACTTCTGATTGTAAAGCTAATGCACCACACTGAGCTATTTTTTTCTATTTCTGTGTTGCTACAGACACCGTTTACAACAGACCAAGCTGTTAATGAAGGAGCTTGATATTTGGCAAAAGGGTGTATCATGAAACATTATACAGCTCAGGCAAAGCAACTCAGAAGTCTCAAACCCCATTGTATTTAGTACAGGCATGGATGTTGTCTTTCACATTTATTATTCTGTTTTTTCTTAAGGTCTGCCTTGACAGATTAACTCAGTTTGCTCAGTATGTTGCTGCAAGGGTTCTCAACAGCCGTACTGCAGAGACCACCACTACAGGTGGTTGTATTTATTTTTGGTGGGAGGAGCGGGTTAATACACAGTAAGGGAACCCCAGGACAACTCTTACAGTGGTATGAGCAAACAGTTGGAGACTTTTATTGGTTTTACCTACAGCTGTGTAAAATACAGAAAACAATCACAGACATGCAGTATTGCTCAGTGGTAATAGGAGGAAGAGTTATACATAAATGAATATTAAAGGATTAGCTGTAAAATACATTTCAGTAAGATAAATGAGTTCTCAGTACCAAAAAAATAAACCAACAACAACAAAACAACTAAAAAAGGAAGTTTTCAGCTATTCCATAAATTTGAAGTGAGTGGATTTGAATTTTCCATTATCGAATAAAAATGCTTCCATGAAAGTTTTAATTTGATTTTCCATCTGTTTTTTTGTGGGTTTTCCCTCCTACTAGGCACACGTTGCTAAAAAAACTATACAGAAGATTCTAGACTTTAAATACAAACCCAGAATTAATAGTGGTTTGTCAATTTTGCTGGCAAATCCTCCAGGGAAGTTTACTGAGTCTTAGGACAATATCCAAGACAAAGTACAAGAGTATGATACTACAAACATTTGTATGGAAGATTAGAGTGATAAAACTACATCAGAAAATCCTGTTAACAAGGCAAATTCAGCACAAAAAGTAAAACAAAGCTTTCATTTGTGTCTCCTGCAGATTTTCCAAGCTTGTGGGTCTATATTATTATTGATCCATCCAGGGATAGCAAAACCCAGTGAAGTAGATTCCAAAGTAACTCAGAAGGTTGGAAACTTATATTCTAGGGTATAAATTGGGAGGTATTAAGCAGACACTTGATATATAAACACAAATAACGTAATCTTTCTGCATTCTTCAGAGAGTTGACAACATTAATGTAAGACTAAAATTACTCCTGTTCCAAATCCTTAGTTTTATTAATTTTCATAAACTGCTTTAAATGAAAGTTACATTGAAAAACACAAAATAATCCTCTCTGATCCTGGTTTTCATTTTATAAGTCTATCAGCGTTTTCAAGCTTTGAGATTCCAAAGTGTTAGTTCTCATTTTAATAGCACTATGGTAGGAGTCTGTAAATATTGCAGTAATATTAAAATGAGCTAATTTAATTTCTTAGGAAAATGTATGTATAAAGTTCCCTGTGGTTAGTAATTACCGTAAAGTCAACAGTTTACATCAATGACCGGGTAATCAGCTAGTCAGAATGTGAATAATTAATGAAAAAATGTTTTCAACAAGCTTGCAAAAGGAAGACTCCTTGGAGCATGGTAAAACAGCACTGCTGTGAGAACAATGTTGGGCAAGATTCGAGCCTCTTATTAAGTACGTATTTTTATCTCGTTTCTTATTTTTGTAAATGTCTTTCTATTGATCTAATGCTACTTAATATGTTAATTCCACTGTCCTAAATGAGGACCAGCATCATGTAGGTGCTATGAACTAAGGAAACACCAAAGAGTAAAAGGCAAGAATCCTGCACATCCTGACACCTCCTGTTGTTACACTGTTCAGACACAAAACCATTTTGTTTTTAACATTCCAGCATTGTCAGAATGAGTCTAGGAAACAACTTTATACTGAACTCCCATAACAAGGAAGAACTATACCATTAATCTTTTCTGGCATGTCCTACACTTGCTATCTCTGCTTCAGCAGTAAATAGATGGGCTGTTTTCTATTATTTCACTGTATTTAAAAAATGCTTTAATATAAAAACACAGGAGAAAAGTACAGACTATGAGTCTCACTTCTGCAACAGTCATTGCATTATCAATCTTTATATGATTAAAAGCTACTTACTAATTTCAACATACTGCTAAATTGCTCATACTATGACAGTCAGTGATATTCCTGGTAGCACAACATAATATTGGTCGCTGCCTTTGTGATTCCTACAGTTTAAAATTCATTTTCACATTCACTTTCTGACTATGCCCCAAAATAATCTAAAGGAATTAGGCAGACGTCAGTACGATCTTCTTATTGACATTTATGTTGATCGATGTTGGCTCTTACAGAATTGGAATCTACAGATCAATTCCCTTATTAGATTCGTTCTCAGTGCTGCCATGATCATTTTATCACAGAAGCTGCTGCCATCAAATGCTGCTTTATCACTTTATAATGGGATAAGCTGAAGCTTTCCTCTGGCATATAGTTGGAAATGATAACTGTCTGAGCTGTAAATATTTCTCTCAGAGATTTGTCATTGTATCCTTTTAAAATGCATATGTCTGTTTTAGAAGCTATTTTAAACTGAATCTACCTAAAAAGTAATATTTTTTTTGTCCACAATAAAATTCCAGTTCTCAAGGGGGTAAAAAACCCCCGGCGCTAACACTGGAGACGCCCAATTAATTACTTTCTTCTTGCTCAGCCTATGAGCTAGATGGTAGAAAAAAATGAGGCTAGCAATGAAGATATGACAGAAAAAACAAAATGGTCTCAGGAACAGTAAGCAGTATTGTATGAACACACACACACACACGCAAACACTCCAAAAAGCACACACAATACATATACAAGGTTTGTCACATGTATTTTATCTGGTTTTGAAAATATGCAGGGCCATGGTATTTTTTTGTAAGAGTGGTGTTACAGCTCCTGTTGAGAAAGGAGTTCATCACATTAATTTAAATCTCCGATAAAATAAATTAGCTTTTTTATTGCCAGGTTGAACTACAGGGCTGTGATTGTTATGTATTGCTACAATCTAAGTCTTAATGGCATTTTAGCCCTGTGGTGGTCAAACAGAAACCATTTCAAACCGTCTAAAGGCTATTAAAACATGTGCAGATGTCTGGAAAATTAATACTATTATCTAACTCTAACCTTTTGCCTGTAGGAGGAAAAGGAGAGTGAAGGCTCAGGGAAGAAGTTTTAGATCAATACATGGCAACAGAGGAGAGTAAGCACCGTTCACATGGAATTTTGTTGGCTGTGAACAGGTGATTCAAGTGAGCAGATTCATCCTAATTTGGATTTCAATGAAATCATTCATTTACTCAGAAAAATAATTTAAGAGAGATGAGCAACATTTTTGCAATCCTTCCTCACTACTGTTTCCCAAGGTCCAGCGATCTAGACACTGGAAAGGTTCATTCATTTAAATGACAAGAGCATGAATTTGTCAAGGTTAATGTTGAACAAGCCATATTTTCCTTGCCTCAGTATTATACATTAAAAGGTTTCTCCAACCTCTTGTGTGTGTGTATGTGTAATATTGTTGAGATGACATATGAACAATGAAGGAATTTAAAAGTAGGAGGAGAATATCAAGAAATACTTTTATTGTTAGTTTAAGGCTTTTACATATGTGCTTTTTCTCCAACTCTAATGCATTGTTTTTATTTCTGACAGAATAATTTCTAATAAAGAGAGCCTTTTTTTCTTGAATACCTGGATACAAACTATTTGATTCTATCTTTTTTCCTATAAAGCACTTACTTAAAGTATAATTTAGAAAGAGTAAGTGGGCAGATTCCCAGCTGGTAGGAATGATAGGCTTCACTTCTACTACTGAAATGAAAAGAATTTCTGACAGGTTGGGAATTGTCCCATAGACTTCCCCAACTTTTGCTGCTTTTTGAGAAACAAAGCTTCTAGAGGGTTATATTTGTGATATCACAGAATCACAGAATATTCTGAGTTGGAAGAGACCCACAAGGATCATCAAGTCCTGCTCTTAAGTGAGTGACCCAAATGGGGATTAAACCCATGGTGTTGGTATTATCAGCACCATTGTCTAACTGACTGAGCTACTTTCTGACCATCTCGAACTGGGACTTCAAGTTCTGCAACATTTATCCTGATATAAAAAAATCATAGGGCTTTCGTGCAGGACAGAGTACAACTCTGTAGATCTGGTGATCCCAGTAAGCATCTCAAGTCTTTAGAATTCTGGAATTCCACCAGCCTACTCTGGAATGATGATAAACTTCAGAAGGATCTCACAATCAGCCTGGCCGTGCAAGCCAAGAAGTGTTACTAAAACTGAAAGGCAGGTGAGGTGGGAGAGCCAGTGCTGGTGCCAACAGGGAGGGTGCACCATAGTGGATGCATGGAGGGTATGAGGATACAGACCTGCGCTGCCCATGTTCATCTGCACCTCGCTCCCACTGCCCTGCCAGCAGGAATACAGGAAATGGAAAATGGGAAATGTCAGTCACTGTTCCTGCAAAGAAGGTGCCGTGCCCTCCAAGGACTTGGACTGGCCTTGTGAGAGCTGGGGCTAGGCCCTGGCATAGGATGGCCGGGAAGAGTCCCCTGGAAGAGTCCTCTTCCCACTACCAAAGGCAGCCTGCCCCAGGCTGGGAGCAGCTGGGAGCTTTACCTCTGGCATAGATAGCTGAGAATTGCAAACTCTCTCAGCAGCTGTCTCTGCTCAGAAGAAGCTATGCCAACCAACATTTGATTAGGAATCTGTGCCCTTGTGACTTGATAGTTTTTTTCACGGTGGATAAAAGCAGGGCTTAGGAGTTATTACATACTAATTTCAAAAGGGGTCAGCTCCCATTTTGGCACAAAATAAGTAGCCAGATTTTTAGAAGAGCTCAGCACAATTCCTGAACACCTGAAAATCTGGTCCTGTGTGCATGAAGAACCCAAAGACCTAAATTAATGGTTAATTCTATTTGTTGTTCCCCCATGGGAACTGGTGAAGACTGGTAGCAGAGCAGAGAGTACCCATATTTCTAATTATTATCAAGATCTCCCTAGGATCATTTAGTGGAATAAATCTAAGTGAGCCTCTAAAATACAGTGCTAATCTCTGATTCGTGCTCACACTTGCAGTATCTATAATTCATAATAATTGTGCCGAGACCTGTGCCAGTGCCTGCATCTACTGTACAGAAAAAAACACACCAGGCTTATTTAGAGAAAAGGAGTTAATATTAAGTGATAGGAAACTTATTAAAAAATGTTGGAGCATTTCTGCTTTTAAAATGTAACTGAATATAAAAATCTAGAATCAAAACACTACAAAATTAAGTAGCTCATCTCTGAAATTGTACACCAGAAAGATGAGCCGAAGAATGGGAGTATGTTTGATATTTTTAAAGCACTGATATTAATTCAAGATGCCATTACTTTGGCTGTCTGTTTTCCATACTTCTAAAGCAGTAAGAGTGGAGTTTAATTCATTATGTTGAGGATGCCCTTGTAATGCATACAGGACACAGAAAAAGCACTGCACCTTCCTGCACCCCAACATCAGTCAGTGACTAATGAAACACAGCTTACCCATATCTAGAGAAAGAAATGAGCATGAATGCAGTCTAAAAATGCTAAAAATGCAGAAAGACTCAATACTCTCAGTATCACATTGTTAAATGACGAGGGTAACTTTTCCTTTTAGCTTGTCCTTATCAAGAGAGATACCCAGATGGTAATGTAAGAGTTAAGGCATTAATGGACTCTTCAGTTTCTCTGAGCACCTACGTGCTGATTTTATCTTGCAGTACAGTATTTCACATTCTCAGCGAAGTCAACAGAGAGTTAGTCAATAGTGTCATGGCCTTTGGACGAGGATTTGAATCTTACCAGTATCCAAACCATCATTAAAGAAGATAGGTCATTTGGGAAACAAAGGAGAGCATTAGTAAAATTCAATACTAAAAGATGGGGTTGGATCAGTAGGTGTTTTATGATTCATTATGAGCAACATTTTGTTCTAATTAGCAACTCTTTCTTCTATGCACACTATTTATAAGAGTATACAAAAAATCTAAAGTATATCACAGGAAAATTAATTTTTCATAACAGATGGCAACAGAAAATACCTATTGAGCAATCTTATGTGTTTCAACCCACTTAGCACAATGTAAGTTTGTTTCATTTGATGGAATGTGTAATTTTATATTACTAGCAAATTACACTGACCTGATATAATCTGAACAGTTTAAATGTTACCAAGTAGAGTACTTATTGGAATACCTATTTCTCAGTAAAAGAGCCATAATTCCACATTTTTTCTTGTCTTCAAAGTGCCACTGCACTTAAACAACAGTAACAAAACCACAGTTATAAAGTAAAATATAAATAAAGTTTTATATGTACTGCATGTAATGAGATGAAATGAATCCTTCATATATTATTGTTTCATATACAGTCTTGCAGTTATCCTTCATTTAAGTCTCAAAGTCGTAAGAAAACAAAAATGAACTACACACTTAGCTCCATTAGTGCAATAAGAAGAAAATGATAGATCCATAATAATAAAGGTTATATTTCTGTAATGTTTTAGAGTTTCAATAGATTTCCACTTTACCACAAGAAAAAGCCCTTTAAATCTTTGAATCATTTAATTTTATACATTCTTTTGGTATTTCATTTGGGAGTTACGGAGTGTGAAATATGCACCATGATAAGAAAACAATTACCCAGCACACCTGTTGTTTGAGCATACTGCACTTAAGCAGGACTTGCAGTGGCTACTATTTCATTCCACTGTGAAATCCAAAATTGGGAGGCTTTAAAAGCTGACCTGATGACATGAACTCGCACTTTTATATGTAAAACACGGCTTGTAGTTATCGCACCGGACACTGTGATAGCATTAGAACAAATCCATGCTAATTTTTGCTATCAGAATGTCAGTGAGAAAGGTTTTCCCATTTAAAAAAGGAAACCTGAATGAATGACTCTTGACTTAAATATGACAACTACATATTAAAGAATAGTCTGTAAACTTCAAAACCGGAAACATAGCAGACAAAAAATATGTTTCATACAAAACATAAACATAACTCATGGAGTTTTCACTAAGTTCGCAATCTAGAATACAGGCTACCTCTAAGCAGCCTCTACACTTACACTTGACCATTTATGTAGAAATTCACATGATAAGTTGCTGATACATCTTGCTAATATATTCAACAAACAGAACAGGATGAAAGATCATCCAAAATTCTAAGCATTGTACATATAACTACATGGAATAAAAAAAGCATATTTTTTTTAATGTTTATGAGAAGCATGAAGTGCAGGACAAGTCTGGAAAGGAAGACAGCAATACTATTTCCTATTGTGAAATTCCTTCTTTTTTTCTTACATTTATTCCCATACAGAAAGTATACAATAAAAGAAAAACCATGAAAAACATTCTTGTACTTAATGACTGCCCACACACTTGCTTAGGGTTTCAAATGCTATATTGGATTCCTGCCATCACGTGTATCATCACTGGTAATAAAAATCTATGCACAGAATAAAGAGAAATCTATGGTTCACCCTTTGTCACTTGCTTATTTTTCTTTGTCTAAAAATAGGCAGTAAAAATCTTACTTTTGTTGTTAAGGCCTGTCACGTCAGTGCAGCCCCACCATTTTCTTGACATGTGCTTACTCTGAAATACTGTCTTTGCTCTTCAGAACAATGCCTGTACATTTCTTCAAAACTTAAAAAATACTGCTCTCCTCAGAAAGAATCATTCATAAATACTTCACCAAAGATCACCTGTGGCTTTCCTAAAGATGATTTACTGGTTTTGGTATCGCTGTAGCAATTTATTCTGATAATAAATAATGGAAAAAGCTCATTTTTCGATTCGGTATCTGAAAATTATCTATTTAAAACTGTACCACAAAATTTCATGTTTGCGTTGATATGGAAAGCCTTTCAGTGCTTTTCTGTGGAACATCTCAAGGCTAGTTAAAATACTTGGACACAGGAATGCTTCACATTTTGGAGTAATTTTCTCTTAAAACTATTATAATTCTCATCAGAACTACATGCCCTGGGAGCTTTAGCTAATGTTTTGTTTTTGTTTGAGAGCAAATGGGTAAGAACTGAGGTGCTGAAATAAGGAACAACAGTCTGACAAGAAGGCAAATCACCAAAACACAAATTCCTGATGGAGCAGACCTGTCAGGTCAGTTGATCTCACTCCCTCATAACAAAATACTGTTCTCCTCTTGCTTTAGGTTGAACTGTTGAGAGGGATACCACCCTACCTCTCCTCTCACACATCATGGCATGGCCTATTACAAAAATTTTGTGATGTTTCTTTATCAGACTGAATTAGATTTAGATCCAGTAAATTATTTTGGCAAATATCTTATTTTGAGAATGAGAGTCTTACAGTTTCCCCAGTCAGAAAAGAGTGTGTCAGGATTCCCCCGTGTTACAGAGAGGTGTTCCTGAGGGGCAAGAGAAGCCATTTCACTCCACGGATCCCACAAGGCTGCTTAGAGATCTACACACCATAGCTGTGATTTACACACTCACAAGCACAAGTCCCTGTGACTGGAGATGGCCTGTGGAGAGCCACTGCTGCGGATGACATCCAACAATTCCCAACACTCTCCCAAACATCTGTTTATCTCAGAGCTCCCTCCAGAGCTGGCAGCATATCAGATACACTGCTAAATTCTGTCAGGTATTATGCTACTGCTGTGCATTCAAAACTAGAAGTCATATGGCTTAGGGAGTTTCTCGCCGACTTTGGTCACTCATTCATCTAACCAGTTGGTTCTCATGAATACTTTATTTGTGTAATGTTTCTTCAGCATATATTGGCACTGCAAACAGGGCAAGTAAGAAATATGGTTTATAGTGTATTATTAAACGTTGATGATTTAAGCTGAGATGAAAAGCTGACTTTCAAAGTTTTGGTTTTCTGTCTTCTCGGGTGTTATTGCTGAGTGAGGACATGACACAAATAGAAAGTAGATATCAGTTTACTGTGATAATATAAGACTGGAAATAATGACAGCATCTTCACATGAAGAAAATGTTCCTTTAATTCATTCTGGAAAGTCTCAAAAAGCTTTGAGTGTTCCATACTAGACCACTATCTTGATTCCTGACATACAGAAGCATTTGTATAATTTCTCATGGCTACAAGGCTGGAGGCTCTTTCCTGGGACAGTAATTGTGCACTTTGGTAGTCTTGAACTGGAGGAAGCACTTGAGCAGGGCTACAGCCTGGAATCTTCCAGTAACCCCAAGTAGCATAAAACCCACCATTACATCTCTTAATAGGTGCTCTACTAGCAACCTAATTCTTGGATAAAGGTTAATGTACTGGTTTAACTTAATATATCTCAAACATGCTTCGCATTTATGTGATTAGCTTTTTCTCTGTTGATACAGCCCTGGAAATTGTTCTAACTTTTGAGCAGTATTCTATTACTGCTGAATCAATTAGCAGATCTGAAATTAACTTTTCCTTCAAGCCACCAGTCCTGCTTTTTGAGTAAATGAATATCACTAGAGATACTGCTACACCTTATTTAGATTTATATGTTTACTGAGAAGAAAAGGACAGAGATTGTTCTGGAGATGGACTTTTCCGGAAGATTTGCAGATAAAAGTACCCTGAAAATCTGATGGATACAAAGGAATAAATGTCAAGTAAGCAAATAAGCAGGCCAACTGCAGGAGTTTCACGACTTTAATACAATTTGATGATCTTGGTATGAAGTCTGCCTGCTCCCTCAAGAGCCTGGAGGCACAAGGCAGGACTGGCTGCTGTGAGATGGGAATTCTACTGCTACTCGGCATATAACAGTCCAGTTACTGAAATGTACTTTGGAATGCTGACAAACAGTTTTCTAACAGTGTGTGATGATCTTTAGTTTTAATTTCAAACCCTAAATAGCCATTTCTAAAATAGTTGAATATTACACATATCTCGTTGCTGTAAAGTAATGCAACTTTGCTTTTAATCTCCTGCATCAGACATATCACATCTAATGATGTCTGAACCAAGGGTCGAACTCCGAGCCCAGATATTCCATCTCCTTTTGTCAGATGTTAGGGCAATTAATTGCCCTCTTTTTCTCCCCATATAAAAAAATGTAGTTGTTGCAATTTACCCCTTCCTGCCAAGTTGTACAACTGTTTCCATCAAAGTACATACAGCTACACCCTGTCTTCTACATCAGGGCATAGTTTCCAGGTTATTAAAAGAGCTAATATCAATGCAGTTATAACAAAGTAATTATTATTTAAATTGACCTTCTGAGAATTCAGTGCACTGTACTGTAGAATTTTAGACAAAATTTTAGACCTAAAATTAAACAGTGTGGATGGTAAAAGTAACTAATCTGGTCAGAGAAACACAAGGAGAAAATAGAAGCTTCAAGAGACCTCCCTGCTTTGTTCTGGGGTTGATAAAGTAGAATTTTTATGATGGAAATAAAATGGCAATGAAACTATAGTTTAGGATCAGAGACCTTGTAAATCTTATGATTAGAAACATTATCTTATACTTTCCCAACTATGAAAATTTTATTACTTATTTAATCAAATAAATCAACTCAATAAATTTTGATACTTGCCAATTTTTCATACCTTTCATTGAAGATTCCCTGCAGGCTTTATAAAAGAAACCCCACGACAGAAACTTTCTGGGTGAAAAGTGAAAGTAGGACTTCACCCATGGGAGCAATTCAGCTGGCAAACATCTTGAATTTGTGCAAACAGAGATACATAATATAACAAAAAAATACTGGCTTATTTGTCAGAAGGCAAATCCTGTCCCTCAGGATACCCTCAGTAACTTTATACAAGTCTTCACTGTTGTAAAGGAGGATATGTAATATCCAAATTAGGTTCAATGCCAGTAGTTATGTTTTCAGGTATGAGTGGAAAAAGAGGGTAACTAAAAGAAATAGATCTGTGCCTCAAGATTGAGCAGTCTATACACAATGCAGTCAAAACAAGTCTGTGAGATGCCACATCTAAGAAGCAGAAAAGCACTGTAATTTGGTGATTTTTTGGTAGTTTAGATTTTATGTGAAGAAAACACTGCATCATTTAGAAAAAATAAGGCAAAGACAGAAATGCAGTGATATTGACATTTAAAATATTTTTCATAGGTGCTATACATGGCCATGAGCAAAGCAGAAGGGATAAGTTTCATCTAAAGCTTCTTATTCCTACTCTTGCATCCTCTCTTTGGATTTGTCTTATCCCTTCAGCATCCTTCTGTATATCACCTCCACAGATTTCTCTCGTCACTTCAAATCAGTTTTGCTCTGCTCAGTTTTAAATCTTTGCCTATTATCCCCAACTATTTCTCCTACTTGCAGATGAAATACAAGGTGGCTCACTAAAGCGGAGTTCCTGGTTTTATTTCCCAAACCCCTCTTGCTATGACAGGCAGTATTTAATATAATTTTAGCAACTACATTAAAAGAGGAAAATTAAGGCTGCTTGGGCAGAAGCTACTCTTGTGTGACAGCTTTTAACTAAAACTATTGCTTTTTCTCACATGGTGCTGACACAAAACACTTTTCCTAGGCTTCATCATTTAAAAAAAGCTGTTTCAGAGAGATTGCCTGAAAATAATAATAATAATAACAACAACAACAATAACAATAAAAATAACAATAATAATAATAAAGTTGATCAGTCTTCTCCTTATTTATCTACTCTAACACAGGCTCTGTAAATCACACACTTCAGCTTAAAAGAATGTTCCCAGAAAGACCCTGTCTTCACCCTCTTAAAACTGCCTCCAGTACCAGACGTGAAAAAAAAAAATCCTAATTACCTCTTTCTCCTCCTTACATTTTGCAGAAGAGACTGCATTACTTATCTTTTCATGACAGGAGTGATCTGTGTAACTCCCTACAAGCAGTAAGCACACCAAAATTTCTGTCAGCAAAGAACTTACACGGCAACATACACAATCACATGCCTCAACACATTTTGCTTTAAAAATACTATTAGGCCCTTCAGCTTCATAAGTGCTTACACTTCTCGTAAATGCATGAAAATGTAATACTTTCAATACCATTTTTATGGTGCAGGATTCCTGACGCAGTCATGAAAACCACATTTCATTATTTTTTTTTTTTTTTTTTTTTAAATTGGTAGCAAAATCGGTTTCCTTCTGACCTGTGTGAGAGGCATGATGAAAACAAAACCAGTGCAATCAGTATGGCATGGGGGCCATTACTCTCCAGTCAAATTCAAAACACTTGTATCAATCCTTTCGTTGAAAAAAAAATGTGAATGATCTAATTTCGAAGACACACGAAACATGTATTATTTGCCCTGCAATCAAACATACAAAAAACCCTAGGGTAATGGTGAAATCTATTCTAACTTTTTAAATTTTTTAAAAAAGAAATCTATATTTGTGTTGAAATCTGAGAAGTCAAAATGTTTACAGTTTAAAAATAAGTTTCCTTTGTAATAAAAAAGTCTTCTAATGTCAAATGCAGAATAATTGGACGGTAACATACAACCAAATCACAGAAGCTGATATGCAGAAAAAGTAACTAATGCTACTTATTTTAGATTCTGCCCTCCACTACGGCATTCTTCAAAATTTCTAATTGTACTAAGTGTGAGTACTCCTGGGATGGGATCAGTATTAAATAAAATTGAACTGTGCTGTATCAGACAGTACAGGAAAGGTGAAAACACTCCCTGCCCCCTGCCCCCAGTTAGCAGTATTTGCCCATTCACTTTGATTGGGGTCATGATTTAACAGGAATGTCCTTCAGCACATATTTAGAACTGTCCTGTAGAGTGACACACTGAAACCAATATTTACTTACTGCTCTAAAACTGGGCTGTATGTTCATTTCCAAGAAGACATAATCCAAACTGCACCTTAATTCTATGCAGGCACACAACAGTATTTGTTTAATTTCAGTCGTAAGAAAACACCCGTCTTCAGATGTGTTTCAGATTTCAGACTTCAAGATCAAAGACTTCACACCATTTATTGGAGTCTGAAGTACATTTAGAGGATAATTATATTTCTGGAAACACACAAATTTACTGGGGTATTTTTTTGCTTAAAAAAAAAAAAGGCATATGAAATGTTTTAACAGAAGTTCTTCATTTTCTGATGTATACTGCCACTTGTTCTCTGCTTTTTTCCCCCCAGGGGGATTAAAACCTGTTGATAACAAATTTTGCTCCAGGAAGACCTGGACTTCGCAAATGAACTTAATTCCCTTTTGTCGTCAGACAATAAAGATAAATCAAGTGAAAAGCAGGGGGAGGGGAACCTACACACATTAGTTCCTGCCAATTTGTGCAAGAACAATGATGTAAAATAGCTTGAATCCCTCAGGAAAACCTGTTTTTCATTTGTTTTTTTCTTCCACCTCGCGCAAGTTCATGTCTTTCAACTTCTTTTATAGCTGTGACACAATCTGGTTTCAAGGGACTCAAGTCAAAGCATTGATCCCACTTTTCAGATGCTATCTAACACTTCCATAACATTCCTAGAATGACCTGGCTTTATTATTGCCACACAAGGAATTGGGAATAGGAGCCATACATGTAATAATCAATGTACAGAGTATGACTTCTGTGCAATCTAACCCCAAACCAACACAGACTGGAGTCAGATAGCTTGGAAAAAGAAAGAAAGAAAGAAAAAGAAAGCAAAAAAAGGAAGGAAGGAAGAAAAGAAGGAAGGAAGGAAGAAAGAAAGAAAAAAAAAAAAGAAAAAAAAGAACCACCCCAAGCCAGGAAGAAGGAGCAGAGGATGTGACTGTCAAAAGCCGAAGTGAGCAATAAGGTCAGAAACTGTGAATGGATAAATATAAATCAGTCCTCTATACAGGGGTCTGTGAAGGATGAACAGTGGAATAAAGCAGGAGGCAATGGATAAGAAATCAGAAGAGAGGAGGTCCTGACCTAGCAAATCAACAAAAAATCAAGAGACAGAACAAGAACCTGAGGATAACTCAAGAATCCAGATCCCTGCGATGGTGACCTGGCACCATCCTGCCTGTGTTTTAGAATTCCACAGTAATTATGAGTATTTGCCCTCACCATGGGGATTCCCTTGCGTTTAACAGCAGCTGTGAGAAGTCCATGTTTC
This sequence comes from Oxyruncus cristatus, assembly GCA_013399855.1. Lineage (NCBI taxonomy): Eukaryota > Metazoa > Chordata > Aves > Passeriformes > Cotingidae > Oxyruncus > Oxyruncus cristatus. The sequence goes on along the minus strand of VXAY01000767.1, from coordinate 2,720,295 downwards.
CTAAATAAGCAGACAAGCCTGATGAGAGTTAGCAGACCTCAGCTGTTGAGCAACAGCGCGAGGGCTAAATTTTACTTTGAGATACAGATGCAGAGCAGTAAGAATTTAAGTAAGATGCACATTTAATATCACTTATGTAGCTGACGTGACCTGCAAAGGTTTAATTAGTCCCCATTTGCTGTTCTCCCAGCTCATGGTCAGATCTGTTGGAACTTCTGCAAAGCAATTCTACTTCTAAAAAAGGATGATAAGGTGATGGATTCATTCACAATAATGGACTTTGCCAAATGAAAAGGGATGCTGAAACAACTCTTAGTATCCCAGAACAGGTCACCTGGTTTCTCAGCTATATCCTCCCATAAAGCATCGGCAAGAAAAAAAATCACTCTAAGCCCATGAAGATGTTCTTAAGCACTTGCAAGTAAGCTGAAACCAGGACAGTTATCACATATGGCAAAAGTTAAATAAATGGGCTGTCTTCTCACAGGAAATTACACTGTTCACCATCAAGCAGAATGTTAAGGAATCCGAGCTTCTCCCCTGCAGAGGGATAATGAACCCATATAATTCCATTTATCATAGTGAAGAAGCACTGAAAAAAGCAAGTTACTCTGCAGGTGTGCTCCTCTCTCCCGATTTGCATGCAATATCTAGTTATAGTACATTGGTACACACTTTCAATTTCAATGGGATCAGATTATAGATAATGGATATTCTTCTAATATATTAAATCTATCAACTGTCATTTACCATTATTGACATAACCTTAAAAGGAAGAAAACTATTTTATAATTGTAAGAAATATAAAGCTCATAGCCTTCTTTCTGCAAAGGCCATTTCCTACCTGAAGGAGGAGGTCAGAAGCTGGTTTGACTTTCTGCTGGAAAAGCACACTTAATGTTCGATTCTGTTGTTCCAAATCAAAAACTCTCATTTTCAGCTTTATACATTCCTCTCTCAGACCCTGCAGAACAAGGGAAAATAGGAAGATTAGAAAGCAGGTAACAGAAGCACTTAAAAAGCCCTAAGTAATTTCACATACTAAGAGGAAATAAACATACAGCTTTTAAAATAGTATAGATCGGAAATCTGCTACTTCATTTTCTCTAGTTGTTTGATCATCCAGCATAACATTAAAAAGAAAACAAACCATGTAGTGACAAACATTAGTTACCTGTCACCTTCTTTTGGAGTTTTCTGTTAGGATAAAAGTGACTTTGCTAGCAATGCGTTTCATTTTGCAGCTGACACAAAGCAAAAAGCAGCAATTAATATATGAATATTGTAATGAGCATTAAGCTACGGAAAAAGCATAATCTGTAGCAAACCAGGCAGAAGTTCAAAGTGGCACTCTGCCTTCAAGGTACTACTCCGATCCCCACCTTCCTTTTTCTGGACTAAGCAAACCATTGCTGTGGCCTGTTGGGGATGGTCTGCATCCTTCCCACTGTAACTGGGGGAAGAAGAGCTGGAAAGCTGAAAGGACCTGGGAGTTGTCAAGCATTGGAACAGGCTGCCCAGTCGAGTGGTGGAGTCACCAGCCCTGGAGCTGTTTAGAAGCTGTGTAGATGTGGCACTTGGGGACATGGTTTAATGTCGGGCTTGGCAGTGCTAGATTAACAGTTGGACTTGATGATCTTAAAAGACCTTTCCAATACAAGCAATTCTAGAATTCCATGAAAAAGCCTTAAAATTGGCCATTAGGAGCAGAGGCGAACTGTAAAACCATTAAAGCCATTAATGGTTTTCAGATATAGCAAATATCTCTATCTATCTATCTATCTATCTATCTATCTATCTATCTATCTATCTATCTATCTATCTATCTATCTATCTATCTATCTATCTATCTATCTATCCTTCTATCCATCTATCTATCCTTCTATCCATCTATCTATTTATCTATCTTCAATGTAAAACCTGCTTTTCCTGGCCATTTGGAGGAATAAAGGATTCTTTCAGAGGGAGGATTTTGGAGAGAAAGCAGAATCTGACACTACGCTTCTCAGCATAATCTGTGCAGCTGTCCATTTTGAGCTATAAGGGATTCATAAACCAGGAAAAGCAGTCTCCTAATAAAGATTACATATAAAAATAATAAGCTGCAGCCGTATCTAGGGTTTGTTGTTGTGGTTTTTTGTTGGTTTGTTTTTGGTTTTGTTTTGTTGTTTTTTTTTTTTTTTAAATTTACATCTCCAAAATACTTCCCCATATTCCTTTAAATTTAGGACATTTGCTGCCCTGTGGTATTGCCTAATTCCTGTTACTTTCCACCATATGAGGGCAGAGAAACAGGCCTCTGGATCCCCATATGCTATCCTGTCAACACCATTAACAACACAATGACCTGGCTTTATGAGAAAACAACTCAGAGGAGGAAACTGTGATCAGATGCAGCTTAAATTCTTGCCCACAGTTGCTCTAGTCTCTGCTGTAACCAGCACTGAGGTTAAAAGAGGTGAACACACAATAAAATACGCTCATCTTGAGACTTCCAGAAAATTGTAGACATCTTTTTATGCATACGAATCAGATTTTATGACACTACCACGTGGATGAAGCTATTTTCTCTTGATAATTTCATAGCATTTGTTTTAGGTGGCTGTCAATTGGCTGTTGAACTGAAATTGCTGGAGCCTTCCAACACGACCCCCCAAAAATCTTGAGTTTGGTGTTTTGTAAAGCCCTAAAGCTTTGATTTCTATCAGTGAGACCTCTTATCCCTGGTCTTGCACATGGCAATCTCTATTAGGAATAGAGATTGCAAGCATCAAGACCCATCATTATCCATCTTTTACAAATCAGAGACTTCAAAATTGAACCTTGGCTGTTACAACAGTGCTTAACATTTCAACATTACTAAGTGAACTGAAAGGGAAAAATGATTCACAGAAACTAACAATGTAGAAAATATTTAAATCTTAGAAAGGCCTCTGCTCAAAACCCTCCTATGTTACAGTTTTAAAACTGGATGATTTATGGTTCAAACTTTAGAATTTCTGTAAAAAGTGAAATATAAGGTGGTAGATTAACCACCCAGGTGCTATAAGCCCTGCCAATGGTAATGCCCCACGTAGCCCAGAGGAGAAATGAGGCACATAAAGGTAGCAGCATTCTGGTAAAATAAAGTCTGAGTTTAGAAAGTTGGAAGTCCTAAAATTACCAATTAATAAAACTATCACATGTCTGAAGCCTATAATTCCTCTCCTGTGGGCAAAATGACTAGCTATTAAGATAGCAATATCCCAAATATTTAAGGTATTCCTATGGTTTCACTATAGTAATATTCAAGCATCCCTCTAGTCTTGCTTTATCTCTTCAGTATGAATGAGACTCACTCTTCTCCAAACTGGGATCCAATGACCTCATTAGAGGGTCCACAAAAACTCTGCTCTTCCTTGAACATGCTTCTTTCTGTTTTAACTAATACTTAATTCACTTTTTATTTAATGGTTGAAAACAAAGAAGAAATAACTTTCATGCAGAGCCCAGAGTAAGAAAGTATTCTCCTGAATACACTCCTATGGAAGAGAGTAATGTGCAAAAATAGATACACAGATCACAAAACTATTTTATTAAGCAGTGTAATTCAAATTTCAAACTGTTGATACAGGTATTACATGGAAAAAATATACATAAGTATACAGTTCTCAGCACTCCAATCACCTCATTCTATATGAGAAGTCTTTGGGTGGAAGGAGAAAGAATGGATGTTTTCAGTAAATATCATAACATACAGGTTTGCTTCAAATTATTTTGTTGTTTTTCTCACTTCCTAAATTTCTTAGAAGTAAAATTTTCTATTAGTAAGTGGTAGAAAATCCACAGAATTTTGCTAAATAAAATTTGTTAAATTTTGCTGTGTGGCTAATTCAGTACAAATCTCAAGTTAATAGAGTTTCTCCATAATTTCAGTAAAAAAAGGTCTCTCACGTTAGAGAAATTCTATATGTATTGCAGTGAATTATATACCTGAAAAGTGAACATTTAAGACTGCAATTCCATTTCAAGGATTCGGTGACATTGTTAAATCACTCAAGCTTTGCTCACTCAATTTGTGTCACCAGATTCCCTCAGCGGAATCGCAGCCTTTCCACGTGCTGGCGAGTGCAACAGGGCTGTATTCCTTACATTACAGCATGTATTTAATTTAAGCAAAAATTAGTCCTTGAGGGACAATTTCAAATTCACCGCAAAGCCTACGCAGTGTGCGCTACTGTACAGAACACTCTTCCCCGTCTGCTGAAAGCTCTCGGATTTTCTCCATGTCTTTCTGTGCCCCAGAGGTGTGTTATCTCTCTGTGGCATGACTGGCTCTGTCTTACTGCTCAGCCGCGTGACGGTGGATTTATCCGTTTACCAGTTACTATTTGGGTTCTGATATCTACCTTTTTGGGACTGGTGTGAGGAGTGCAATTTCCTCTTCATTGTAGGCTATTGTGTTCCTGCCTTTTCTTATGAAAGGACTTGTATGAATGGTGTCAGGAGCACTATAACAGTTAATATTCATTAGCATTTAGAAGAGTACCCTCTTTCCTCTTTCTATGGATATTAAATTACCTGTTATTACTCAGTAATAGGTAAGCAGCTGTTAAACCCCATCAACCCTAAGTAAATCACTTTATTAAATGTATTCAAATCTGGTTTTATAGTATCCATATGAACTCCTTGGTTCCTATGGGTTTGGGAGAGTTCATTACTGAGAAAGTATGTAGTCATCAAAACGTCTGACACCTTTGCAAAGAGAATCAGGAAGCTCCTCTCTTCATTGGGGACACAATCATAATATTCCCAAACTAGAGATTAATATATTGAGATTAACCCTCTGGTAAATATTTCATCACATATGGTTTTATAATACAAAATGTGTATGAGGCTTTTGGGTACATTAACACGAGAAAATAACGTTATTTCCATTGAAACTGCATTGAAAAACAGATTTGAGATTTTTTTTTTTTTTTAAATGGCTTAAGTTATATTTCTAAAAGGTGTCACAGCAATAGCTCTGCAGACTCCGCAGTTCTCTGATGATGCACAGACCATGCACATACGTGTGCACAGAGTAACACAGCACAGACAGCAACAGTGCAAACTTCCCTGGATGTTGTGGCTTGCACAAACCACCTCCAAGCTGCAACACTTCCAACTGCTGTAAGGCAATATCCCTCTTCCAGAGTAAAAGGCTTTGTTGTGCATCTAAAAACCATGGGATTGAACAATAATACTTTCAATCCTAACCCGTGGTAACAACTGTGTGGCTGTTCTGTGATCACAGCTGTCGGGTGAACAGATTTAGGGAATGTTATTACTTCTGTGTTCCTGATGCCAACCCTCGTCACAGGAAGGTGTTATCTATGTAATGGGCAACGGCACCCTCCAGAGTCTTGCATCACATACCTACAGGTCACCTGAACATCTCTGCCTTCAGGACAGGATGCCCCAGAGCAGGTCTGATGAGGTCAGAACATCTCCCTGCAAATCTTTTAACCTATACAGGATGTCATAAAATTGATTCCCAAAAAATCTGCCCAGAAGGGAACTGAGAAGGGTATCCAGCCTTCTCCCTGATGAGTGGGCAGTCAAACAAAACCTTCTGCACCGATTTACAATTCATTTGGGTGCAGGTGGTTCTGGGTGCGGATGTTTGTCTGTCCCCCTGTCAGCGCACATTTCCCTCTTTTAGGAGTTTATTTGGCAGAGTTAAAGGTCATCTTGCCCACATCTGAGCCGTGCAGCAGCCACCTTGCAGCTATGCCTGTACCCAGGCTCCTGCCTCCTTGGTCCTGAGCGCATTTTGACTCCATGGCTCAGCTTCACTGGAACCTGTCTCCTCCCCATGGACCTGCCCAGAAACACAGGCCTGACCCTGACCACTGCCTCCAGGTCTGACCCTGACCCTGGGGCTCCACATCCTGTCTCTCTCACTGTCCCCCTCAGGGGCACCCCTTTGCAGGGGGCATTCTGAATAACATTCTGCTGGACTGAATGATGTCCATGAGGGAGGCTTTGGAGCCTCCTCAAAAACTATTTGCATCTAGAAAGCTTTTGGCCATGTGGCAGAGATTTTTGATTATTTTAACTTGATGTTTCTCACTGCATTTTAAAAACATTATTACTTGTCCTGTCATTAAGTGTAGACAAAACAGTTGATATTCTGCTTTGCACTGTCTGCATTAAAAGACTGCATTTATGTCTCTTTCAGAATCATCTTTTAAAAACTAAATGATCCAAAGCATTTTAATAATGCCACATTCATCAAGTGTTCTAGATCTCACAAAGGATCATTAATGAATATTGAAGTGTTCATAGCTTATTATTATAGATCTTTATATTTTGTTTGTCTTTCCCCCTTTTCCCCTTCAGCAAAATGTAATCAAGGAATCATCTTTAATTCAAAGACCACTTCAGAAAACTGAAACTTCAGACATGACTCAATCCAGAACAGATCTTTATAGAAGCCATAGTGAATCTTTTCATTCTGCCAGGTTTGTTATCACCCTACAAGAAATTTTGCCTTTGCAGTACTTCCCTTGCTTACCCAGTAGAATGGATCAGGAGGACAATAAAAGGTTTTTGAAGAGAAAATACACATTCTCTATTGTGGGTCCATAGCCCATAAGTTGAGTAGCTGAGGCCATTCTATATGAGGAGCCTTGTCTTTTCCTCAGAGAGGCACAGGCTCACACCAGGACTGTGAGTGAAGGTGAGTGTGCCAGCTATTGATATGCACAGTAATTTATCTGTTGCACATTCCACAGGAATGGACTGTAAGAGCAACACAACTCGTTAGGGATAGGCAATGCAAAAATTGCCACCTGGAGGAAGGATTTTCAGACGCTTTTGTGTCAATACTTAGGTAAAAAATAAAAATTGAATATGGGTCATGTATGATCAAGCCTTAAAGATGTCCAGACTCATGGATTTTCATTTCTCCTGCATAACAGAATCTTGATTTTGGGCCTGACATGTGGCAGCCTTGGTAACTAAATGTGTGCACAGTTTAAAAAATGTTTACAATATAAATATATATGCATCTCTCAAATGAGCAATGAACATCTGCAAGCTCAAAGTTACACCACAATACCCAAATCACAACTTACCTTTTGAGTAAGTAGAGCCTGAACAACCTGATTAGCTACCTGAAAGAAATAAGTAAAAAAAAAAAAAATCAGTATGTGGTTTTGCATAACAATACCTTCTTTTGAGGCTTTACGCTCTACTTTCCACCTACAACCACCACCAATTCTAGTATTGTCATTCTTTACAAGTATTTGAATATAGTATAATACTAGTAATAATACTAGTAAGATAGTACAAGTAAGAATATATAATACTAGTAAGAATATATGAAATGCACCTCAAATACTTCTGTACTAGTCCTCATCATAAAAAAATGTGTATTGTATCAATTGCAGTGTAACATGATGGACATTTGGTTAACTTCTGTCATCTCTTCTTTAGAGTAGATTAAAGTTTCACAGTTCTATATGCAGCTGGTGTGCATCAGCATGGATTGACAGCATTCACTAGAGAGGATTTTTACCAGACGAGGATGGAGTCCTGAATGTTTTCATGAAGTTTAATTGTTTCTTGATTAAATATTGACAAAATGGTACATCTATCATGACAAGCAGAAACCATAAAGTGCCACAGAAAATTAAAGTACCTACTGTCATCAAAATGTGGTTGGAAGGCATTCACCCCACACAGCATAATTGACTCGAATGAGATTACACACCATTGATTAGCAGAACTATATATTCAACAGGGAATTTTTGAAGTTATTTATTTTATACATCCTTTCTAATTTACACTTACCATCCAGCATAGGGGCAGGGAAGTGGAAGAAGGAGGGAGAGAAAGAAGGACTGAGATAAAATTTTTTGTTGATGATGTCTTACTTGAATGTTCAAAACCAAATATGCACATTACCACACAATGCACTACCCTATGTTTTTGCTCCTGCATTTAGGCAGAGCAACTAGAGATCTCTGTCTCTGTGCAAAAAGAGATTTCTGATTTGGTTTTGGTTTACAGAAATTACAGTAAAGCATATGCATTGATTCTTCTTCCTTTTGGCAAATTAAATAAAGTCCCCACACCATTGATGTGAACTGAGTTGGGAGAAAAGGGCTACAGTTAATTCACTTCTGTAAATAATTTAGCTCTGTTACATCCAAAAGTTACATTTGATTCATACTCTCATAAAATTGCCTGGTATCAATTTTTACTTCTTTTTCCCCAAACTGGTCCCTAACTTCAGGCAGCCTGTGGAACAACGATCCCATAAAATAGCTCTATACATGATTTAACAGAAGACACAGACTAATATTAGAACAGTAATAACCAACAGAAGTAAACATGTTACGATTTTGAAAACCCATGTGCCTTGCCCTACAGGCTCTCAGGCTCCCACATCCGACAGTGTTCCTTCTGGCAAGCACTTTTAACGTCTGTTTGCTCTACCTGAAAATTGAACAAACCATACCGAATACATTATTTCCTCACTTTCTGACACGGAGTTACTTTACCAAGGAAGAACTAAAAGGCTCTTTGAAGTGTGTACTAGTCACTCACAACAGAATAGCCTACGAAATGACTCCTACAGCTTTACATATTGTACAGAGGAGTGTAAATGGCATAAACTTCCAAATGGGCAAAACCTGAACTTGCTGACGCATATATGACAAATTTTCCAGCTTTTGAGTGTGTGAAGCTAGGTATCTAAATGGAAGTACCTGCCAGTGATCCATAGCTCCCATGGATCTCAATAAGAGAGATATGTAACTAGTTTCTTTACAAAATGGGGTTATTTTTTTCTAGCAGCTTTAGCAGCTTGAAAAACTATGTTGCTATTACTATTCAAGATTTTCAGGTCTGTATTTTTGGTATTGAGCAGGAACAGAGGTAGGAAGCCTTCAGTGAAATGTTCTGCTGTTACTAAAATTAATTTAGCAGTCAATAAGTGGAATCATATCCAAATTGCATTTCAAATGAGGTTGCCATTCCACTCCTACGTCAGATGGAAATAAGCTGCTAAGCTCAACAATCTACTTCATTTTAACTTGCAGGTATCAGGAGACGCCATGGATATGAATGAAGAACATGAACCAACCCTGGTAAACTGACAGGTCACAACTGTCAGAAACTGTAGAAGCTGGGACCATTGAAGGCAGAGGGATTGACTTCTTGGATGCAGAAAATGTGAAATTCCCACTTATATGAGGCATAACTGTGGTTCAATCCCAGTAAAAGTCAGGTCGTAAAATTACTTGACCTGTGACTCATGCAGTTAATCAAGGTGAAACAAGGGACAGAATAGAGGTGGCTGTTCCTTGGTCTGCTATTCTGCAGAAGATGACACTCCTTGCTTTCACAGTGACTGCCTTTCCTTTGAACTTAATAGCCACGATTCTTAGGTGATGCTTCCTTCTCTGGATTGCAATGAAAGAGATAAAAGATCCAGTTTCATTTTTTCCTTATGTAATTAAGTTTACATATACATGTCATAAAGTGTTCTTAACAGAAAATGTATAAAATACTGAATAAAAGAGACCCCAGAGTAACATCTGTTATACCTGTTACAAGTACTGATATTTTACACAGCTGCCTTTAACGTACGATCCCATGTGCACAAAGACATTTCAAGTTTACAAAAATGAAAGAACTTAATTTTTACTCAAATCTTTAAAAGCAGAATGCCTTTTTAAGATAACTTTGCCTTTTTGATTTGTTAATTCTTAAAACACCAGCAAAGATATCATCTACCCTAAGTTGCATGATTTCCTGCATGTGAGCGTGGTGAAGCTTTGACAGAAATCCCAGCTGGCACAGTGGTGTGAATAACCATGACATTACCACTTACCAACACACTGACAGCTGAATTCCAGGACAGGAGACTAAGATTAAGCATGTTAACCTCAAAGCCCGAAGGTACAGGAGGACAATCCTCGGTTTTGCAATAAATTTTTCAGAGACAGAAAGATACATTTATGGAGTATTTCTGAAATTAAATGAGCTCTTTTCTTATTTATCAAGTACTGGAACATTTCAATGACATCTTCTTCCAAATACTGTTCTAAAGTTTTTTACATGTACACTTCAGAGATGAACAATTTTAAAATCAGTGAATAATTGTTAAAATTCATAAAGGACTCATTCAGCTTGACCCATATGCTTTTCAGATTTAATCTCTCTGAACATTTGAGTTTCATTGAATTTTATCATGAAAATTATTACAGAGCATGCATTTTTATGTCACAGTTGCAAGCACTCATACAATATTAAATGTGGGCCATTGTATGAATGAAAAGAACTATGTAAAATAATTGATTAAAAAAAAAGAAAAATCGGAGAAAATAAAGGCAAGCATAGCTTTAAAAACTCAGCTCTGGTATCTTTTAGCTACAGACAGACAGAAAAATCACAGTGGCTATTTTTACTTCCTTCATACGCAGCTTAATGGCCACCAACACCTCAGCAGAAAGCTCACTGTGCATGGCAAGAGTCCTCATCACACTGCTGTGAGGCCTGAGGGAGCAAGCAGGTCATACTGGCAGGGTGGCCAGATTAAATGACTCTTGAATGCCCTGAGCAGAGTTTGCCTGTGCCCAGGGGAGAAAAGCTGCAATTTGATGATGCTGAGTGATGAGTGAAAGATGGGCAGCATTCTCTCAACAGTTATCAAATGATGTTCCCAACCTTCACCACCTCAAGGGCCTGTCAGGCTTCCCAAACATGTAACCAGGTAGCATGGCTAGGTGGTAGCTTTGGAGGAAAGTTTTCCCTGTGCATCAGCCCAGGACAAGTTCAGTGCACTCACAACTAACAGGACTGCAGATGCAAAATTAAAATAATGGTTTTCGTAGGCACTCAGATGCTTTGGTGACAGGTTTAGCTATCTCGGGTTTGGGTGTGACCACAGGCTTGTGTGCTCAGGAACAGCTGTGTTCCTCCCTTTGAACCTTCCAGGTCTCCCTGGGGCAAAGTGGGGATGCAGCACAGACAGATACACAGCTGCAGAGGACACATTTACTCCTAAAAGCTGCTGAAGAAATTCTGAAGCCCTAACTGGGGAAGGTCTGAAGAGATTTTCTCCTATGAGAAGTAGGTTTGCTGTAAGATGAGTTATAAACAAAAAAAGCATCAGGTTTAAAGTCTTAAAGGAAAGAAGCTTCCAAGTGGAACATTTTTTTTCTTTTTTCTTTCTTTCCTTTTTTTTTTTTTAAAGTATTCATCGAAAGCATTTTACGTCCCTAAGATCTCCAGTAAGAATCCCTGTCTAGAAAAGACTTTGTCACATACAAAATATCCCCAGAAGACTTCAGTTGGAAGCAAAGGTTCTCCAACCACTATTTGGGTTATTAAATAATTACGTTTATGTCTCATCTCCTAGTCTCATCATCGTTACTGTAAAGAAGGAGGGTGAGAATGCACGATTTCTTGTGAAGCTCCACCAAAGCAATATACTCAGGGGGATGCTAACGTGGGACTCCTGCAGGACTTGCAATTATTAAATATGATTTTCTTGCCTCATTCACTGGCAACTACTTCTTCACCTCAGTGACCAGAAAGGATTAGGTCCTAGCTTGTGTCACCCAAAACAATGCTGGTTACAGTGCCACTGCTAAAGCACTGTGTGGGCTGAGAGGGGAAGGAGAAGAAAACAGTGATACCAAGCCATCGGGAAAGAACAAGAGAGGTCACTGCACACAAAACAGAACAGGAAAAGAAAGAAAGAAGATAAAAAAAAAATAAAGCAGGAAAGCACAAATCCACAGGTGATGAGAAGCACTTTCTCCTGAAAAAAGTTGACAAAGTGGGAGAAGATGGATACTGCTGTGATAATACAGAAGAACTGAAAACAAGAAATGTAATGTTGAAGATATTAAAGTTCAGAGAATAGTTTGATATAATTATTTGATCTTTATACTGAAACAGAGTGTAAAAAACACAACTATGGGTCAGAAATTCATCATGTTACTGTAAACAGAATAAAAGCATATCCTCTGTCCTTATAATCTGCATGGAGTGTTTTGCTGAAGTGGACAGTTATAGTGCTTTACTCATTTCCAAAATTAATTATGTAAGCAGATTTTGTCCTAGACAATCAGAAAATAATTTTAAGTCAAGCTCTGTAATTTAAACTGAAGCTAGTAATTATATGGTAATTTCATCCTTATCACCAACATATCCATATATCATTGAAGTGTGCAAGGAAAGCAGTGACTCTGGCCGATGCAGATGAAGGCTCTGCTGGTAACCCAGTGCCACAGAACAGGCACAGCATGACCTAGTGGGAATCTGTATCTGCAAGTCTTTTACTCCAGCTCCCTGATAAAAATATGCCATAGAAGCAAAAGTGCTGATTTGATGATGAAAATCTGCACTAACGCGGAGGTTTCTTGTGCCAGAGCTGTGCTGCTCATGCCACTGACACTTCAGCAAATACAGATTAAAAATTTAAAAAGCTGGTATGAAGACAAGAATTTTCACCTGCTCTGGGTGGTTTTTCATGCTTACGCACTCTTTTCTCAAAGGTGCAGCTGGTGTAGTTTTTGTTTTGTTCTGTTTGCGTGTTGCCTAATTACTTATGCCACTACACATTCTCATTATGGAATGGGTAAGCAATTTGTGCTGAACAACTCTTCCAGCTACTAAAAGTCTTAAAACTATTTTAAACTTAGAAGAGCCTTATTTCAGGATAAATAAGAGGAACAAGTAAGCATCAGTATGTATCTGGAGAAAGCTCCATGCAACAGGAGATATTAAACATTTCAGGAATGTAAGCATTCCTGGAGTACTCAGTAAGTGATGGGTGAATTATATTGCAGCTGGAACTGGAAGCTCTGAGCAGAAGCTGAGCCATGTAGTAGAAGTGAGCCAATAGCTTGGAGGAACCCAGCATAAAAAGCTGTGTATGTAACCCTGAGGGGGAGCTAAGAGACTAAAATTCCAGAATTACAGAATACATTACATAGAAAAGCTGGGGGACTCGATGGAAGAAGCCACTGCCACACGTGTTCCACTCTACAGAAAAGAGGGAGTACAAAACACCTAATAGGCAAATTATAATTTTCTCCTCCTAATGAAAGCAACAGGTTCCAAATATTGGTCACAGGGATGTCAACTTTTCAGTGAAGAGGTGTGGTCAAAACAGGATTTACAGCAGAGGTCATGGAGAACAATACATTTGACTGCCAGACACATGTTCTTGGAATTAATTAGAATGAGGTAATACTGGAAAATTGCAGAACAATGTCAACCTTGTAAGAGAAGGAGAGATTAATTTGTATTCATTTAATTATAGTACCAGGTAAAAACAACCTTTTTATCTACCTTACCTCATCGAGACATCTTTCATACTGTTCTCTCTGATTTTCATTTTCCAGAGCCAGTGCTGAATTCTCTGCCTAGAGTAAAATGGAATAAATAAATAAATATGTAAATTAATCAAAGGATGTCTTGTACTACATGACAACTCATAAAAATTCTCAGGCAGCTTACTTACTGTACTTCAAGATCCAGAATAAAATGAACTCTACAATTTATTTTGCAACAAGTTGGTATTTTGAGTAAAACCATAAGTGACATTCACTTTCGAGATTATTCACACAACACATTACAATTGAGAACAATATCATAGCAGATATTCCTCGTATGTCCACGATCTCATCTTGTCAGGTGCGATAGAGTTGGCAATGAAACATTATAAAACACATTGACAGAACTTCTCTTCCTCTCCCTTTTCTGTTTAGAGTGAACCTGCTACCTGAGAACCACCTGGAAGCAAACAGAGGCAGCTACCATCACAGGAAACAAAAGGCAATTCTATGTAAACTTGAACTGTGGCAGGTCTTCATAAGCCTGGTTTGTGCAGTGGGGAACTCCAGGTGCACTGGTCATTCTACAGATAATTGATGAATTACACCATTTAACTGAACCAGAGACATTTACTAGTCTTTACTTAAAAAAAAAAAAAAATCCTGTTATTTCAATAGCGAGAGGTATTTTACTACATCTAAATGCAATCTTGAAGTCAGAATTTTTTTTTCCTCACATAAGTAATTTTAAATATGATAAATTTCCTTTAGAGTAGGGTCTTTCATCTATCTTTAATTTCCATTATGCTCACATTTTTTATCATAGTGAAAACTTCAAAATGGCACAATCTGGTGTGTAAATTACAGTAAATCAAAGTATTTTCCTACATATGCACTGACTTGAGGAATTCTTACGGTATGAGAAAAGTAAAACTCTAAAATGTGCTACATACAGTTGCATCAGAGCAAGTGTCAACTAGTTATTTCTTAAAGACTGAGAAACTAAAACAATATATATAAAAATCTATGAGTAATCTATTAAAACTGGCTCTAGAAATCCCTCTGCCTCCCATGCATAACTTCGCATCACACAACCATAACAGCAAAAACAATGCATTCACATAATTACAACCATCATGCAATTTACAGTTCTTTTTTCACTTTAAACTTCCGTCAACCTATAAAACTTAAACAAATGCTCTTTCAAAGGAACTGTAGTTACACAAAACAACAGTCCTAAATATAGTTAACATTTATAGTTTTAGAGAAAAATTAATGTAATGTACTGTATGGAAAGATTCTGTGGAAAGATGCACATTTTTCTCTTCCTTCTTGAAACAATGATTCAACAAAATAAGAATCCCAAGTCCAATAAATTGATTTATTAAAAACAACTTCAAATTGACCTAAATCAAAAAAAAAAATATGGTCATGAAGGAAAACCAAACATACATTTTTATCCAGCATATTGAAAAAGAGTAAAAACATAAAGTGTGGCAAGAAAAAAGGGCATATAGAGTTTACTTATTTCAAAGTCTAAATAAGCAACTGTACAGAATCAGTGCTTTATCTCGAGGGTACAATTAAGCCAGCAAAGGTGGTAAAGTGCTCTGCATCATATTTTCTCAATGTCACCTATGAATGGGTTCAACATATGGCTATAAAGAGTCTATGGGTGATCCTGCAGAGAGCACTGTGAGATGAGGCAGCAAAAAGTGCAGATGCAGAAGTAAGTAGTAAAGCAGAAGCAGAAGCTGCAAAAGCAAAAACAAGAAATCCGAGGCTGGAGGGTAAATAGTCCTCCACACTGAAGAGGCTGTCATATGTAGTTCTGTCTGCTTTTACAGACACATTCTTGCAGACTGACTGATAAAATAGAGAAGTGTGCTACATAAAAAGGTATTTCTGAGTTAAAGATTTTCAGATGTTTTCTTTATGAATATCCCCCTAAAAAGACACCCAAAACAAATACTTCTTACCCTTTTGAAGCAATCGTTACAGGACTAGTTTGCACAGACTTTAGCTCACACATATTGATATACCTATGGATTTAGGTTTTAATTTTCATTTTCATTAACATAAAAATATTTTGCATGATTTTATACTAAAATAGTTTGGGTAGGCTCCTCCCACACAGAAAGTGTAAAAGAACTACAATACATACTTGTACTATATAAAATACCCAGAGACCTCCCCATGCTTCTCTTATTACATATTTTGGAATGCTGTAAGGCTGTAGAATGGAAACAAAGTTTTGTTGGATCTGTTCCGAATCTCTGATTTCAGCGAGCTATTCCTTTACAAATAGGCTACTAAAATTAGGAAATCTAAACTTGAAAGCGTTATAAATAAATGGTACATTTCATCTCTTATCGAGCCACAGTGGAAACATCTGTATAAGAAAACCTATTCTCACACCACTGGCTTCAAAAGTGTAGTGAAAGGATGTAATGCAGTCCATGTTAGCTTGACTTTTGTGCTTCTTGATTGCCGAGCAAATAATCACTATTTATTTGGCATTTTTGTAATGAGGACTGGGCTAGAAGGGAACACTCGACTGATTTTGCTTAAGAATCTGTGCCAGTTCCCACAACATGGGAACACCAGCACTTGATGTACTAAATCACTCTATATTGCAACTGAACACTTGATAATAATCCTCATTCCCCCAAAAGTATTCATTTGGAAAATTTGTAATAGCACTTGTGGTCTCAAACCCCTGCCTCCTAATCCAAACCTTCATTTATTTAACAGAAACCACTGGGTTTTGATGTTATTGTAAGGCTGCTCAATTTTTGCTCTGAGGGATCTGACTGCCTCCCATATTGCATATTCTGGGCATCTTTTGCCAGCTAAGCAAAGTAGGTCTCCTTGAAGGAAACCGCTATTGAATTTATTTTCGTTTTTATTTCCAGACCATACTTACAGAAGGCTAAGCTGTAGTAAGAAGGCCTCACTTGAAAGCAGCTTGGAACAGCTTGAATGCTATTGCACAGTTGCAGGCACCTGGAGGCAGTGGCAGTACTGACCCCAGTGCAACCACTAATCCCATCCATAACCTGGCCAGGGACCATGCAGGAAAATTCCAGCTTGCTGACAACACTACTTAGATATCAACTGATATAGAAATCACTATAGTGATTTCTAGTTTTAGGCAGAGTTGTCCTCTAGGAATTTATGTATATTTTGTGTTACACATAAATGAACCATCTCTGTCCCTCAGCCTCGCTGACACCAAAAGTGAGGCAGCCCAGCCAACTGCTGCAGACAAGGAACATTCAGTGCCTGTCACCAGCACCTCAGGCACACATGTCATATTTGGAGGGACAGCTCTCAAAGTACAGCATCATTCAGTCAGCCAAAAGTAACTGTGGTATAAATGATACCTAAATGAAACATTCAAGGATCCTAAAATGTCAAAACAGAGGCCCTTCCTAGTTCCGATTGTGGATAAAATATTTTGCACTAGAGACTCTCCAAACACTGAAACATTTAAAGATTTCAGTCATGACTTGGATAATGCTAAATAGCCTTTGGCTTCCTAAATTAGAGACAACAATTTTCTGTGAAACTGAGTTTATGGAAAACCAATTTGAAACCTAAAACTTCAGTCTCCTTTAACAAAACAGAGATTGCCTTGAAATGATACCACTGCTAAGACACAGTCATTGTTTGTCAACTCTGATTTTAATTCCTTTCTCAGGATGAAAAACATTGCTCTACTAATGATAAAAATTATCTTTGGGTCAGTTAATAGCTTTCTCTCTCTTCCACAGATGTTGAAGAACACTGTTTTCTCCTGCAGGGCAGCTGCTTGCCCAGTTTTAAAGTTTTAAAACCACAATGAAATTAGATAGAACATTGAATTTTCTACTCGAATGCATGAAAAGAGAAGCATGAATAAAAGAATTGTACAGAAGATAGTTTTCCTTACTCAACCATTGTAGAGTTGAGACAAAACAAAAGGAAGAGAGAAGAAAGCAGAGAGTAGTACGTATTTTGCACTAAGGGAAGAGGAGATCACAGAATCATAGAATGGTTTGGATCAGAAAGGACCTTTAAAGATCATCTAGTCACGGGCAAGAGATGAAGGTCTAAAGGTTGTACGTCTAGTTAGCAGCTCAACATGCTCTGAAGGTATCATCAATAAAGGTCAAGAGGAACAAAGTTATGACTGTGAACTTTAAAATCCCTGACAGAATGCTACAACACAGTTACCACGTGCACTCCTTTGTTATTCATACTAAACCATTTGTCCATTTATAGAAAGCTTTATTGATTTACACAGACACTCATTTGTCACGCCCAGTGCAGTGTATTAATAGCTGTCCAAGCACTTCAAATGTACTCAGCAATTTTTTTTCCTGCTTTCAGCCTCTGATTTGGTATATTTTGTGGTCACAGCTTCGTACAGTGCACATGAGAGGTCAAAACCTGTTGTCGGCAAAGTAAGAAGTAATGCTGTTGCACTTTTTCATTAGGTCCTTAGAGCATTTTTAATAAGTTGCTATTCTAGGAAGGGTTTACCACTTGAACCATTACCGTGTCTTTGGCCACAGGAAAGTTTTTGTATTATTCTGTCCCCATTATGCAGAAAATTCATCCTTTGAAAGACTAATCCAACAAATTGTCAGAGAAAAGCTTAACACCAGAGTTATGCTGGTCAGAAGTACTGAAAAGCACATCTTGTTTTTAAATCAACATAGTTGTAGCAACGAAAGCCTTAATTTAATTCTAGAACTATAAAAGCATTTCCCACTGGTCACTTTCCAGTGTCCCCAGGACACTGACACTGGGGATTGCTTGCTACTGATGAAATAAGCAGTACATTTAGTGGATTGATACTTAAGTAAAGCATAGGTTTTTTTCAAATGTCCTACTCTTAATCAATTCTTCTGGATAACGGAGATGGGGAAAAAAAAAACCCCACACAAAAAAGGACAAAGTAGTGATATGATGACAGCCAGTCTTCTCATCCTTGCCACAAAACACATGGGCTCCTTCGCCTTCTCAATTGCATCATTTTCTGGTTTGTTTTTTGTTTGTTTGTTTGTTTTTTAATACTCTATTATATTTAACACATAAAATATTCAGATAAAACATTTTATCTGAAATACTCTGCCACTGTTCAATTCCCATTCAGGTAAAACATGGCACATAATACATATGTAACATTAAATAAAAAAACACAGAACCAAGCAAGTGTCAATTATAACTCTGTCTGTGAAAACCTTACTGGGCAGCACTGGTAGGGATCATTCTTGCAATTTCAACAATATTTTTTAAAACTCTTTACTACTACAAAATGACATTAGAAGAAGCCACTGACAGACCTCAAAAGACCTCACCATGCTATGCTATGCTATAGCTGTGCTACCAATGGGTTTGTAGACTCATGGGGACCAGTATAATGTATGCAAGAAATAAGGAAATATTTATTCAACATCAGAAAACTAAAACTAAAAATTCGGGTTTAAATGTTCCCAACGAAAAGCAGCCCAATGTCTGTGCAGCTGCATATGTTGTTTCACCAGTTATTGATGAGCAGATTCATGTATTTAAGTATGAATTTTCAGAAGAAATTATGTAATAGCTTTCAAATTTGTGCCAGTTTCGTGCTGCCAGAGATCAGAACACAGACCTTGCTCATTTATCTACAGATTTTCAGCAGGTCACAGGGATAGAGAGACTCCAACCCAGGGTCCTGGACAGGGCTCATAACCACAGAGATTTCCTCCTGTCTGTTGAGTGTTTCACCAGTTCATACAAGAAGAAACAATGGGTGTTCAAGCTAAATGATGAAGCCTGTCTTTTGAAAGAAGGGTATAACTAGGGTTTAATCCTTCAGATCTACTTATATTGGATAAATATATGAACTTCGGGAGTTGAATTAAACAAACCAAAACCAAATGGGATTCATTTTTTTGTGACGAGTGTATGAGTGTTTATGTGTCCTAAAAAATGACTAAAACGACCCTCATATTCCTGGGAATTTCCTCTGTGAAATACCTTTACTTTCTTTCCCCCCCCCCCATTTTTCAGAAGTTGGGGCTGACAATTTTCAACTGGTTCAAGAATTTCAATATTTGTCTTTTTTCTTTTTGTTAACTCCAAAGTAGTTAAAGATGACTAGCGTTTAAAACCTTCAACATTTTCCCTTCTGACACCACAGATATGTTTGGAGCTGACATTTTAAAGAGAAGGTTAGGAATAGATCTAGCAAAACAGACTGCATCATAAGCACAGGCTTATCTTCAAGCAAATAAATATCTAGGCTACTAGGAGATATACCAATATAATGTTGTATGTTTACCTGCATGTAAATTGTAGAAAACAGCATATTCTACCAGTATTCCCAGAGATAATAATAGACTTACAATATATCCACTGGTAAAGCACTGTCAATACAGGTCTTTGAACAAATAGATTAAAATTATGAAAGATGTCCTCGTTTTTCTCTAAAATTCTTCCAAATGATCACAATATAAAACACTTTTCTTTTTGAGGATGAGGAGTAAAAGAGATCTAAATAAGCAGAAACAGGCAACATAAATCCCTATTTCCTAATGTTAAATACATGCATACACATATGTCTATATAAGGCACATACACTTGATAAAGCGCAGAAATGCAAGCATGGAGAGCCAGAAGTCACAGTAAGACTCCCATTTTTTCACTCCTCCTCTGAGTGAAGTTATGTGATGCCAACGTTGTCACACAGCAACACTGACGGCCAGGCAGGACGGAGGAATGCTGAAACTCATCCACCTTTCTCAAAACCGCCACCGTTCTAAAAGTACAGGATGTCCCCCTAGAAGTGTGTGCCTGGACACCACGTTACAGGCCATGATGCCACCACACAGATGTCCGAAATAAGACTGAATTTTTATGCAAGGAACATTGCGTGTGTTGTGAAATTTGTGTATTTTCAGATTTTCAAATATTTACACGCAGTGATCCTTCCCCTTGCAAACTGTGAATGAGAGGCAGCTGTTCCATCTCATACTTTTTTTTTTCCTCTTGTTTTAAATGATTTGTTCCCTTATGGAACTGTTCCCCTTAAGAAATGAGAGCATTTCGCTCTGACAGACTTACTCTGCTTCCCCATGTAATATTAACAGGCAGTTATTTCCTCTCTCAAAGAGCTAAAAATAAAATCACTGGTCCATTAAAAAAAAGTATGAGATCCTGAAATTGTAAGTGATACTAAGATTCCTGCAATTAACACAGGCAGATAAAGGCAAGCAGTGTGGACCTGATTAGTCTGAAATGGTATTTTGTGTACAATATCAACTGGTATGCAACACATCCATGTGTATTGAGGAGACACCTCAATATCTATGTATGAATTAATCACATCACATTTGGTCAGTTGCATTTGTTTCAATTTTTCTTGCAAAGGGAAATTCTAATCCTTTGAAATAGGAATTATTTAAAGTACTGATTATTTGAAATCAGTAAAGAACAGTTTAAAACCACTGACTATCTGTACATACAATGCTGAAGCTCAATAGAAAGCAGTGTAGTCATTTTCATGTAAAATATTTGCTTTTGCTTTTGCTTTGAATGGAAACATTTTGGAGAAGTTTGAAACCAGCAACAAAATTTTGTCTTTGAATCCTTCTTAAATGATACATATGGCAACCTCTTTTTCAAAAGTTAAAGAATGGTGAGTTTTCTTTTTTTGTTTTTTTGTAAATTCAGATCTTGAGGAAAACTCATATATTCTAGGATAGTTTTTCAAGCAATAAGAAAGGCCACTTCAGAATTTACTGTAGATGAGTTATCCTTCAAAGCTTTGCAATTTTGACCATGACCTTACTGACATAGTGACAGTTTTGTACTTTCTGTTATTCCATTATCCACACCTCCCTAAGTAGCACACTCAGCTTCAAGGTTCATCTAATGTGGAGTTTGAAAAGAATAGGACATTTCATATCTCTGCATGAAAATTAATCATTGGGCATCTTCATTCCAACAGAAGCTACTTCTTATTTCCCCCCATTTGTCCTGCTGAGGTGTTCATGGCAAAAAAAGGCAACACTACTACTGATTCTTGTCACTGAGAAGTGGGTATGGATAAGCAAGGGAAAAATTGTCTTTACAGGAGACACTTCAATATCTACTTATAGAAATAAGTCACCAAGGCCTTAAGCTTATTTTCTTCAAAAGATGAAATTCAAGAATTTAGACATTTCTTTTAGCAAATTTAATTTGCCTTTTCAAATTTTGGCAGATAACACTAAACTATTAAATCCAGAATTAGAATATAATTTTATAATCCAATTGATTTTTTTAAAAAGTGGCTTATTTTTCTTTAAAAAGTCAGATAAATTAAAAATTATGGTCAAGAGAATTAAGTAGAAAACCTTGAAACGAAGTATCAGGAATCTAAGCTGTGGGAGGCCCATGCTGGAGCAGGGTCCTGGCAGGGACCTGCTGATCTGTGGGGAGAGGAGCCCACACTGGAAGAGGTTCTCCTGGTAGGAGAACCCTTCTGTGGCCCTTCAGGGGAGCCAGGCTGGAGCAGCTGTTGCCCATGGGATGGACTCACACTGGAGAGGTTCATGAAGTACTGTCTTCCATGGGAGGGATCCCACAGGGAGCAGGGAAAGGACGACTCTCCCTGAGCAGAGGCAGAAAACAACCTGTGATGAACTCATCTTAACTCGCATTCTCCATCTCCCTGTGGGGGGAGGAGGTAGAACTTGGGAAGGAGGTGGAGAAACTCACTTTTTAAGATTTTACTTCTTATTCTCCTGCTCTGATTCTTTTAGTAATAAATTTAATTAATAACCCCACTTTGAGCCTGTTTTTCCCATGATGATGATCACGAAGTGACCTCTTCTGGTCGTTATCTCATCCCATGAACCCTTTGTTACATTTTCACTCCTCTGTCCAGTTGCACAGAGGAGTGAGAGAGTGGCTTGACACATGAGTGTATATTCAGGAATTTTTTTTAATTTTAATTTCTGTAACTTCTTTCTCTCAAGAGCAGTTATTGTCCTTCACAGTACCTTTTATATATTTTTCCAATATCATTAGAATGAAAATAAAATATGATTTCATAGGTCAATGCGAAAAAGGGCTTTAATTCTGTAAGTGGTACCTAGGCTGCTCCATGAACATGATCTGAAGGGCTGCTGTTGAATTATAGTAAACAGTTCAAATTTGGAACTAAACTTGGCACTGTCTTCAAGGAACACAAACACCAACCTCCTCCCCACTTAGCCATTCCCATTCCCCAGGGAAATTCAGCAACTGACTGAGCTCATGGGGGCTGATGATAAAAAGATTCAGAGTTTTAGTGCATTCCTGCTTTTCTCCCTATTTCTCATTTAATGTATAATCTACAACACATTGTATCCCACATCCAATTATTTTGGAGCTCACTGGAAGGTAAAACAACAGATGTTTTGCTCTGTCTTCAGAGAAAGTGGATGCTGAATATTTATCAAGAAATATTTTTTCCTAATTATTTATCCTAAGTTTCTTCATTTAGCTCAAACAAACGTAATTATGAAATAATATGATTTTAAACAGTCAGTCTTGAAAACACTGATCCCACGTATTTGAATGTCACATCCACTGGCTGTGTGATGGGAAACTCATACCAGTTGTCTGCTATCCAAGGGGGATAATCTCTTTTTTTATTCTCCAAAGAAACATGTATGACTTTTTATGAAATGGAGGAAAAGGTACAACTGGTTTTCCATTTTAAAAATTGTTATTTGAATTCTGAGAAAAAGAATGACTTTTCTCTGCTATACTATGCAATAGATTTAAAATATTATGTGATGTTATAATTGATACTGTCACAAAATAATTTAAAAGATAATAAAATATAAAATTTTCCTTTTCCTATGCTGAATCACTTTATTCTATTCCTTTATAGACTTCAAGTTAAAAGGTTTCCACCACAATAAGCTATTAATGTAGAGTATTTCACAGTTCCTAACATAAATTTATAACAAGTTTCTCTGTTTTAACTACAGGGGAGCACTGAGTTATTTCTGAAGGCAATGTTTCCTGCAATTTCATCAGAAGTCACCCATGAGTCAACTGCTCCAGGTATTTCAAAATGAACTGCTTTTGATGGCTTCTGTTATTTCTCTCCCTCCCAGCTAAGAGAGTGTGAAGCAAAGCGGAGCAGGACAAGGTAGGGAGAGGATCAAATGCCACATAACGTGCAGCAATTGTTTTGTAGCCAATAGCTAACTCCTAATAACTGCACCACAAAATTACTGCTCATTTCTTGCTAACTGAAATGAAACTCTATTTACAAACATCACCTTGTTTCTCCTGGGAGCTTTGAACATTTTTCTCTTTTGTTTTTATAGGCACAGTGAGTAGCAGGCACTGCCCCTCGCTGCACACAGCAATACACAGCACATTGGCTTCTGCACCGATATTTGTTAAATGGAAAGTTCTGATTCATTTAATATTTAATCATTCAGGGTGGAATAGTGAATTTGCAGGACAATTTTATTTGGCCCAAAAGAACAACAACTCAGACCCCAAATTCTCTAATTTAAAAGCTTCAACAGTTTGGAGTTTTGTCTGCTTTTTCTGCCCTGTGCAGTGTGTGCTCAGTCAGAGAAGATGGATCCAGAGGGATGAGGATCCCTTGGAAATTGTCTGGCATTGCAGCACCTGACTGTGATCCCAACAAGTTATATGAAATGTCTCCTGTTGTGCTGGCTGACCTCAGGTCCACCAGCATCAGCTTTTTGGCTTGGATGAGCAGTGAGTGTCCTGATCTCAAGTGATTTTTCTGACCAGACTACAGCTCACACCGTGGTGCGGCCTTGGAGCCAACGGACTGGCTTTCTTTCACATGAAACAGAAAGATGGGCTTAACTAGACCCAAGTGCTGATGGGGTTAACTGGAGCTCAGTCAAAGTGAGCTCCCCAAAATGTGCACAATACAGGTGTCAGGTCCTTAGAATGCCACCTTGGCTCTGAGGGTCTGCTCCTGTTGCACTGCACTGCTCCTGCGGTAGACATATAATTAAAACAGGCTATCTTCCTAAATTAATAGGGATAGCTCTAAGGAAGTCAACTGCCAGGACAAGAATGTATCCCATAACACCAACGTAAAAGACAGGCCTGTTGGGGAGATTTTTTTCCTACACATGACAGAGATATGCCAGAGACATTTTTCCACTTGGATAATTTATAGCTTTGTACTTCATGAAAATAGAAAATATGAACCTGTACAGAAAGACATACATTCAAGCCAGCTACATGGAAAGTAAATGCTATTTTAATTATATATTATTAAGTGCTGCTGTGTCATATTAAACACTTCCCCAGTTATGTACTTAACCTTGCTCTTCAACATATACAATTTATCTCAGAATTTGTTCTTGGTACTTACATTTGTTGGTAAACTACAGCCTCGGTAGCTCCAAGGACATACATTAAGTCAAAGTTGATTGGATTCAGTGGTAGCCCAGTAAGAAGCTCAGGTGTGAAAAGCACAGCAGCAGTAGCAGCCCATAGGAATACACATTATTCCTTAGAAGTGAAGCTATGTCAATACTGTCTCCAAAGATCTGCTAAAGCTGGTTCAGGTTGCTCATGCTTTGTTCTGCTGGAGCCAATTCCGATTTTCAAGAAGAACTAATTAGTTCAAATGAAAACTATTCCACACAGCTACATGGCTTCTGCTACCTGAAGTACCTTGAATGGCAGGGCACTATAGAAAAAGACTATGCTGTTTATAAAGCTTGTTACACAGCCCTTTTCTCTGTTTCATGCCTCCTACCTTAACTGAGTCAAATTTATGGATGTATGTACGTAAGAGCTATCTCTGCATGGCAATGGGGAGACACTACAATGTCTAATTAAACTCTTTTTTTTGATGATACAGGTCAGATTTAAGGTTGCAGAAAGAAGGTTCATTGCTTATCAAAAAATATTAAAACAGTCATTACTGGTAACAGATGTTAAAGGATAATGACATCAAATACTATACAGGACTGAAGGAAATTATCAAGGAGGAGGCAACAGGCTTTTCTCTGGCACATGTCTAAGGTCTAAAGAACCAAACTGTAAAGTTCAAAAGATGGGAAAAAAAGGAGGCATTGGAGGCAAGTAAGGAGAATCTCTAGCTGTTTCAGCTACATGACCTCTTCCCTGAAAAGCCTATCTCCACTCATTTCCAGCTGACCATTAACTGTTAAGAGAAATGCTAAACAAGTATTTCAGCAGGTGAGATGCAATACAGGAAAATATTTTAACTCCTGTTTAAACACACAGCAGTCGCACATAATGCACAACCCTCAAACCCATTTCTTATCTGACCTGAAACTGTTGCTTCAATAACTCTAGAGAGGATTTTGCCTGGCAAAGTAACCAATATGTAAGTACTTTTCTTCTTACAGTATAACAAAAAGATGAATGAAAACCCCAGGTCTTACTAGCTTCCTCTATTTAAAAGAACTTTTTCCTGAAGAACATTGACACCCAGAGCACTTAAAATAAAATAAGAAGGCTTTTTCTGGAGGGACAGACCACCTGACTGAAGACAAGAAGGAAACCCGCAGGCTTATTAAAGGGAAATGGCTGTAATCACCATGGAAAGTGCTTCTGTTCTCCTACATGATTTCCAAGTCTGTGCCTTGTCTGAGTACACACAACCCAGAAGACAAATAGGAAAATCCATGAATCACAAAGGTGAAGGAGCACTGCCACCACGTGTGATGGAAGGCCAGCAGGGATCACAGGTATTCCTGTGGGAAGGGACGAAACTCTGCCCTCTAGATGGCATTATGTGCCTGCATATCCCAGATGGAACTGGAGAGCCCTGCCAGGCAATCTAACCGTGTGTCCACCTGCACGGGAAACATGGGCCCATACGTCAAAAATATCAGCTGGCAGCTCTTGGTCTGAGTGGGGAGGTGACAGCTGCACGCTGCTGCACGGCAGAGCAGGGGCTGTGATGGGACACACACCCTGCCTTTGCTGTCTGGTGGGGGAAGAAGAGGAGCGGCGCTCGGCCTGAGATGGAAAAGAATGGAGGATCGGCCTGGGGAAAGTCAACTTACGACTGGCAGGGATGGGCAATATGTAAAACATAATAGTTTAAAACAAACAAACAAACAAACAAACAAAGCACAGGAAGAAAGGAAACACTGTCCTTGTGATAAAACAAACCTCTCCTTCTCCTTGGCATTTGACAATACTACAGATCTGAACCAGAAATTGTACATTAAAATGTGCGTGTATGTATACATGTCCATGCATATGAGGTTGTATTGTGCCCATGTACTGAAATTACCCAATGAGCAATCAGGTATCTACAGAACCATCAGC
This sequence comes from Oxyruncus cristatus, assembly GCA_013399855.1. Classification (NCBI taxonomy): domain Eukaryota; kingdom Metazoa; phylum Chordata; class Aves; order Passeriformes; family Cotingidae; genus Oxyruncus; species Oxyruncus cristatus. Next base: position 2,693,653 of record VXAY01000767.1, on the reverse strand, counting down.
AAAAATCAGTCTCATGTGTAATGGACTGAAGTCAGACTATTCCACATTTGATTTATTATTATTATATATTATATATATATATAAGTAATCTTAAAATCTGTGTTTGCCACCATAACTGATTAAGCAGACTTAAAAATAATCACCTGAGTATCTTCTGCTGTGGACCATCAAATTACCTGCATAATAAAGCCAGTAAATACTGAATCTCAAGAGTATGTTAATCACAGATTTCACATGTGTAGTTAAACATTTCCCAGCACAGGAGCCAAGACCCTAGAATTCAGTACAGCTCCATTAATACCTGCCTAGAATCCCTGCTATAATCTCCAATGCTGTGTTTCTGCAAAATGAACAAAAAAGCAATCGCCACCAAATTAAGAAAAAGTGAATCACTATGTAGACCTCATTACTGTTTAAGCATTTTCCAAGGTCAGTATACAGAAACTAAAAGAGAAATTATTTTACTATATAAGAGTTGTAAGGGATTCAGCTGTAACAGCTGAGGTAAGTTAACTGGGATTTCCTATGTGGCTAGTGGAGAACATCCGCAGAATACTGGGATTTTTAAAATAATATTAGTTTGAAAGGAACTGCAACTACTTATTTACTTTATGAACTGTAGAACCGTCATTACTCTCAATCAAACTGCATGCATTAGTATGTAAATTAAAAATATAGGACGTGATTCTAAAATCTCTGCCACATAATCTCTGAGGAGCTCACAGAATGGGCTTGTGCAGGGCCAGGCCCAGAGTGCACAGCTGAGAGAAACTATTAAAAAAACCTCCTGAGTCTCACTCTCCCAAATGATAGATGTGTTGGGATAAACACAGTCACCTAGATCTATAACACAGTGTAGGAAAATCTCATTTCATTCAGCAGGGAGAGTGAATTTTCAATTGTACCACACGTTAAAAAAGGTAAGTTACATTATCTACCGATTACCTGCAAGAAGGCATGACACATGGAAAGAAGGGCACTGAAAAACTATCATTAAAATATAAAAGGGAGACTGAAATAGCAGATTCCTTCAACGCAACCTAGCAAGGACTCTTTGCAGAATACAGTTAACGTTCATTTCAATTGAGAAAATCTGACAGGATTAATAAAACCGAGATGATTTTCCCTGACTTCTGTGACTTACCTTTTCTTCGCCGACTACACCTATTCCTCAGACCTTCTGGCACCAGATCATTATTCTTGCACCCGTATTCAATACTTTGAACTATTTAAAGACTGCTTGTTATGTCAGTCAAGTAAGTACCACAGAGCTTTCTCTGTGGTACATAGCAGTAAGAAATGAGCCATTGGATTGGACCTTGGAATATCACAGAAAAAAATGGATTTATAAACTGCTTTTACAATGAATATATGTAATAACATTTGGCTGTGCTGAAATGAACATTAAATGCTTATCTATGTTCTCAATTTTTTAGTAAGAATTCCAGATCTCAGTATACTGTCTTGAGGATCCCATAATTTTACAACTGCATGCAATATAATTTCGGAAAGAAATCAACACTATATGTGAACTACAGGATATTCTAAGCTGCTTCTTGACTAAAATATTAATGTGAAGTAAATAATTGTATATAAGAAATGTTCTTGCACTTGGAAGATGCCCTGGAAAAGGGCATTTTATATCATTCTACCTTGAGAAAAAAGAAGCCAGGAACAGCATAAGTTACTCACTCTGCCTTTCCAAGGTGCCTTATACCTCACTTGGACACACTGATATGTGTGATATGAAAGTTACTCACTTTCTGGCCTCACTGAAATACCTGAAGCCAGAAAGTGAGTAACTTTCATTAAAACCTGAGCTTACTGCATGAGCACGCTAAAGGTGAAAAATTCTGATACAGAACAAAGTTCCCTTTATAAAAGTAGTTGATGGGGTATGACATGATGGTATGCTTAAAACAATTAAATGCAGTTTTATGACATAACAGAGCAGGAATACTAGTTGGAGCATATTCTGTTGAGCACTTGGCTGAGTTAGCAAATTTTAATTGATTACTGCTTCGTGGGTATTGCATGGTAGAAAACAGAGAGTCAATCTGAAAGTTTTTACCTTTTGAACATGTGCCAAAAACTGAGAAGTTCTACACTTTGTGACCCAAAACATTCAACTTCAGAATCACTGCTGCAGTGCATCATAGGAGATGCAATTCAATATTCTTTTATTTTCCCTAGACTTAGTTAGAAAATAAAAGTCCACCAGCTGCTACTCACACTAAAATTCCCAGGAGGCACCAGAGTTGATTTTAGAAATCATTTTAAAGCTTTCATTGAACTGAATAGTGAGAAAAATGCAGATATGCATGGCTTTCTCCATAGCTCTTTGACTAGTCATGGAGACAATGAGTTAATGTACAGTTATTTATATTAAGGCACTCTCCCATTTCAGGAGATGGAGCTGTTGGGTGGAACAGTGGCTCGGCAGTCCCTCTCTAATGATAGCAGCAAATGGTTACAGCAATGACAAACAGAGTAAATCTGAACAGCTCTTCTTACATCCAGCGGGCAGAGCTATTTTCAACATCCCTGTGTAAATTCATATCCCTACTAGATCATCTTGATTTTTCCATGCCAAAAAAGAAATTGCTACGAATTTCAACTGGCTTAGATAAAAAAAAATGTAAAAGGAGAGAGAAAAATAGAAAGTTCAATATTTTACATGTCTGCAAGAAATACATTCTCTTCTCTTAAAAACTTCCCATACACTAACTGAATTGAACTGTCTCCGCAGAAAAGGTTTCTATTAGTCTTCATCTATATAAGGATATCATTTCCATATCCCAACTGGTGAGGTGCACTGACCACTGGAAGCTACCCAGAGTCTGTGCCAGCTATGGAGCATGGAGTTTCACGCCCTCATGGGCATCTTGTAGGGTGGATGGAAAAGCCACAGTGGAAGCCGTGAACAGCAGGAGGACATGAGCTGGTAGAAGGAAGGTTCAAACATCTGGGAAAGACCCACTTTTGAACACTTGAGCAGGAGTGGGTGAGGACAGAAGGCATAGAGGTCAGCACCTCAGAGCATAGAGGCAAAGAGAAACAGGCAGCAGCCATGAGATTTACTTCCCAAAGACTAGGAACAACTGAGCCACTGAGGACCTACAGTAGACAAGTTCAAGCAGCAACAGATTATAGAATATATTCGGCTTGATGGTACTTGTTTGGTTTTAATTTAAAATTTACTCAGTTATTGGAAAGCTAAACCAGTTTGCCAATACTATTATCTGGAAAGGGCTGGAATAAACTGGCTGTTTTTGAAACCAGTGATGCAAGTCAGTGCTGATTCATTACCAGCCACTGTGTAAGTTTGGAAATAAGACTTTCCTTGCCACGTCGTCTCCTATAAAAAACAAAAGAGTTCTTAGGCACAGTTCAGAAAACTAATTATAAAAGTCTCCTACTGAAAATATTTAAAAGTAAAATAATCCAGTAATTAGAATTAAGTAGGTTGGCCTTTGGTGACTGATCAGCATAATGAATCTAGTTATGTGGATGGCCAAGGCATTGGGCTAAGAAGACGCTTCTGGCTGAATCAGATTAAATACATGGGCTGGAACAACACTGGTTGCTACAAAATATTTAGAATGTTGCTACAAAAATATTTAAAAGTTTCATTATTTTTCTATGCCTTTAAGTCAAGTGAGTCAAATTTCCTATACACCAGTGAAGTGGCTGACTTTCAGTAAACAAGATGTCTTCCCTCAGTTATTTTCAGAAACTCGGGCTCTTTGCCCCTGCATCCTGTATGGTTTTTTTCCCATGGAAAAGAAAATAATTATTAGTTTTCTTACTACTGTGCATTGTACATTGTAGTACACATTAAAAAAGAAGAGGAAAAAAAAAAAAGAAGAGAAAATGAAGTAAGAGCAAAGTAAAAACCACCAGCATCCCACTCAAAGTTATCTTCTCAATCCACTCAGAGGAATTATGTACCCTTCTCATATTTCTTTTTTATAGTTCATAGCTCATTGCTATCATGTCTTTCTTCCTCTGCAGAGTAGTAAAAACATAATATCGGAAATACTTGACATACTTCCTCATTTGTTTAATGGTGATGATACAAGGGAAATTACCCCTCTAATATATTTGAACATTTAGCTTATTATCCTGAGTGAGTTTTCTCCCAAAGATCAATTTATTAAAACAAAACACATCTTTCTACGATGAACTGCAAAGGGCAAGAGGGCAAAATTCTTTAATTAAAATTAGAGTGGTTTCGTGACTCTACCCCAGCAGATACTGCTTCTACTGCAGCTTAGTTTACTGAAACTTTCATTGAGTCTCACTCACCCGCAAGCAATGAGATTTTCACACATGAATTAGGCTTTTCATTTGATAACTTCAAGGTTACAATTTAATGCTACCCCAGCGGCTGCTGTTTGGTGAAAAATGCAAGGCTGTGAGCAGCCCTTACTCGGTTCTTTTTGAGGCCAATAGAACTAGTGCCCATTGCAGAATGGGAAGGGGACACTTGGCAAAACAGGGGAAGCACTTCTTTGCTGACAATGTTTATTTTAATTTGAGTGGCAATACTGTGGTTTTAGCAAGGTGTTGGTTATGCACTGTCAGAGACTGTAGTGGGTAAATCTGTCTACAGGCACTTGGAACTGCATCCCCAACAGGCACAAATAGATTGGACTGATGAGGATACAGGACATCTGCAGTCGAGATGGGAACTGAATCTAGTCTTCTTGAGGCTTCATCCAATATCTACTTACACTCCCCTTTTTTCTTGAGGAATTGAGAGGACATGAAGCATGTGAGAGGACACAACACCATCAAAAAAAAACCTGTGCATCTTAAAGAATCCCTTTTTTACTGTCAAGGCAACGTGTTAACCAATACAACCTGCATTAAGTGCTCTTTAGTCCTTTCGTTTGGAGCAATGCCTGTCAGCTTACCTTCTTCATACTCAACCAAAAGCTTTCTAAGAAAGTTACACTACTTCACTTGCAAAGAAGGAAGTCCGAAAAAGATGGAATGTTTCACAGAGTCAGACATAGCTAATTCATACTGAATTATCCTCACTCCATAAATGTCTGTGCAAATGACAGACTTTAATAAGCCTTCAAAGCTGACACAGTATTTATCACTGATTAAACTTTTAAAATCAAAGTAACTATGGCTTTTACAGACATGTTTAGATTAAGACTGACATTAATGCTGTATATCAGTTTAAATCACTTGCAATTATGCAGGTGCTCGGGCAGCCTGTATTTCAGTCATTTTTGAGGCTAAACTGGGGCAGAGAACCCATGGCTCCATATTGGATAACAAAGCTCTGGGACAGTCTTAAGGCCTTTACAGACACTGTTTTTCTAATATAGAATATTCTTAAAGCTTTCCTCTGTGGACTGTAAATGTGTAAACTGTTCTTGCTGGAAACAAGAAACAGTAGTAGACAATCTTGCAATGAGAGTCTGTGTAACACCTAAGATACCCAGGAGAGCAAATTAAGGTTTTATGAAAAATTTCTAGCCTGTATGTATATGACTTTACAAATACAACATTATTGTTTTACTGTAATTGCGTATATACCTGCACATACCTGAAATTGCTGGTTGGGGGGTGATACATGCCCAGAATATGTTATATTTTTTGTACATTTCTGGCTACAATTTAGAAAGAAATTGCAATTCTTCTGGTTATGGAAGCAGATTAACAAAATGAAATTCCACCACAGAGTTCAAGTTATGCACCATACTTCATTAATATTTCATTTTTTGCAGCACTCCAAATGCACAGAGAAGTTATCAGAGAATGGTTTTTTTCTTTTTAAGAGTTAGAAGGCATTTGATCATAACTGCTGAAGTAAATTAAATGGCATTTCAAGAGCAGCCAAGTAAAAATGCTGAAGGCATAAAGGAGTTTTGATATCCAGGAAATCACTATTAATTTCAACTACATAAAATGGGATACAAGATGGTATGAACCATTTGGTATTTGTCACCTGTTTCATTCGATTAGAAACATATGGTATTTATCAGTCAGTAGGGTGGAAACAGAATTTGCTGTACATGATAAAGGATGTAAAAAAAAATTATAGGTAAAAGGAGCAATGGGAGAATATGTATAGATATCTCTTATCAAAGTACATGATAGCTTTCACTTGGGATGACTACAGAGATACTTTATTATACTGATTTGTATTGTTCAGTGAGAAAATTTCTAGGTTAAACAGAAGTTAATAAAACCTAAAGTGTATTACTGAAATTTATTTGGCAATACATTTGACAGCACCCAAATATAAGAAAAAAAAAGAAGAAATATTAAACACCACTCCCATGATATGGAAGCCATTTAAAGAAAATTTCCTGTGAAAATGAAGCCTCATCCCTTTTTAATTCTTAGATTTGATAATTTCCTAGTCCATATCCACCACACCAGGATGACTACAGTTTTCATCACAGTGCCAGTAATTGCTGAAGAATAATTCTACAATGCTCTAACAGACAAGGCTACAGCTTTTCATGAGCTACACTTGAGTAACAAACAAACTAATAGGAAGAGATATCAAAAGCTTTCTTAACAGTGCTGATATTAATGAAATTATATTAATAGGCATTAATGGATTAGATCCCACATTCTGACTGTTACTTTCAACAGCTTCTGTTTTTAGGCAGTCTTCAGATTCTAGAGGGCACAGATGGAGTACCAACTTTAGTAAGAAGTTTATTAGCCCTTCTGATTTTATTAATTGTGTATGATACAATAACATCTAATCATGTAAAGTAAGATTAAAGATCCTGACACCCACAGTACAAAAACTAACAAACTAATTTTTTGTTCCTTTCTCTACGGAGTAATAATAAATTTAGAATAATTACTCTGAAAATAGTAAAGAATTAAAACGGCTAATTGCATATAACTTAAAAAAATATGTCAATTAATAAACCACACAGTCTTTGACATTACAATTTATATTCTTCAAGAGAAAAATAAAGTGCAAAAATATGTAACATTAAACAACAGACAATTAGCAATTTGTTTTGATTATATTGGATCACAATTAATGTTGGCCCTGCAGTTCATCTTTCTACTTTGACAGCTCCTTGGACTACTTATGTAGATTAATTCTTGGAGTATTGGCATTTGCTAACATGTGGTTGTGAACAAGCCACTGCACAATACTGACACCAGTGAGGAGACTTCTTCAGTGTCCTTCCCGAACTAGATCCTGCCTGTCCTTAGGACTACCTTTTGTAACCTCAGTTCAGGAAGGACATTGAGGTGCTGGAGCAGGTCCAGAGAAGAGCAACAGAGCTGGTGAAGGGACTTGAACACAAGTCCTACGAGGCTGAGGGAGCTGGGGTTGTTTAGCCTGGAGAAGAGAAGGCTCAGGGGAGACCTCATCGCTCTCTACAAATCCCTGAGAGGAGGTTGTAGCCAGGTGGGGGTTGGTCTCTTCTCCCAGATAACCAGCAGTAGGACAAGAGGGCTCGGCCTTAAGCTGTGCCAGGGGAGGTTTAGGTTGGATATTAGGAAGAAGTTCTTTACAGAGAGGGTAGTCAGGCATTGGAATGGGCTGCCCAGAGAGGTGGTGGATTCTCCATCCCTGGAGGTTTTTGACATGAGATTGGATGTGGCACTGAGTGCCATAGTGTAGTAACTGCGGTGGTGGTGGATCAAGGGTTGGACTTGATGATCTCAGAGGTCCTTTCTAACCCATCTGATTCTGTGATTTTGTATCTGGGCAATTTGCCACAACTGATAAAGGTTGTGACACTATTGAACACCCTCCTACCAACTGAAGACATAAAGAACTGCAAATGTCATGCAGACTGATTAGTAGTGAGGCAAAACAAACAGAAATTATGCATTTTTGGAAATAGAAGACCACAAGGAACATACAAACATTCTCCATCAACAGATAAAGCAGGACCGTAGTAAACTGTGCATTTGTTAATTTTACAGCCTAAAAAATTAGTAGTAAGTGTTTTTTCCCCAGGGCAAAATTAGAGTTTTTTAACACTACATAGTTTTATTTTACAAACAGTCTAAGAATTTAAAGTAAAGTAAAATTGCAGAGACTGCCTATACCTTTGGATTTCAGATTCTGTATTTAGATCCAAACATGATTATAACTCTTCATGTTTTACTTTAAACTAAGTCAGTCCTTGAGAAAAGAAAAAAAAACCAAAAAACAAAAAACAACAGAATTTCTTTTCAAAATGAAATTTGATCAGAGTACAACTGAGACCAAAAATCATCATGTGAAAGAGCCTTCACACTTAACCAAGAATGTATAGGTCCAGTGATGATTCTTTTTTTACCAATATTCTACATAGGCAAAATGTCACAAAGATCATTCTCAGGCATTCATTTATCCATACCTATAATGTTACATAGATACTTGAACTGAGGAGAAGGGAAGAGACACTTGGTAAGTTAAAAATATGACTTTTTAGTATTTAAAAATTAGATGAGAATATGCACAGTCTTATTTTCTCATAGACATTGAAACCCGTGCTTCTATCAAGGAGCACAAAGTAAGTTCATGTATACAGTGGTTACATTTTTACCTGCACCTTGTCCATGGCTGCCTAAGGAAACTTTAAAATTTTAGTTAGAAACTACCATAAGGTGCATTATTGCAGATCCTAATTTTCCAGAAACAACTCAAAATGTAGAGTGTGCAGTTTTCCATGTGGTCTACAAGGAAATGGATTTTCTGCGTCCAGCAGTAAAAAGGCCTGAGCTCTCCCAAGCAAGCAGTCCAGCAATTAAAAGCTGAGCATTAAACTACAAAGAGGCAACACTGGTTTTATGACAGTTGTTAAACCACCTATATTGGTCCTGCAATATTAATAATTGAAAAAAAACCTAGTAAAACCAATTTTTCTTATTAAATGGTCTCGATGGAATTAAAGTAATGTATTAAGTTCTTTTTAAAGATATCTGATGCTCAACATTACAGAGGGATCCTTTTAGTGGTTCTAAGCTTCTTGCTCTTCCCTGGTAAATGAATCGTAAAAAAAATACCCCATAACATGAAATCAGGTGAACTGGGAAAGATTAGATTAATACTACAGGGTGATTCAGTGCCAGTAAATGAATGAGGAAGGGGGAAGGGTGGCTTTCTATGTGTGAAACTATTGGGCTTCTTACCTCCAAAGCTTTCAAACGCTCCAACAGCAATTTTGTCTTTTCTTTTTCCTCCTTAGTGCTGCTGCTTTCGCTTCTCGAATCTTCATCTGCCAGTGTGTGAATTTTTTCTGTGCCTTCTTTGCATCTCCTACTGTCTTCTGACAGCTTTTCCTGAAATGATTTTTTGAAAATGTCGTTACTCACAGGTGCAAATGAAGTTAACTACGCAAATATCTTCAATTCTCCCCTGTATATGAATGAAAAAAGAGCAAGTTGCTAGTGACATGATTAAAGTACTGAATAAGTGGAGTCATGAAGGGTCTGTGAAACATGTTGCTATGCCAATTCTGCAAGTGTATTCACAACTTAACTTCTACATCTACTTAGATTTTTAAAAAGCAGAATTCATCATCCCTTTAATAAAATAACTTCCATTTTCTTCTTTAAAAATTGCAATGAAAATTGAACATACCAGCTTTCAATGGAAGCATTTTGCCACTGAGACATAAAACAGTTTATTGAGGAGAAGCTAACATATGTTCATGCCTAATGTATTTCACCTTTCTTCATCTAGAGCTAATATTTGAATTACTAAATAATGGGCTGAGAATCAAGCTACCACATGAATACTGATTTAAGAGCCACACTAACATATGACTGGAGAGAACCAAACTGACAGCAAAAACTCCAGAATTGCCCCAGTGTGTTACAAGCCAGTCAGACCCAGTTGTTATTAGCTGCTGCTGCTGCTGCTGCTGAGTGGACCTGTGGCTGCTGAGTTTTACAAGAGGTCTATAAAAAGGATAGGATTGAACAGTGAATCCTTCTAACTCCATGAATTATCTGAGTTCTCTGTTGAAAGAGAGAGTGAGACAGAGCTAGCAAAACATCAAGACTTCAAGCAGGAAATGCTTGCTTGAAATTGCCCAAAACGACAAGGCATAAGGGGAAAAAGAGAACTACAAAGACGTGCAGAGTGGACTATCATTGGAGCACAGCACCGACGGCACAGGCTCTACCTTGCAAATCACCTTCTCTAACTGTATGAGCAGATCCAGAGTGACAACTAATGAGCAGATTAAAAATGGAAAATGTCAGGTAAATCAGCATTTAAATACTGGGTGTCAAGATAAACCTAGAGAAGTTTTTCAGTAAGCATTTAGGGTTTTTTCTGATGATTCTTACATACAAAGGCTCATACTTTCGTGATCTTTGGGTTCGTCCATAAGTGGGATTCATTCCCCGTAACTACTACACAACATGAACTCTGTCCAAGCATAAAAGTATGCATTTTCATGAAGAACTGATCCAGCTTGAATAACTGTGCAAATACAACTCTCTGAGAGTTAATAGCAAGGCATTATCTCAAATAAAACCCGTAAATTGAACTGAATTCAAAATCAGCACTGCGGATCACATTTATAACAATGTCTTTTTAAAATATGAACTAGCTGAGCAATTGATTATTACTATGTTAAAACTTTAATTAAGAATTAATTTTATAAGCTATGGGCTTAATTACTGAATACCCTTACACAAACCGTGAGGCACAGATCTCATTCTGAGCCCCAAAACATAGATGTCAAAGAGCCATTCCATCAGGTTTCCAACATTAGTGCTATCCTGATCACAAAGGAACCATAAATATAGTACTTGGAGTTTTTTTTTCCTGTTTGCTACTCACCGATGCAACAAGCAAGTATCTGTAAAAGAGCCATTAAACCATTTTTCCTTCAAGTTGCCCCAAGGAGTGCACTGAGATAAAACACTTCAATGAATTCAGGGGGAAAAAAAATTACAAAGGTGTCTCTCTATTGCAATTTATACACAAACAATTATTTTTAGGAGAGAATGTGACATGAATCAGATGTGGCTAACAATAGAAGAAAGCATAAACATATGCACAGGGACACCTTTCTTGCACAAAGTCAGGGCAGCAATTTCAAAGGATGGGTAGAAGAAAGCACAGTTTATGACATTTCATCACAGAAAGTGGAGCAATGCAACTTCTCACAGAGTAAATCCAAGTCACATAAAGAAGCAGCCAATCCATCTTCTAATTACAAAATCTGATGAACTTTGCACAGGAATGGCATAACCAAGAACACACATCCTGTTTTCCTATGATGTGCACTAGAATATCTCGAGACACTTAGTACTGTTACCCATGCCTGAGTGTTGAAGTGCAGCTCACACAGTTCCAAAACTAGTTTATTACTGAGTAATAATAAACGAGTTTCAGTGTTTCGGGCATGCACTGAAAAGGTCCCTGATATGTCACCTACCCTACCTGGAAAAGCTGCAGAACAGAAGAAAACACTATTAACCTTAGAAATTGTGCTTAGACGCGCCATGCGCTGAGGGCACTGGCCTGACACTTTCACCAGTTCCACCTGGGTGATATCCAGTAAGGATAGAGTGAAAAATCCCCACTCAAGGAAGCAAAGAAAACAGGCCAAAAGTCAAGTCAAGTAAGAGGGAGCCTGAGAAAAGCTTTTGGAATGACAGAAACCTCTGGAGAGTGCAAAATCTGTTAATATCAAAGACTGCTGGGGGAGGAAGAAAGGAAGGGGTAGGGAGATCCGCACGAGGAAATTATCTCCTGCATGATGTTGGTCAAATCCTACAGAAAGCTCTGGAGTGAGCAGGCTAAAGGCAGCAATTAATGGTGTAAAGCAGCTTATGCCTTTTTTTCCCCAGAGTCCTAGATTTCTTGTGTTACCTCAAGTAAAGACACCCCTGCACAGTCTCTGCTGTATGCCTCATGTATTGCACAGTCACAGGCAGGCTGGGTTTTCAAGCTGGATAACAAAATCCTCTCCAGGTCCCAAGTCCAGCAAAGACTGAGTACGTGCTATCCTGCTGATCAGTGCAGTTTAATTTCTGTGAAAAGGTAACAGATGGAAATGGTGCTCTGGAAGTAAGCTGGACAGTTCAAAAAAAAAAAAAAAAAAGCAATAACCCAGCTCTGAGTTTCCCAGACCACTGAATTTAAGACACATGCCTGTACCATGAGAGGATGCAAACACAGCAGCCTGATGAAAATTCTACAGTAAAGGCTCATCTACATCTCTAATGCTCTGTGTCAACAAGGGGACAATAAAAATATTAAAAATTCAAATCTTTCTGAGACTAGGATTATGCTGCTCACTGCAGACCCGTTCCCACAGAAATTAATGAGAAACTTCCAATCGAGTCCCACATTGTGTAAGCTTCTCAAGCTGCTTTAAACTGTCATCGCTTTTCTGAAACCAACAGTATTTTGCAAATCTTAAATGACATCCTGCCCTGACCATTATTTCTAAGTATTCAGTTTGCTCTACAAATCAAACAAACCGTGCACTGATGATGAACCCTTTGATGGAACACTATGGGCCCTATAGCCAATAGAAAACAAGAGATGGAAACAGTCCCTGCAGCCTGGAAATGGCAAGCTTTCCAGAATCAATGAGAAGATATAAATCACTAAAGACATTGATCTATGAAGCTGTACAATGCAGTGGCCTGACTGAGACTTATCAGAGAGTTGGTTTTCAGTTAGCTGAAGTAGGAAAGAGCAGTATAATACTTCCCCTTTCCACTAATAAATAAAGTAAGAACAATAAATTATGAAAGCAGGTAATCCACCTGAAATTACAAGTGGTAATTTACTGGAATTTCTAGAATGTAAAGCCAATCTTCTCTCTTCCACCTACCTTTTAGGATACTGAACAAGAAAATGTTTTCACTGTTTATAAACAAGGAGTAGCAATAGTGATACAAAATATCATCTGGAAGCTTTCAAAAGATAGAGAACTAACTGCCTATTTCAGAAATTACCTTCTCCTTCATTTCAAGAAAAGCAAAAGTATGCTGACCCCCTGGACACAGAGTTAATCACTGGGATGCCTTTCCTCTAAGAACTGTAACCTTTTTGAGGAACAAACATGTGTCAAAGGGACACTTAACCACCTATTTCTTAACCATTATTATTTCAGAAATTATGTTACTTTTAAAGTTTTACTGGCAGTGCCATCAGTTGTCTGTCCTTTGCCTTTTCTTCTTTCTAAGATGCTTTCTAGGAATGTCACCACACAACTACACACACAGAAAAAAAAGAAAAAGGGGGGGGGAAATGAGTTCACTTTAAAATATTTCGATTTGGAACTATGAAATTTCAAACCAAGAAGAGTAAATGTCAGGTGACAAAAAGAAAAAAAAGAAGTAGCTAGAAAAAAGGATTCTAGATTTTCTTTTTTTTTTTTTTTTTTTTTAGAGTGAAAACTACGATTAGGTACTAATTGGAATTGAGGCTCTTTCTGTGGTAGTAACAAGAAATACATGACACAAAATGAGGAAGGTACCTGTTGCAGGCAAGAAAGAAGATGGAGCCAGACACATCCTGTAAGTGGTATAATGGAAAGACCAGATACAATGGACACAGCTTAGAACACGAAAAATAGCAATTAGATATTAGAAAGACCCTTTGTTGGTTTCTTTTCTTCCTGTTAGAGTGGTCATATGGCAACTGGTAACTGGAACAGGTTACCCAGGGACATTCCTGAATCCCATTGGTATTGCAAAGTTCACTGGACAAGTGGCTATAATAATACAACCTAGAATAATCTAATACCGGATATAACTGGATCTGGCTTTACAGCACTGATTATAAACACCAATCTTTCACGAGGACATGTGACAAAATTCTGATTGAAGCAAACAAGAATTGAAAAAAAAGAAGATCTTTGAAATACCGATTTTCCCAGTGAGTGTTGGATGACATGAATTGCTTGTCTGGAAACTGGTAAGTAATAATTAGAGATGACAACTTTGCTTGTAGAAGCTAAAGATCATTTTCATGTGATAAACACAAGTCCTCCAGAGAAGTAAAGTTTTTCAGATGCAATGCATTAAGGATCCCTCAGACACAAAAGATGTCTATTTCAATTTTGGGTGTCAGATTGTGATGCCTGAGTGGGATTTTCTTTTCTGAATTCCTTTTAATTCTTCAGCTTCTGAAATTTATTAGAAATGAAGGTTTTATAATGGTTACAAATTCAAATTCTTCTGAGAGTCATGCCTGCAATTTTCCAAAAACACATTTTAATCACACATTAATCACCCAGGAATAAAATATATGTAGGATATATAATTAAACAGTGCTTATGATTGCTCATAACCACTCATTTGAGAAAAAAAATATTCACAATGTAGTTATTAACTGATCATGTATAGAGGCAGTGGTAACAGGCATTCAAGAATCCAGTCTTCATGGAACCCGAGCTATGCAGTTAACTCAGCATCTCAAAACATCCAGCACTTTCTGTGGTGTCTCCAAAGCTTCCCAAGGACTTTCTAAACAAGGTATTTACTGAATAGTTATCTTAGGTTTCAGTGACTGAATTGAAGAGTATACTACTCTACACTTCTAACACTCTTTCTACAATAAAGGCAGCCTCTGGCCTCTAAACCCAAACTGCAGTTTACAAATCCATATACAGAATACTTTATGTATGCACTGGTTTTGGCTGGGGTAGAATTATTCATCTTCACAGTAGCTGGTAAGGGGCTGTGTTTTGGATTTGTGCTGGAAAGTGTTGATAACACCAAGATGTTTTGTTACTGCTGAGCAGACATTACACAGAGCCAAGATCCTTTCTGCCTCTCACCTCACCCCACCAGCAAGGGGGTTGGGGGTGCACAAGGAGTTGAGAGGGGACACAGCCAGGACAGCTGACCCCAACTGACCCAAGGGATGTCCCAGACCATATGGCATCAAGCTCAGCAGTATCCTAGGGGGAAGGCTGGCTTGGGTCCACTGCTTGGGGACTGGCTGGGCATGGGTCAGTTGGTGGTCAGCAATTTGCATCACTTGTTTTGTTTCTACCTTTGTTATTTTCATCTGCATTACAACTTTTTGCTGTTGTTGTTTTAATAATAATTCAATTACTAAAATGTTCTTATGTCAACCCATGAGTTTTTTCACTTCTACCCTTTTGATTCTCTTCTCTTCACCCTGATGGAGGAGGGTGTGGGGCTTAGTTGCCAGCTGGGGCTAAACCAAAACAATGTAATTGTAAATTGTGAATGCTTTTCCTTGCAAGGCCATTCGATAGTCTTGATGTATGCTTAGATTATGTCTTTTCAGTGTTCTTTCCACTGCAGACCTCCTAGCGTTCACCACTATTCACTGAGAATGAGCAGTGTGAAATGACTGTTGATGAAGATAACTCTAGATGAGGGTTTCTTTGTACTTTCATTAAAGAAACCAGCCTCAAGCTATGCACAAGTAGCTCAGTCTGACTGCACAAGCTGAAAAAAGGCAGCAATTGCTCCAAGGACTACTGACTTAACATTCCAACAAGATTAAAATTGTTTTCCGGGAGTACCTTGCTCCCCTTTCTCCCCCAACATCACCTTTTCCTTTCTAAATATGCCTTTTGTGAAGATGCAGAATCTGCTGAAATGTTTTATAACCTATTTCATTTAGTGAAACCTGAGGTGTATAAAAGACATGCATGTTAAGTCAGAGCAATGTGAAGTGAGACTGAGGAACTCACACAGGGTATCCTGCAAGATGCTCAGTACAGGAGTAGTTACAGTATCTCTGTGACCTGAATATATTTTTTCCATACGCAACTTTAAAAAAAATTTTCTTATTTTCTTTATTTATCCCACACAATGACCCAGATCTGGAAAAAAACCCAATTTGTAACAGAGCAAACAAGTTAGAATTAAAAAAAAAAAAAAATTACATGCAATTAAAGTTACATGCAATCTTAATGATCTCTAAGACTACAAATATGACTTCTGGTTTACCTTGCTAACTTCTATCTATGTATTCAGCTGTTTTCACTTGTTTTCTTTTCTCCCAGTGGAAGAACAGACTAAAATATAGCTTTGCTTTAGATAGTACATCAGCAAGTGTAATAATAATATATTTTTGTTTAGCTAACAGCTTTTGTTCAGAACAAGCTGACCAAAATTGAAGGAAAACAAAGGAATGCAACAAATCACAAAATTTTACAGAAACACCCAGTATCGTTCATGATTTAACATTACTGTTGTCAGGAAAAACATATTAAGTTCTTCTTTTTCATCTCTGGATTTCACTTACAAAGGGAGCAGAGTGAGCAGAGTGAGCCTGAATCCCTAGATTAAATACATGTGATAGATAAGACGACAAAGTACGTACTTTATGTTTCTGATATGTGCCTCCTTCCACCCACGTATCAATCTCAATGTACTACATATTATTCTTCACTCAAAACACTCCTCACTAGTCCAAGCTATCATCCCTCTCGAACAGTTCTGCAGTAACATTAATAAATTTCCCGATGATGCTTTTATTGGCTGTTCCACGCATCAGAAACATGCATTTCTTTCGAGAACGTTCAGATCAAAAAAAGGACCATCAAAGAAGAAAACCTTCACAGTGAACTTCACGACTAAATGTTCTCAACAGATCAGGATTTACTGTCCCCAGGTCACCAGCCTGAGTGTCAAAGTGACTTGGTCACTAACCTTTTGACCAAGAACTGTTGTTGACCCCATCCTGTCTTAAGTGAATGGATATTCACACTACCAACAGCACTCTCACCTCTGGCACTTCGCCTGTTAGAAGTGAAATCAAAGACTGACCATTCTGGAGGGGGCTCTGCCAAGCCAGGTTTCAGGCACGTTCCTTCTCAAAATGGAAGGCTTCAGTTACACTGATTAGCAAAGTTATCAGGCAGAAAAAAAGAGTTGTTCCAGAAGCTAAGCTGTTTCTTCTTCATACGTGTGTATATGGTAATATGAGACAAAAATGCATGCAGATATTTCATGCAGATATTCTCTTATAAATTGGTTCATTATAGTACCATATTTCAAGTAATAAACTTTCCTTCCTGGAAGCCTGTATTAGCACATCAACTTTTGTGAAGCGGTTTGTAAGTATTAAAGTAACTACACTTGACTAAAGTGAGTATTAAAATACCTACCTTTGACTGAAGCACAAATAAGCCAAGCTATTCTAAAATTGAAATTCAGTGAATTTTATGTAACAGCAATTAAGGCAAAGGAATTACTCTGGAATTTAAATTGCTAGAAATAAGCCAATTTTCCTTCCCTAGTATTTTGGAATGAGAGCAATGTATGAACTAACTAGTTCTCACCATAAGCACAACTGCAGAACCTGACTTAAGGAAAAAAAAAAAAAATTGGTATATTATTACATAACCAGGTAATTTTTTTGCAAATGCGAGGGAATAGTTGTCTCCCAATCATGTCATAAAAAGTTCTGAAAGAAGATCAGAATGCATCTTGACACAGAAATATAATGTAGGAACAATCGTTTCAGGTCAGATCAAAACTTCAATTTTTCAAATATGTTATTATAGTTCAGATTAATTTTTCCTGACCAGAAGCACATATTCTCTCCAAAATAGATATACTGGTGTACTGATAAGTGTGTTCTTCTGTTAAAAGAATTTTCAAAGATGGGATGGTTGTGAATACAGAATAATCTCCCTTTTTGACCTCAGAAAATAAGTAAAGTTTCAGATTTTTTTCAAAATTCTTAAAATTTAATAGGTATCATTGCTTTCTGTTTGTTTGAGAATACCAATGAAATAATGTCAAAATGCAGAATAAACAATATCTTTTAGGGAGATGTGGAAGTAGGGAGAGAGCATGTCACTAGGCCACATGTCACTAGGCCACCCAGGTTTGGAATAACAAGGAATACAAACTGGTTTCACAATTTTGTGTCCAAACACTTCCGTCAGTAGACAGCTGATGGCACTAAATGGCCTCTACTATTTTTTATTCATTATCCTCACTCAGAAAATGCAGGTGATTTCATAGATAAAATGCTTATTTACTTGCTAGACCCTCTTGCCCAACCTCTTCAATACCGGCCCAGGATGGGCAACGTTGTGTCAGCAAAGCACATCTGGATCCTCACAGGGATCTGGAGAGGCTACAGACAGGCAAGACTCTCTTATTAAAATCTTCTTTTGGGCAAGAGCCAGGAGTCACACTACAGACCTGGGAACTCTGAAAGCAGTTGCCAGATGGGAGAATGACAACAACTCCCTGGGGGTGTCACTGCTCTGCTGAGGGACCGAGTGGGGCAGGAAGTGGCAGTGGGTCCCATGGGAAGCACAGGATGGATTGCTCACACAGCCACAGCGGGGGCTGCCCTGGGCCTGTGTGCCAGCACAGCCCTGCTGTGGGCAGCCCTGATTTATCCTGCGGGAGGAGCACATGCAGATAAGGAGCCAACACTCAGCCTTCACACACAAAGACACTGGCATCTCTCCAAGCAGCAGGCAGATAATCTTAAAATTGGTGTTTGCTATAAATTCCAGGAGGTTACTCCAGTGTCTGAGACCTACCAGGCAGAAGCATACCAGTGCCATACCCTTTTCTCTCAAATACACCCTCTGAATTAGAAAAAAGGCCATCAGAAGAACACCATTAAGGGCAAGATTTGGGCTACAGACAACATGCTGTCCATAAACGGGAAGTCCCTGTGTACATCAGTATGACCTGTGTCGGTCAGGCTGTGAATCACATCGTCACCTTGCTTCCCAAAGAGTGGCTCTACAATTCCCGTTTTGCCTGTTGCAGATGTATAGGATTCTGGCAATTTACATGGGTTGACTTTTGTGGATTCATTCCGACAGTCAGAACTAGAAATAAGATAGAGCAAAAAATAACAACACTATATAGTAGAGGGAAATTTAAATCCAGAATTACGGTCAGTATAATATAAAATAGTATCATCAAAGCAGTCAGTCTTCACCTCTTGTTACTGTAGATATATAGAGCAATGTGTGATGGGTGAAAGTGGTTGTATAATGTGCCAATCTATACCTGGGACCTTGTCTCTGCTTCTGCAAACTTAGCACTTCAAGGATTGTCATTGCATTCTCAAAGTAAACCCCTGATGGCAAGAAAGATGGTCACCTAAATTATAGTCAGTCAAAAACTGTGAGTGATTTGGTATAGTCAAAGACCATGCAAATATAATTTTGATGTAAACACAGGACATCTTTATTTTGCTTTCTCTTTAGTTTTAGTAATACCTTGTTTTGCGCTGTAGCCAAGACGAGGTTGGATGGATCTTTGAGCAACCTGGTTTAGTGAAAGGTGTCTCTGCCCATAGCTGGGGAGTTGGAACAAGATGTTCTTTAATGTCCCTTAGAACGCAATTCATTCTATAACTATAGAATATGATTCTGGGAAGGAAAGAACAGCTTGTTTTCTGAGAAACAGGCACACAAATGGCACATTTCAGTTATGAGACTTTGTTGTGTTAAACACAGCTCCATTGCTATACTGCTGCATCACAAAAAAACAGAAAGGCAGAACTCTTAGCACATATGTTCCTTGCAACAAAACTGTAATTTTGAACAGTGTCTGAGGAGCAGCATCATTCTCTTTTGGGGGGAAGAATCCAACCTCAAATTAGTTAAATACGGGAACAAATATTTGTCAGAATCTTTGCTTAGTGGTGGAAATATATGAGATGAAAAGCCATAAGGAATTAGTTGTTACTGAGGTAGCCCTGGATTTCTCTGTATGGAAAAGCAGTCCAGCAGCAAATTCTTATGTCCTTGACGGCCCAGGATTTCCGGTGGAGCTCCCAAGAGTGCAGATGGCTACTCTTCTGTCCTTCTCGTGAGACACAAAACTGCTAATATTTGCCTAGTAATGTGCTTCTGAGTAGCTCAGGAGGCCTGGTTGATGCAGTCTCCTGTGGGGACTTCCATTCCAGAAATACTTTCTGCAGTAGAAGTTAGCATTAAAAATCCCATGTGGATTTTAGCTAGGGAATTCAACCAGTGCCCTTTTTTCAATTCATGGCCATGCCCTATCTACAAAATGTTAGATATCAGTGGCCTGAACATCACGCTTGTATAATTTTGTGTTAAGATAAAATTATATTGCCAATAGTTACAGTTTCTCTTCTCATGAAAGAGCTGTTGACACCAACGGCTGTGCAAATTAGAAGTGACAGTCACAACAACTGTTCATATTTGACTATCACAAAGCATGCAGATGAAATATTGGGTTGATCTGGCCAACAATGCCACCTGAAGCGTGCCTGTATCCCTTATGTATGATTTTTACCTCTTCTATGTGACTGTATCATGTCTGTCCCGAGCCTCAGTGCACATATTGACAATTCCAGAATTATAACAAATTGCGAACTTACAACAAATTCTCTTCCTCATCTATTTTGATCACTGCACACTGACACAAAGTCAAAATGAATTAAAAAAACTTTGAAAGTCTTTGGGTGATCTGTAATCAGGTAAGATTCCACCTAGATAACCAGTGTTGTGATCAAACAGGAAAGAGACTCTAGTTTTGATATCCAAATCAAAAGGACAAACTTAGGAAGGGAAGTCTGTGGGGTGTTTGTTTTAATGTTTCAGGTTAGAGCACTGCACACAATTGTTTCTGGGGAGCACTCACCCTTTTGGATAAAGTATTGTGTCTTGAATGAGAATAGCATTAATACATGAGCTATTGGCTTGGTCTTTCATGATCTTAGTTTTAGGTGGGCAACGTACCTGGGAAACATCATAGCTCTTACATACTAGAGCCTTTTAATCAAGTAAACTTTAAAACAAGAAACATGGTTCATGGCAATTCAAATCACGTGAATTCTTGTCTACATTTACGTGAGCGTTTATTACAAATTTTCCCTCAATTATTATGTAAAATGATAAGAAAGGAGAATTTTATTTAAAATCCTGCTTCTAAATTCATTTACCCTAAAGAAATCACAAAACCCACCCGAAAATCCAGCAAATTAAAATCCCATAGGGCAGCTAGTTCTATGGAAAAGGTTAGAATATTTTGCTTTAAGTAAGAATAATGGCAAGAACTAACAAAATATTACAATAACACTGCATGCTCTAGGCTCCACCTTATTATTATTATTCTAACATTATCACTATGCAACATTTAATGTTCATTAGCAAGAATATTCATTCTAGAGTCAGGCATATTGGTATTATAATAAGAACTCAATTTCATACATCTCAGAGCAATAATTAGATTTGTAAAAAACAAATATGTAGACAATGGCCAATAGATCAAAAGCATTTATTGCACAGAGTTATCTTTTATGACTATTCAGATATTAAGTTGAACAGGCTTCCCACACTAAAATTAACTTAGCATGTTGTCAGAGAATAAGGGACATATGTTGATAAGTCCCACTGGAAATTGCCTCATTTGTCCCCCTTTGTTATGAAATACATGGTTGTGAATCTGCAGTAAAATCCCTTACTCTACTGCACGGAGTGCTCATACAGTTTTGATAGTACCACAGAGAACAGGTGAGATGTTCTGTAAGGTAACTGATTGTAGAGGATGGCTTTCAAAACATGTAGTATTTCTACATTCAGTGAGTTTTGTGCATGTTTATGAAGATATATATATATATAACACTTGGAATTCAGATCATAACAATTTTTTTCCCTCATGTTAGCTCACGTCTATACTTCCATTTACAAATACAGGTTGACAATATTGTTATCATGTTCCCAAAAACCTGGAAACATCAGTGCTTTTAAGAAACATTCATGTTCTATTCCCAGTTGTGAATTACCCTTACAAATATATCAAAAACCGGTCTGAATACATTTGGAAAGATACAAATGAAGTGCTTCTATTGCAATGTTGATGTACGTTGCCAAATCTGGACACCGTTATCGACACTAAAATTCATCATCTATTTACACAATATTTTTTTTTTCCCAAGACTTGCACACAGCTGGTTTCAATAACATATTAATGATCCTTAAAATGCTTTTTTAGTATGTTTTTCAATGCTAAAATTCTTGGTAAAAGTTTCAGACCAGAGATTCTTTGCCAGCTCCCTGTTTTGAAGAGAGCTTTCAGGTTTGGGCTTTTACTGTTATACACAATTGTTGCCTACATCACAGTTTTTATGTGTGACTGGATAACGGGCACACACCGAGTGAACCAACCCTGACCTACATAGCAGGGAGCCATATGAGGGCAGGAATGCACTGCTTTGCACGTGGACAGAGCCATTCCTCAAAATTCCCAGAAAACAAGCTGTTGGTTCAGAAGTTTGTCATAAAAGATGAACAAGAGGGATCTGAGGATGAGAGAGTCAAAGAGACAATGTTCTGCATTTTGGATCTGTTTTACCAGGCACAGGCTGGTGTATGATGCAGTAGCCTAGCTATTGCTCCAGGAAAGGAAAACCCATTGCTTCTGAGTCATGGATTAGGAAAGGAAATTCTTAAGCAAAGAAGATTGCATACTGGTGATATGGAAGAATTAAAAATAGTTAAAAAACAAGTTGAGTGATATGAGTGAAAATGTTCTCAGGAACAAGAAGAAAACAGGAAGGGAAGGAAGCAATGCACTGGGTAGAATTAAAATAGTCCCAGAGTAACGGGTATATGGGTGTTTTAATGTTCTGGGACAGAGGCAGCTTCACTCTGTAGGAAAGAAAGTCTCCAGTTTGGGGAATCTGATCTGATTACCACTCAGCAGCAGGTTGAAACAAAACCTCATGTCCAGAAAGAAGTCAAAAAAGGGGCCAGTTTTCTGGCTGGAGAGGGTTGTTTGTTAGAGCTGAAGGAAAACAAAGGAACTGTTCTTGCTGTCATTAACTGGGCAGAACTGCCTTGCTCTTCTGTTGTTGGTCAGCAAACAAACCCAAGCAATATTACAAAAAACACACCCTGGCACCCACTCTCCTGGCTGGGTGGAGACAACAAATATCTATGTTAGTATGGCTCCAAAGCAGAAAAAGACAGGACCATAACCAAGTTCTTTCTTTTTTTTTTTTTTTTCCCCTTTGTTCAAAAATTAAGAAAAAAATTAAATATAGGGGAAAAACTACATAGAAATATACAAGCACTGAAATTGGAATGACTAGTTTATCTCCCCTCTAGGAAAGCAGCACACAAAATTTCAGATTTCAAAGACCACATAGCTTTTTTTTTTTTTTCAGTTTAGTGCAGGAAAGAAAAATAAAGAATCCCCAAACCCTCAGTGTGATGAAAGGAAACCAGAGTAATTCTTTGATTTTCTTCTTGAGGGTGCAAAGAAAAAACCCAAAGAAGTTAAACCTAATTGTGGTACCACCTCACTGTGGTTTCCGCGGTAAGGGAGCACACAGAAAAGATAATAAAATTATTCCAGATATCTGTTATGAAAAGGCAGACAAGTAATCCACCTTAAGCAGAGACTGACATCAAGCCCCGTTCAGAGAAGAATGCATGGATTTAAACTCTGAACTAAGAAAAGGGAACTGAGTTTCATTTTTGCATCCAAGGGATATCGATATAGATAAAATATAGATGCCTTTGGCATCAGTTTCTAAGAGCATGATGTTCTATTAGAACCTCAACAAAAAGTTTAATTTGTCCTGAAATTAAATTTTACAGGTTATCATTTTAACAAGAAAATTTGATTATTTTGGAAGGTTAACCTAAAAGATTCCTTTCTCTTCAATCCAAGCTTAAAATGAAAATTTAATTATAGTGATAAATACCCTTTAATATACATTTTTGTTTAGCTATATTGTTTTACTTTTGATCCATCAGCTGTAAGAATGGACTAATACAACCAGAATTTTTGAAAAGTGTTTTATCTGAAGGATCACTACCTAGTATAGACTTTAATATATTATTTTAGTATTTTATGCTTTACAAGAATGCTTATTCTACTTAAAAAGATACTGACTTCATTAAGTGGGGGTTTTTTTTAAGAATTCATGTGCCAAATATTTGATTAACTGGAATGTATCTCACTCCTGTTTCCAGATTCTTAAAAAGGTTTTCCACCATCTCAGGTTTGCTGCTTCCAGAGCACAACAGTACATTAGGAAAATGTAAAACTCTCCTGTCTTATGAACAGAGCTGGTTCCCTTTGAAAAACCTCTAAAATCTTTCTCTCCTAAATTCTTTCCTGAGGCACTCTCAATAAAATCACCCTTTACCTCAAGTGAGGGTGATAAAACACACCTGCCACAAGCAGTGATAAGATACCACGGAGCTTGATATGGAAGCCTAACACCCAATAAGAACACGAGTGGATAAAATTATCCCTCACAATCTGAAGGTCAAGTTATCAAAAACATCTGTTTACTAGAGATGCTGGAACATATGACTTAAAATATTAAGCGTTTTAATAAAGTCTTCAAAACTAGTTTCTCTGTCCCCGGTGAACTATGAGGAGCAACAACTGCAGATAACACAATGACAATAAAAGTGAAAAACATGAAACTCTGGTAAGAAAACACCAGTGAAAATGTGTGTAGTACCAACTACCACTTACAAGTGTTCATAATTAATAAACAAATAGAGGAAACAATGCCAGACATTTATCTCAGCAGTGCGACTTGTGTTTTAAAGAAGTTTTGAGTCACAAGAAAACAGGTAATAAGTCATTAATACCTGATATACCTTCATGATACTGACAGTTCCTTCTCCATGTTGGCCTGTGGATCCTTGGCTCTGTAGCAGATTTCTCACTGTCTCCTCCATTCTAGAGAAGAAAAATATTTGAAGAAGTCAACTGTATGGAAAAAATTTACGAGTTGCATTCAGTGTTTTTGTTCTTTACAAGAGCCTAATGCATCCATGGCTACCATGAAATTAATATTTAAAGACAATCCTAGCCTTGTAATGTTCTCATGCTCCACATTATGAATAACACATTAAGGGCACTCTTTTATCTTTCGAATATGCACAGTAATTAGTTGTTTTGTTAAAATTCTACAGGAGCTCAGTTACAAAAACTAAAACCAAATGTGTGCAAAAGGCATCACCTTGTCAACAGTGCAACCAAAGACCATGATAAAATTACCGTCATTTAGGAACAATCAGTCGAGATTAAAAAAACCCACAGCCTGCTGCATTATGAGTCAATAGTCAGGTTGGTGCAATTCAGACAGACTGTCTATTACATTACTAGTATTTACTTGCTGTGTTATAGGTGCAGCAGAGTGTACCAGTACGTTGGTTTATGGGGGCACAGATGCTGAACACATTCACCCTTCTCTGCCCTTTCAAAGGCATGTAAAAAGCAAGTGCAGGTTACAATCTGGTACCACCATCTCATGAAAACGTAATCAACCTCAGCTCCACCACTGAAAGGAGGAAGGCTTGCACTTTTAGAAGGTGTTAATAGACAACATCAAAAGTTGTCTTTGATCTACACACATTCATCAAGCGTGTTAGGACTGATAATAACACAAACCCTGCTGAACAGAGGCTGCTCAGAATACAGAGTTCTGCTCCTTCTCACAATAGGACTGCTGGAAATAATGGCAGCCACCTATAAAACACTGGTCCCACTCAAGGTTGATAACAAATTAAATCCCATGGGTTTAGGAGATATCACTGAGGCCAATCACAAATAAAGGGCCTGGGACTATAGCTGGTTTCTGCTCTGTGAGTATGGGTAAGAGGAGGAAAAGGATCAAGAGCCAGACACAAGAACGAAGACACTGTGTTTCATAACTTAGAACGCTGAGTGCTAATTCAGCCTAAGGTCCTCATGCATCTCCCCATTTCCCATGTCCTACACAGGTTCTCAGCTCTGTAGAGTTTCTTCTTCAGCCGCGCAGATGCAACAGTTTTCCTCACCCTCCCTTTCGTATTTTCTGCTCTTTTCCTTTTAAGCAACCTCAGTCCCATGAAATAGTTGGAAAAACAGCCCACCTGGAATAGGGGCTGGAGAAGGGAAAATTGCTGTGGCACAGGCATGTGGGTAACGTGAAAGCAGAAGAGAGAAAGGAATACCTTAAGCCATATTGCCAGATACCCTGTATACTGAAACAGTGACCTTGAAAAAAGAGCCAGTATTCCCAGGTATGTCAGACCAGAAACTGCCTGCTGCTGTTTATGTCGACTGTGTTCAGGGAAACATGACTTTTGAGCAGTATTCTTTCCAAATGCAATTGAGCAGAAGAATTATTCACAGTGTATCTTTTTTTTATTTGTTTATTTCTAAGGTAACAATACAGCGAGATAGCAAATATTAGCTAACTGCTCTGGCCAAAGGCCAATAACATTATCTTTTATAGGATCCTTATATTCTTTCTGTCCTTTCAGTCTTACCAGAATGAATTGGCATTGGTTAATTTAGCAATAGTATGATGTTATTCCAGGTTTTCTCCTTTCAAGTCAGCCCACTATGCTATTTTTCAAGAAGTCAACACTGGGTGTTCATTCTACTCAGATGAACACTGACATTCTACTTATTTGTATGATGTTTTTTTGTCATTGATGTGCAGACTTCTACACTGCCAGAATGCCCACAGAATAGTTGGACCATCTGTTGACCAAATGTGCATAAAAACAAGCCAGCTCTAATCTCTAGTGCAGACAGTGGTGCAGTTTTTCAGTTGCAGATTGGAACCATTTCTGCTCATAGACTGACCTTAATCAGGTGCCTTTTACATGAAAGAACTAATCATTTTGGTTTTCATAACATAAATTCCTGTGCAGTCCTCACTGAAAGACTTAATTTCTTAACGTGCTCATCATTTAATTTTTAAATTAATTGTGTAATAGGATTCTTAATTATTCTGTTTATCTATGCATATGCAGTTCCAACTCTAGTCCTTCACAACGTTCTTCCAAATTAATAAACAAGTAAAAATGGGAAAAAGAATAGATTCAACTAGCACTCAAACACAGGTTTTCAATTTATATCGAATGTATCAGTGAAAATAAAGTCTACCTGCATATTACTATGATCACTTAAACCAGCTCAGC
The DNA here is from genome assembly GCA_013399855.1 of Oxyruncus cristatus. Classification (NCBI taxonomy): domain Eukaryota; kingdom Metazoa; phylum Chordata; class Aves; order Passeriformes; family Cotingidae; genus Oxyruncus; species Oxyruncus cristatus. The sequence goes on along the minus strand of VXAY01000767.1, from coordinate 2,666,798 downwards.
AAAATTATGAAGAATTCTTATATTCAATAGGTCCTTTAATCTTCAGTTAAACTCAGATGATCTATTTTTGACCACAGGCCTGTCTTATTGAACAGTCTTACAAGGTCTGGCGAGCACTAGGTTTCTTGGGGCAATCAGAAACACCTCCAATCAGCACTCAAATTTTTAAACAATAGAATAATCTTTGCAACATGATGAAGAGCTCAGTTAAACATGTTTGAGACTTCTGTTGATCTGTTGTTTGCAGCTATTATAAAAGTTTGTAGGAGTTGACAGCTATGAAGTCAAACCACAGGCATAACAAGATACAGTGTCTGTGTGGTCATGTCACTATGGAACCAGCAGTGGGAGGATCTTGAAAGCTTTGGGTACCCATGGAATATCAGAAAAAGGTTAGAGAAAACTAGTTTCTGCCAAACAGGGAAGTGAAATATGCTTACAGTCAAATTTACTGCAAAGCTCTGGTGGTCAGTGCTGCTCTGGTGGCAGTGGCACAAGCTGCTGCTTCTTCACTAGTATTTTTAGGAAGGACTGCCTAACCAAACATGATACGGGAGGATAATCAAGACTTATTTCTTATCAATGAGACTCACTGAAGCATGGCACCTTAATTGAGAAGAGATTGTTGTATTATGATCTAAAATACTCTCCACAGTGACAGTACATGCCAGGATGATTTAGTATAAACTCTATTTAAAGAACGCAAAAATAGCTGAGCCTCTATAAATTTAGCTTGAGATCCCATGTTTTGCTCCATGAACATGGCCTCCAAAGGACAGCGAAGTTTGGCAGTGAAACAGAAAAATTATGAGCTTTATGAAAGGCTATTTTTCTATATCAATCTATATTTTCCCCTCTTCTGGTAATCACAAAAGGTTATCTCCTCTTGGTTGTGATTCTAACAACCCAGCTGGACCCACTCCAACATCAAGCACTTCCCAATTACGTCTAGGATAGATATCCCCACGCGTGCATTCTGCCTGTTAGCTGGACTATGCTAAAAAAACTGTTTTGCCAGGATTCTCTGTATCTTATGTAACTATCAAGCTGTTAAAATCTGCAAAACCAGTTTCTAAAGCTCATCACTTCTGAGTCTACATTCTTCAAGCACTATTTAAGAACAGTTATTTCCCCCTTTCTTTAGTATTCTATCTACTGTCTTTTTTTGTGAAGCATCTCACTTAGTACCATTAAATTTTCTGTTACATCTATTATTTGAATAGAATATTGATGTTTTCTTTAAACTGAAGTGTTCCTTTCAACTTTTATTTTTAAAAAAATCTAGTGGGGGGGTGGTTCTAGGGGAAAAGTAAATGAAACCCGTATTTGATACAAGCCCAAGTTTTGTGGCAAAATGTCAGTTTCTGGTAGAGAAACAGTCCTCCACCATGGTTAACCTAAGGATAAATTTCTCAAAGCACAAAAAGAAAAGAAATGAGGCATTCAGAAAACAGAATCTGTTCATGAAATAGAAGAGTTTAAGGAACACAAAATATTAAATGCTACTGTGGAAAGCACTGTCAAGCTTCCATTTGGAAGATTATCTGCAATTACAATCATCAGCGTTCAGGAGCGGCTCATCCAGAGCTATTTCCATGAAGGGACTGCTCTGAAGCTGTTTAGAAGAAATGACAGCCTGTGCCATGAGAAGAGATTAAACAACTTGTCTTGCTAAACTTAAGAGACCAAGGACTTAAGAGAGCACATATGACTTACACTAAAGAACCAGTGAGAAAAATGTGAAGAAAACTACATCAACGAAGGATTGATAAAACCAGTTGGGAATACAGTGGTTAGAAATATATTTAGACTGGAATTAGGATGTTTTTAATAATTGTAAAAGTGAGATTCTGAACCTATGTTGAGCAACAGGATGCGAAATCCAGTTTTAAGCCAGAGTTGAGTCATTTATGAAATTAATTACACATCGGGGTCAAGAGCTGAGGACTTGAGTTTATGATCAGGTCCTTGCTGCTATTCTTCATGAAAAAAATAAATCAGTCACTCCTACACTTAAAATATGTAATTTGCCCTCTGCTGTCAAGAGAATACCAGGAAATCAATCCAATTGCTATGGACAGTTATTTATTTTGGCTTTGTTTCTGATTGTGTTTCTGTTCAAGGGGGCAAGAGGAACTCATGAAAAGGAGGAAATGTCATTCCCAGGGAGCAGCCCACAGTGCACAGCTCCTCACGTGTCCAAGATGGCAGAAGGAAGCTTTCTCTGTGTCTTTGCTGGAGACTTGCTTTTAATGCTTCTTGTCATCTTCGTGACAGCTCTGCTGCCTCCATCTCCTGCCTGGCCCTGCTGATGCACCTCACAACAAGTGCCAGAGCACGGTTTCTGCCAGGCCAGGCTGGGCAGACTCTGATGGGGTTGATGCATCATTGCTGGGCAATTAAGCTCCTGAATTTCCTCTCAGTTTCCTCAGGACCATCATTTCGCAAAACAGGCACATCCTTTGTGCCATCCTGCAGCAATGACATGGTCAGAAAACCTGCTCATTTTGTGCCTTTTCCAGTTCTGTCATAAATAAATACTCTCTATAGCCTGTGCTCTGTTCAGCCATGTCCCACACAGCCCTTTTTACAGTTCACCCTCTAAGGGACAGGCAGCACGTAGAAGGTGCACGACAGCTTCAACCTCTTTTCCCTTGACCTACTTTGTTCAAGATTTCCACAGGCTGACAGCTACCTTTTGCTAGGTGCTATCACCTTCCCTTTTCATCACCCTCAAGCTGATGTGACAGTACTTGGTTGGTTATTTCAAATGTATGTCACAAGAATTTCTTCAACTTGATACTGACTTGGTCTTACAGAGATGTGTCCAGTGGTTTCTACAGAATCTTACTGCACCAGTTGAGCTTTACATATCAGCTTTTTCCTTCTCCTCATGCCATGCACCAGGTCTTTTTAAAGTCTTAAAGAAAAAATATCAATAAGAGATCTTTCTCTATTTTCAGCTTAACTTACTACAATGTAGTTAAAATTCCGAGGTGGGTATTTTCTTCCAGGTCTTATCTGTGAGAGAGTGAAGCTTCCTGCCTCTCTCCTGGTAGTCTCCAGTCTAAGTCTCTTGTTTTCTATTTTTAGCTTTAGATTTCCTAGAACTTGGTCTGGGTTTCAGCTCCTTGAGCTGCCTCAGCCCTCCCTACCACCTGATCACAAATGAAGGAGCAGGTTCCCGTGTGGTTTCTCAGCTCTTTCAGCCCTTGGTTCACCTGTGAATCAGCCCGTATTTTTGCCAGCTGGACTTCAGCTGTCCCTTTGGAGGCTGCAATCTGTCTGGTCTTGGTGGCAGAACTATGTGCTTCTGTCCAAGTCCCCTATCTCTCTCTCTCCAAACCCATAATCCAACCAAACAAAAAGCTTCTCTCTGACTCAGCTTCCAGATAAATCTTTTTTCTTACTCATTCATAGTTTTGAGTTTCAGGTTTGGGGTTACCTGCATCTCCCTTCCCTCACCACTCCATCGAAGCTCTGCAATGGATCAGATTAGACTTTCTCCTTGTAGTGAGTTCCTCACACTGCCAAAAGGCTTCAAAGTAAACAAACACACATCCCCTGCTCCTGAACAAATTAAAAACTCCATCTTTTAGATAAGGCACCAGATCTTTTTAAACAGGGAAAATATCAAAGTGGCTTTACAAGATAAAACAGAAACAGAAAAAAGCTCATCCACAGCAGTTCCTGTTTATTGCATCCTTGTAGGAATGTCTTTCCTTCTACCTGGCTTCAATTAAATTAATGGCTGTCGGAACTACAGGCTCTGCTTACTCCTCTCTGGCCCCAGGGATTTCCATCAGCAACAGACAGAGCTGCCTGCTCTCCTCAGCTCTCCCCTGCTCTGCAGACTCATCTCCAGACTGTGCAGCGACCTGCCAGCCACACCGACAGCCCTGACACCCTCTGCAAGCCATGGTGGTCCCTCCTTCCCAGGGCTGTGTCCCAGCCTGGTGCTCGCAGTGCACCTCCTGCAAAGACCCTGCAGCAGGGTAATAGCCCACGGCTTTGAGGGCAGGTGGCCAGGGGACAGACACAAGCTTCTCCAAAGAATTGGAAATGGATTAAAAAAAGAGAGAAGTGAAAAAAGATATGTGATAAACTTAAGAGAACTGACAGATGGGAAACGCTGGGGCTTTCAAGCCCAAGGGGTTTTCAGTTCTGCTTAGGATACAGCATTGTCACAGCCCTTATAGCAGTGTGCTGGGCAAAGCCTGCAGAATGTACAGGATCCATCCTTAATATTTCAGTTGAAAAATAAAGCAATAACATCTTTTTTAATAGCAACAGAAAGACACACATGTAATGTATAATTTATGTTTATTCCTTCTGTTCATCAGTAGAGGTGCTTTCCAATCCAGAAATATCAAGACAAATCCTCCTCCTGCAGCACCATCACCTCTGTTTCTTCACCACAGGCTCTGGACAGCCAGTCCAACCCTGTGGCATTTGCTAGTGGGAAATCCAAACTGCACAAGCCATGCTCTTTTCAGATACTCCTCCAAAACACCCCTTCCAAAATCATACTCCAAGCACACCCCAGCTGTTGCCCTAAGGCCAAGCTATCTAAGCAAGAGAAGCATCATAAGTATCTTGAGGGTGATGAGAGTAACTATCACATGGAAACTCTGGAATGAAACAAGTTTCAAGCTCCAGTCACATGAGTTGAGGAGGATCCTTCTTTTGATGGAGAACCTAATCAGGAGCTCTGTCCCCTAGGCCATACCACCACTTAAAATTGAAAGACTGAGCACAACTTTCACTTGGTTGAACAACTGACCATCGAACCCAGAGGAAATTATCAAGGTGTCCATAAAATAACATGAGTATGTGCCTTGAGCCTCAGATAAGTAGTGTAGGATTATGAAAGACCTGAGCACTGGCATATCACTGCTCCCACACAAGTCTGAATTCTGTTACCATGCAATGGCAGGTCTGACATTTCTCTGAAACTGCTCTGACTACCATCTGAGCCAGGAAATGTTGGAAGTGTTTCCATTGTCTCAGTCATATGGATTTCACTCATCAAACTTCTATCTAAAGCAAAAAGCTTCTGAGCTGCAACAGAAACCAGTGGTAGTGTTTATTTCTGTGTTGACAGATAGACAAATGCCATATGGACTGTATGGGTGTCTTCCATCACCAGCCCTGTATATGATTTTGGAAGTTACAGGCATGGAGGATTAAACAAAAACCAGTCCAAGGCTAAGCCTCAAAGAGAAGCTTCTCACAGGCAATTGAAAAGATTTTTCAGCTGAAAAGGCTGTCCCTCCTACAATTCCCCAGTGACATATTTGGGACCTCAGGACAGGAGATATTTTCGTTAACTATAAGTGGATGGAACCGGACACATACAGAAAGTTATTTCTCGTGTCAGCTTAAACATATGCTCATAAGTTCAAACTAGATTTGTGCTGGAGGCATCAGAAATAGTCACAACTAAAAGCTTCAGAAAAAAATTACAGACAACTATACAAACAGACGGCTAATATTTCCAATTTCAAACAGTAGTGGGCTCTTACTTCTTTCTTGTTTGCTACATTTTAAACAGATATTTGTTTTCCCATATTTGCAAATGTATAGCTAGATAGATATATCTATCAGGTACTCCAAATACACATATTTAATTCTGGATATAAGCACCCTGATACAGACAGACCACTACTGCTTTAAGTTACAGGAATGAAAAGCTGCTGAAAACTAAAAAGCTCTTTTTCAATTTTGAGTCACAGTTTCAAGACAGTACCAAGACCACCTTGACATAGCCACATAAATTTCTGCATGTTTCCCATGAATAGGGAAGATGCTCTGTGGAGGGAGGCAGCTTTTGTGGGGTTGAAGTAGATCCAAGAGAAATGTGAGATGAAAATGAGGTCTATCATCAAGGAGCATTTGCAGAACCCTCCACAATGCCAACAAGCTGTTGCATTTTCATGCTACACAGCCCATCATGAAGCTTTTAGGCACTGACTGAGAAGTGCTGTGGTGACACCCACCTTTGCTGTCAGAGTACAAACTGTAGCTGTAAGAAACCTAAAGTCAGGAAGGAGTTCTTTTTTTCCTTCTGCAGAAATTGTCATGACTTGTTTTCAGCCTCTCTGACTCCCCAGTCAAACACTTGTAGGTAAAACACTTAAAATATATAATTCTTCTGATTAAGTGGCTACTGGGCTTGCATATTATTGCTGTACAGAGAGATAAAATTCTTTTGACTGAGTGGCTACTGAGTATGCATACCCTTAAGGTTGTTCAGAAAGTTCCATTTTATTGAACACCAAACAACATGCTCTGATGCCCTCAGAGGCAAAGACTGTAAAGTTTTACTAAATTCTTTTTTTCTTTTTCACTTAAAATGTTATTTGTGAATTTAATGACAAAAAAACCCAAAACAAACTAATTACCAAGAGTTAATGGTACTCTAAATAAACAAACAATCAAGAAGTCATTCCTGGTTTGATTCAATAACCTAAATCTTATATCAAAAATCAAATTCATACGACACTTGCAGCCCCTTCTTGACACTGTACAGCCAACTGCAAAGGTCAAACACCTGCACATGTAACTACACAGGACCCAAGTATCAGAGGAAACCTTCCCACTTGGAACTTGGATCCCCCTAAAATGGGTCACCTCGGATGTTCACAAAGAACACCAAGAAAAAATGCTCTGGTTTCCAATCATGAGATTTGCTTAAAAATACTTCTAAAGACAACAGGGAGTCTTAATAAATATAATTTCTTTTGCATTTTTGGCCTTCAGCCTTTCCAAATTTCAGCTCAAAAAGACTACAGTAAATAAAAAAAAAAAAATAAAAAAAAAAGAGATTTTCAATTCAGCTGTGACTTCCTGAAAGCCTCTAAATGTTAGATCAGCAAAGATGGGATTAAATGTGTAGGAATATTCCAAGTGATGTCTGTGTTACAAATAACGGTATGATAATATTTTAATTCCTAAGGGGCATAGTGAGTAGATACACCTAAAAGTTGTCTTTTCTCTCCTCAGCAGAGAGCTTGCTTTGGATCTTCAGATAAACATTTACAAAGCAGAGGGTATGAGATCAGTCTTAGTTGATCAGCTACGATCAAGTGTCTTCATAAGCAGGTAATGCCCTGATGTCCTTTTCATGTGACTAAGACCTTCTCACACAACAAACTCTCCACATTACACTCAAAATTACAACCTAATGGAATGAAAAATATATAAATAAAATGTCTCCATTTGTTTTGCCTCAAAGTAGATTGGAAATGACTGTCAGGATAGCAAATGCCTGAGCATAAAGAATGCCTTCTTCCAGGTGGGTTTCCAGCAGCATTGCCCTGGAACAACTCAGTTTCCCATTCTTACAGTGACCAGCTCAAGTGGAGTTTACCCTTCTGCAGGACAAATGCAGTAAACACCAACAGAGATTATAACAAAGATAATACCAAAGAAGCCTCAGATGCACAAGCAATTACTCCTGCAGTCGAATTTTCAGGTGGTTCACAAAAACAGGTCATGTCAGAGGTGTAAGAATGAAAGATTAGTGGTTGCAGATTTCCAAATCACAGTAGCAATGGCCTAAACAAGTAATATATGGTTAGAATTATGGTCTCCAAGGGCTTAATTACCTGTGTCATTAGGTAGTGGTAGTCTCTCTAAAATTATACTGACAGCTCCTCTACAACCAAGCATTTGATAATGAGGCAGTAAAGGTACAGGACAATGCACACAGAAGAGTGCTACAATAGTGTCATATACAGCATCATCAACTTTCATGCCAACAAACAAGAACAACTGAATCAAACTAATTATGAACTTGCCACAAAAAATCAAGAAGGACCCAGATATATTTTGTCATTAATAACTTTTAATGTTCTCCGTTTCTGTATGTGTGCAAGCCTATCAGAAGCAAAAGATAAAAGGAAAAAAAAGGGGGAAGAATAATATCAAGGTGAAAACAAGATGCAAGAGGAAAAAATGTAACAACTGCATGAAGAGGAAGGGAAAGGCAAAGGCAAAGGGAAAGGGAAAGGCAAAGGCAAAGGCAAAGGCAAAGGGAAAGGGAAAGGGAAAGGGAAAGGGAAAGGGAAAGGGAAACGGAAAGGGAAAGGGAAAGGGAAAGGGANAAAGGGAAAGGGAAAGGGAAAGGGAAAGGGAAAGGGAAAGGGAAAGGGAAAGAGAAAGGCAGGGACACTTTCATGCCACTGGTTAAGCACCATAAAGCACTACCCCATCTCTCCAAACACATTACTCTGTCACAGCCATTATCCACTGTATGAAGTTAAAAACAGGAAAAAAACACACCAGAATACACGGGTTCAAAATGTCAAATTTGTCACTATTGAAGCTCGTCTCTTTAAATTTCACTATCCTGCAGATGAACTGAATGAATGCAGGGGAATGTAAGACTTGCAATGAAATATAAAGAAACCTCCTCAAATGCTCCCGTTTTCACCTTCCTGAAGTCATGCAGAATGTTGCCTCTGTACCAGAGGCAGTGTCTGAAATTCTTCTCACCTCATAGGTTCAGGAGGCAAGTTTTATGATGCCAGAAATCCAGTGAGAAGAGGGAAGGGACATTTAAGGCCAATTATCAATATGGAAAACAAAAGGAATAGGTGGGGAGAGTAAAAGGGTCTGGAAAGGCATATCGCATTACTTTGGCCACAACGTAGAGCAACTGGGCAAACAAAGGGTTGGATTAGGAGAAGAGAGAAGAAGGAAATACATATAAACAAGGAAGAAAAGTACAGAAAACTAACACTGAGAAAGCATCTAAAGGAAATAATGGAGAGGAAGAGAACGGTGCAAGACATGAGGACCAAAAAAAGAGAATATATAGCATAAAAGATAGAGGAGAACTCTGGGGAGAATTAAAAAGAACACGAGCCTTTAAGCAAGATTCAAGAAAAAGAATAAAGTGGAACAACAACAGAAAAGGTAAACATAAAGAGAAGAGAAGTGACAGGACATCTAGATATCTCTAAGGTGCAAATGTTTAACCATTTGTACCTTATTGGTATTTCTTTTGCAGACACAGGAGAGCTATTAGCTAGGACTTCCAACAGGAGATCATTTAAGTAGAGTTTAGAGAAGGATTCTCAGTTTAAACACAGCCCTAAATGGAGAATCACAACATCACTCCCTCCTCCCTGTTCAAGCACTCATTCTTTAATCATCTGTCTTCAACACAGCACGGGATACACTTTCAAACAGCTCTGCAGGATTTTAGCCACGCAGCTCCCATTGTGTTTAATGGGAATCCTGTGGGCAGAGCTCTGTATGAGGCTTTCAAAATGTACTCAAAAAAAATCTCTAAATAATGCACTAGTTGAACATTACCTTGTTTACTTCTCATAGGACATGACTATAATGATACATAGGTTGAGTCATTTATAAAAGTAGTATTTATTGTGAAGTTCATCAGTGTTTCCTATATGGATTTTTTTTCCCTCTGTAAAACATTTAGCATGACTATTTCGGATTTACTTTTTCCATAATATCTAAACCAGAGAACAAAATCAACACAAACCACATTTGCTTCAGAAAGGAAGAGCCAGCAGTTTACATGTCAGCCTAAGATTCAAGAAGCCCCTCTTCAAAGACTTCCCACTGTCACAGGATACTTCTGTGGCTTTGTTTCATATTTTTCCTCTGAAAATTGATTTAACAGTTTCTTTTTCGTAACAGTTTTATGATGATTATAAATAAGAGTGAAGCATTAATCAAAGATTCATCAGACACCAAAAAAACCCCAAATCTATAGGAACTCCCTCTCTCCCTTCAAGAGTCAGGCTGTTTCCATGATCAGATCTGAGGCAACATCAAAGTTTTAAGAAATGCAAATCCTTGCCACCCATGCTCTGTAAAGACAAGACCTTAATTTCTGTGCTTTCACCTTTCACAGGCAGCATTCAGAATAAATACAGGAAGATACAACTTTAATCAGATTTCATGCACCCAGACAGTAGATCATATTCCATCATCCTCTGGAATACAAACCATACTTGGGCACACGGAAAGTTTCAGGAATTTGCATCTCAGGGGACAGATCCCCAACCTTTTCAGCCTGTGCAACGTGGAACAGCATTACTGCAGACAAAATAAGACCAATACATTTCCTAGGCAAAAGTTTAACCAAGGAACAACAAACAGAGCATATTTAATCTACATTGCTAGTTTTAGAAAGTTACATTAGATGTAATATTAATATCACCAGTTTACTATAAACTGTTACCTTATGCACCTTATCCATGCAATTTGTGCTACTGTGAAAATATAGGATCGCCTGAGGAATATATACATTTATGCTGAGATATCTGAAAATTTGGCTTGGCAAACAAAATGTTTCTGTGTGAACTAGATAAGCACTTTTTTCCTGGACTTAAAAAACAGATACTGGGTATGGTGGTCTACTATGAAAACCCTGGGAAATACCGGTAAGACGAGAAGTCCAACATTTTTCAAGATTCTGGGTTTATGTCAGTGGAATGCAGAAAAATAAGATGACTCTAGAAACTGCTGTGTCTACCAGTTTCAGATTGTACTGGTATGAATTATTGCAAAATTGCCTAACTTTGGGTAGAAGTCATTCCATTGAACTTAACAGTTCATTTCATAAAATCAGGGCCTTTGTGACTTAAGTGAACAGACAGCACGTATTTTAGCTAATCTGGTGGAAACAAAGCCTCACAAGCCTGCCTTACTGAGAAATAATTTAGTAGTCCTCCTGAGGGACTTTCTTTCCCCTATAAGCAAGAATCAACACAAAGGAAAAGATCCTTTTGAATCCTTAATTAAATATTATAAAAAGTTGAAAAAAAATAATCATTATCTCATAATACACCATTACAATGCAGGAGACCGATTTCTGAAAAAAAAACAATTTAGATATCCATGTCCAGGAGGGGAAAAGGGCAATAACAACAGGAAAAAAAAGCCAGAATGACACATGAAAGAGAGGCTGGGTTGGGCATGCTGGGAATGCAGGGTAAATGCTGAACAGCAGCATCTCACAGCGCCAAAGCTTTAAATATTCCATTTGTTCTTCAGAAAGGAAGGGCAGTTTACCTTCATCACGAGCAAAACCAATACACGGGGCAGGAAATGTTGTGCATGACAGGGGGTTCCAATAATGTGAGAAGAAGTTATGTCGGGTCCTTTTATATCCACAGTTGAGCAGGTGGAAATGCCAAACTTCCAGCCAGTTATACAAAGGCAATATAACCTGCGGGTACATCTAAGGCTCCTGCTTGCTCTGTTAAGTTAAGCTCTCTTTCATGACACAATTATAATAACTCACTCAGGTTTTAATGTTCTGTAGCTATAAGCAAAAAAGATCATGTTTATTACAGACGTGACCCACACAGGTCAAACCCTGCCTGACACAAAGGGAAGCAATGTCATCTTGCAGAACGTCTAACGCTGGCACTGAGCGTAAAATGAAACTAAAATAAAACCGAATTACTTTAGATCACCTATGTTCACACTACTTTTAAAATAACTGCTATAATAGCAATTTGTAAATTATCCATATTTGCCTGTTTTATTAGTGTCTTCTAAACATTCAAGATTCTTATAAAATGAAGATGCTGACAGCCTTTTTATTAGAGCAGTCCCAGCACAGTATTTTTATACCTTTGTTTAGCTCATTGCTAATGTTTCACTTCAAAGCAATTTCAGAATACTACAAGAAAGTGCAATAGATTTCCTTAATCTTCATCATCTCAAACTCTCACTCACTGTTGATGCCACAGAGCCCATTGCACGTTCTGAGAAATCACTTGGCCTCCAAATGCCATAAATTAACCTACTAAAAAAATAAACTTGCTGTTTGGAAATGTAAAAATTACAAATCCAACAATATTTGGAATTGCTGAAGGAATATGGTAACTCATTTTACCATAAAGGCCACAGTCTTCTTCACACAGCTTTTTTGTTTTGATATTTACGCTGATGCATCTCTAAATGAAAAATAATCTCATGGGAGAAAAAGAGACAAAACCTTACATGGTGGGGTGATCACTTACACTGAGTCCTAACACTGTTTTTTAAAAGCAAATATTTTAAAATTTGAGCAAATACATCTTGATTTTATAGATTATATCCCCACCTCTTTGAACAAGTAAAAAGCTTCTGGACTTTGAATTCATTTGAGAGCAAATCTTTCAGTCTACCACTGATGAAAAATTAAAGAGAGAGAAAAAAGCTATTGTCAACTTAAAATGTAAGCAATCAACTCATTTTACTATTGAGTATTTATTATTTATCAGAGGCTGCTGTTGCCAAGAAAGTTGTTTTAAGCACATGCTTATAAACAATATCAAAACACATACAAACTGCAGGAACTCAACTGTCAGCAAGCATTAAGGGCTGAAAAATGGCAATATAACTAAAAGATTGTGTATTAACAGTAATCTAAAAGAAGAATGTACAAACATGCCTTGTAATAAACAGTTTTCACTGTGAACATAAAAATCACATTTTCCTGTATTCTGTAGAATACCTGATGATATAAAGACATCCAACATTCCTTTACTCTTATAACTTAATTCATTATTATAATCACAGAGATAAAAAGTCAAACATAGTTTTGGGTTGTTCTAGACCCCATTGCCAGTGATAACAATCTGCACTTGAACAGTGTCTTACAACATCCACACATCAAAAAAGGTTTTCAGAACTCTCCAGTGCACTGTATATGCAGGTTCTTCCGAGTGTGCTTTAAACAGAAACAGGTTTCACAACATTAAATTTCCACCTTGGGAAATGAAGGACATTTTAGCAAGTGTTACTGTTGGGCAACCAAGAAACAAGACATCCAAAATCATTTGGCACTGCCTACCCTCTGCGTTTCATCCTAAAAGCTTTCTCATTTTTGTTAAAATCAAAGGCACAGGAAAAGTGGGTAACTTGCCCAGAGTCAGTCAGTCAGAAGGGTTCAAACTTCCTTTCAGATGTCAGTGAAAAGGATATCTGACTGGGTTAATAATTTAGTCAAGAACAAAACCCAGCAGCCCAGCTTAGTCCTCTGTTACCAAACTATACTCTACCTCCTCTTTTCTTTAATAATGTAAAGGTATTCTTTTACATTTTAGTCTTTTATACAGACACAACACAAACTCCGTGGTTTGGTTTAAACTTTTCTCTGTAATCCCAATATTTAAGGAGTAATACATACATAGTCTAAGCATTTTTCTTTTTTTTTTGACTTTCCCTAGGCATATGAACAGCACTTACAGAACAGACACAGAAATAATAAACAAATAAGAGTTCATTATTTTTACTGTCTTACTACAGTTACAGAAACAATCACAGTAAGAGAGAAATGTGCAATAAGAATTACTGGGAAGTTAATTAACAAAAAAATCTGGTTTCTTCAAATGTTTGGAGAATTTTTTTTACCAATTAAATTTTCAAGTTAGTGTGACAACCATAATAAAGTCAGATGCCTGTATGACTGATTATTTATCAAGCTGACCTCAGTCAGAGCACCAAGTCAGTCATTACACAAAGGGAGGAAAAGCTACGGATGGGTATGAGCTGCACCACGGATTTAAAATTTCACAGACCTATGATATGTGTCATACTCAGGGTTAAACATCTATTCCTGAATATTATTCCTGAGAGTTTCTTTTGAGTTTAGAAACCGCTCAGATTCCATGAAGGAGAGCAGTATAAAACCAGGACAGGCAGCTGACATCAACCAAAATACCTTGTAAAGGTGCCTGTCCCTTCTCACTAAGTCAGACAACACTGAGATACTGGTGCTGCCTAACTTGATATCCTGAGTTCAGGTTCCTCAGCAAACAGAGATATTGCAAGGACAGCTTTATTGACAGCAGGTCAAAACCATACGGCAGGGTCATGGGTCACGGTCAGTGGAGAATAAGATGCCCCAATCTACTCAGCAAGTATGAAACAACCCATTTGAGAGCTTAAAAAAAAATATCAAAAACCTGACCTCAAGAGGATATAAGTGATAGATGGTATTGATGGTATCTTCTAGGAAAAAATTAAAAAAAAGGTTGATTTCAGTTAAAATTTTACAGGATTACCACATACAAATAGGCAATCTGAAAGGTTCTTCTGTTCAAAGAGTCAGAACTGGAGCCTACACATCCATTTCCAATAGGTATCTCAGGAAGAACAAGGGGAAATCCTGACATCCTGACTGGAAATTTGCTGAGATACCAGCACCCTACACAGATGGGATTTCCATATAAATTCCAGCAGAACGCCAAGCACTTAGTTCCTTAAGGGAAAGAGATAATTTAGAGAAGTGATGCAAACTTACTCACATTAATCACACCTAAACAGGATTTTGGAGGAACTTCAGAAGTGAAAAGAAAACTGAAGGAGCTCATCTAACATAAATCAGTGTGTGTGAGCGAGTACCTTTAGAAGTAATGAAATAATGAATACTTTCAGGAAGAAAGTATCATCAAAGTTCTCCATGCCAGTTAGTGCAGAATCATGAAATATAATCATTTTTTGGGGAAAAAAGTATCATCTCCTTCTGACTGGGCCTTGAAAATGTATACTCAGTATAGATCTAAGATAATGAATATTTTATGATATAATATTGCACTGGGTTAAAAACACTTGTATTTTAAATATATATTAAAACCCCCCACTTTTCAGCAATCAAAAAGATATTTCTTTTGGTAGTAGAAACGAACAGGTGACCCTCAGAGTCCAAACATACATAGACATGGGAATCCATATATAAAACCTGCTTTAAAAAAAATTATTATCCACATTATATTAATATCTAGAAATATAAAAATTTGAAAGTACTGTAAATGGGAAAGTCTGACTTTGAAGAAAAGTATTTTTAAAAACCTATTCAAGTTACGAAAGCTGAACTTAAACTTTACTAAAGAACAGCCGGTTCCAACTGTTAATTATTTTTAAAATACCATGGGATAAAATTTATCGGTGTCTATTTTTTCACCCATGTTTACTTTGGGATGAAAAATTTTGCTTGAGGTTTTCAAGCCATGCAGACTGCACAGATTATACTGAATTACAACACTCACGCTTTATTAAAACTCGCAACTATATATACTAATGAATGTCATCTCCCATAAAATTTATATATTTCTGCCCACACATTGCATAAAATTGAGATAAAATGCCACATATATAAACGAATGATAGCTAAAGTTTTATGAACTATAAACACAAGGTCAGTAGTGCTTCACTTCTGCAAGATAAATTTGACATTTGGACAGCGTTGTGAATCACAACCAGAACAGCAATGGCCAGGGAATATAAACTGCCTATTAAAAAAATAAACTAAAAATACTGCAAATCACTCTTGCGTGGACTTCTCAAAACATTGCACCACCAAAACCTAATGCTTCTTTTTGGCTACTACTGAAACTGTACCATCCTGTACCAATCATGAACTCATCTTCTGAGACAAGGGCTTTCAATATGACTTTCAATCTCATTTGTATACAGGCATTTTAGAGGATCTAGTAATAGAAATAAGTAAGAATTCACTTTAACCTAGTGGTGTCCATTTTTGTTGCTTCTGTTTTTCCTCAGGAGTTTTCTGTGCTCAACACCATGAGGTGACATGCCTTCCTCTGGCATTCTATAATAATCATACCATACATGGTATGTATCAATACTGACAGGAAAACATATTCAGAAAAAGACATGCACATTAAAAGTGGATTTAATTCCACCAAATATATTTAATTTTTCTTTTTTAAACTGTTTTTGGTGTCCGCATTTAGGTCTCTCTATTTCATGATGTCATAGGGACAACAGGCAGAGAAAGCCACTCATGTATGCTTTTAAAATAGTTGCCTAATTCAGGCCATCTCCAAGAACACAAGTCTTAGCAAAGATCAGATCCTCAACTTTGGTGCTCTACATTTAAACCTCTGTAGAAGCTCAATCCCTGTGCTGGATTACTATGTCTAGTATTGATAGTGCCACAGACATGATAGGCAGATTTAATTTACTCAAATCCTGATCTAGCCCAAACTTTCAGATGAACTCAACATTCAATTAAAGGAAAAAATAGCAAAGGAGAAGGAATTCCCATTATTACAATTATAAATATTCTGTTGGACAGTTTTCCTTAAATATTTTGACTGCTTTTATTTCTACAGTTAAGAAAATGGTATCTCAGAGAATTAGCATTACTTTTACAAGAACTTATGACTGCACTCTCTTTTTATCTGAATTACTAACTAACCGAGTATATTCACCACTATAAAAAGCAAGTTTTGGGATCTTAATGCCATGGTTTTTTAACTTTAGAACTAGATAATGCATGCATATGTTACTTAGGAACACGTAATAAAAATCTATTAATAAACTTCAACAACATATTCTCCAGGAGATGCTCTGACAGCCTATTCTGCATTATCCTAAAGATTTATTTAGATATCACTTTGTTGATCACTGTATTATTATGAGTCCAGTCCAACGCACAGTGGAGTACAGATTTTCAAAGTTTACAGATTCACCCCAATTTAGTCAACAAGTCACACAGGCTTAACAGTAATTTACAGCTTTTTAAACAGAGAACCTTCTTTTGTTCCATACATTCCATTATAAACAGAAATACACAGATATTACCCACAAGGAGCACTGCAGAAGTGATCACTGACACAAAAATGCTCTAGGAAGCTGATACCTTTTCTTCTCTGTTCAGCCTTCACTCTTACAAGCAAATATTGATTTATTGAATGATAAGAAAAAAAATTACTAAAAATGTCTTCAGAGGTTGAAAGCAAGAGGGAAAAACTGACCCACTTTTGATCCACCCCCAGCCTGCAGCCACAGGCTGCTATCCAACCTTCCCCAAGATCACTGGATACAACCATCCTCAGAAAAGAATAAATGGGATCTGGAATTAAGTGGATATTGCTGAAAACTACGATTAAAAATGGCATAAGCACTCCAAAAACACTTCCAATGTCATTAATTTTTCAAAAGTGACAATTAACAGAGACATAACACCTACAAACTACAAGAAGCTTTAAAATTATTGAAACCTTTTGTATCTACCTTCCTTGTGGGGAATACAATCAAACCAATTCGGCTGTAATTACATGGGACTCATATTCTATTTAATTCAATTATTTGGAATGTGTGCACACTCCAGGAATACCTCATTAGGATGGCTCAGCAGTTTGTTTTCAAACGGGACCGGTAAGTCAACATTTACGATTAGCCATAACAAAGGCTACCCATCCACTCTAATGGTTCAGAATAATCAGTTATTACAGTCAATTCAAAACAGCACCTAACAGTGAATAAAATTGTTCCGCAGTTGTGTCAGGAAGATCTGATCTTCCAAGCAAGAGAAAGACACTGCTGGAAATTTTTGTTTCCCTTCCTGCCTCCTACTTGTCATTTAGGATAGCCCACTGTATTGGGAGGATGCTATCCCCACTGTTTTCCGCAAAAAAAAAAATAATAAAAAAATAGACTAAGTTGTTTGGATTCCTACAAGAAGCAGAGTATTGGAATAAAGAAGAAAAAGATGTTTTGACCTCAACATCAGCAGCAATAGGTTGACTTTAGTATACTGCCTGTCTGCAACACATTAAACAGCAATGTCTTTCTATTTTGCCCTAAGCAAGAGTACAATCAAATGTTGTTCAGAACAGAATTCTTCATGCATGTTTTTTGCATCTTTCATCTTTTCCTCCTCCATGCCTCCCTCTCCTCATGTTAAACACTCTGCTTCTCTCTTTTAGTAATTCTTGTAACACAGGAATAAACCACTGCAGAACAAACAGCTAGTGTTTGTGACACGTTACTGTGATTAAGGGAAATTTTTTAGCAATTAAATAGATTTTCTCCTTTAATCTTGGCATCCGAAGAGGCAAAATACACTTCTTTTTCCACTACCTGGGATATTTTTGTAACATCAAAATCATTAGCATATTAAATCTGCTGGTTTGATGACAACAAATGTAATAAGACCTGAGGCACGAACAGGAGCCCATTGCACAAAAGCACGTCTGTGAAGTCAGACACAGCTAAATCCTGGGGTTCAGCGGTAGGTCAGTACACAGCTCTTTCCAGTCCAAGTAAACAATTGAAAAGGAAATCAGCAATATCTGAAAACCTCGTTTGAAATCCTTATTTAAAAGATACCGTTAGGAAAATCAACTTTTCCATGGGATCCCTTTCTCGGAAGTATCACCAACCACACAGCCCACGTATTGTGCTTTCCTAAATTAGCCACAACAGATACTTCCCCAAAAAATTATTCAGATATTCATTTATTCAATTATAAGGAAATGTAATTAAAAAAATAAAAGCACAGTTATTTTATTTTCACATTAATATTCACGTTTCATCAAGACGAAGCAATCACAGAACACTCTTATTAATTGGTCATAAGCTTCTCCAAATCATCAACATCTATGTGATGTATGACCCAGTTCCTGGTTCTCAATCTGGCCAGTTCTTGTCTGGAAGTTCTCAGCTCATTTTTCTATCCTCAATTTTCACTTCTTATTAATAGAGTCATTGGCTGGGAGCTGGTCCTGAAGTTCTATTTTTGCCATTCCCCTGCGATGTACTGGGGAGGTCATTTAGTTTCTGTAAGAGTGGCTGCCCTGCATGATACCAACAGCTGGTGAAGAAACTGGGAGGGGCCTGACTGAGCTAGTGGGACACAACCAGATTTAGGTTGATGCTTTGAGTGATGTAACTTTACTACCAAGGCAAGTATCTTACAACAGCACTAATTTCTATTTACAAGAAGGAAAAAGCAATGTGAATTTATGTCTTTCAACTTGCAAGAATAAAAAAAAAAATGTATTTTAGACAGGGAAAGTAGTTACAGCAATTTTTCCACTGCATATCGGTAGAAATTCAAACATTGCATCTTCCCCAGTGACATGGGGAGTTACAGTAGTAACAGACCATAAGTTCACAAACAGTTCACACATCTGCATCACCGCTCCACATGAAAATTCTGTAATACTTTCAGAAAGCACACAGAGAGTAGAAACACAACAGCTTTAATTTTATTCAATGGCTAAGTGTACCCAGGTAGTTTTTGTGAAGCACCTCCCAGCTAACAAATTTTTAGAAAATAAATAGATGTCAACCAAGTACTTGCACCAAGTATACTGTAACATATATAGTTAATAAGGTCCAGTGGTTAAGCAAGAATACTTATCTCTTCACTGCACCTATCATCTCTTGTTACTGTTCATGTCATTACTTAGCCGTAGGTCACTCAAATTCATTTTCCCAGGGTAATATTATAACCTTGCAGGTATTTGAAGCAGACATAATAAAACAAAAAGGTTAATTGTGCATTCTGTCAGGACCATGTGGCATCAGGCCATGACCATCAATTGCCTGGTAAATCTTAACTCAGTTTTCTTTGCTATTTAAACTCTCCCTGGCTGAACGATAATTTTTCATTGTCTGAGCTGCCTAATGGGTAGGTTTCAAAATAAAGTTTCTGGTTCTTTTGCCCATACATTGGTTTAACTTTCTAAAATCCCTAATTTTGGTAAAGCTTACAGCTGGCTCATCTCCTAATTATTTAATACTATTTGCTTTTGTAGTTTAAATCCATTATGAGACTAGTCTCCCTTCGTACATGCCTATAAGTGAATGCATAAACTATCTTAATAATATGTACCTAACAAATTATATTCCTTCCTATCAGCCATCAAGTGAGAATGGTGCACAATATAAAGAAGGCAGAAACATTAAACGCTTTTAGCAATTTTTTTAATCTTTTGGTCAAATTCAACTCATACAGGAAAAAGCCCAGCCATGCCAAGGACAATTTAGGACTTCATCACTAAAATCACTGTGAGTTGGATTCATAAATGCATTTGTGCATCTGAGACAGAGTTGAGTCTGATTTTAGAAGGGACAAGAGCAGCACCAGCGTCATTAAAGAGCACCAGATGTGGCAAGTGCACGTGGAGTAGAGCTGTCACTTGTGCCAAGGACTGAAACTGTCTTAAATCATAGTGACAACTACATGAGGTGGGGAGAGAAAGGTGATGATGACCTTCTGTGTTGCAGCTCTGTAGTTGGAACACATATTCAACTACAGGCCATGGTCAGTGTGAAGAGGGCATGGAGGGTCTTGAAATTAATTGTTGGGACACTTAGCCAGGAGACACAGGGCAATTTTTACCCAGTGCATAGTTACATGGACACATGCAAAATGAACTGATTCCAGGACACCAGTTTTAGGGGGAAAGAGGAGATTATTTCCACGAGGAGGCCATCCATGTGTCAGTAAGGGGACACTGTCCTGAAAGACAGCAAAGCAGCTAAAATTCCTCAGTCTAAGCCATGTGTAGGGACTAGTCTTCCAGTTCTGACTCAAGACCTACTTTCATTAAGCGGTCAGAAGAGAGGACCCTCTCCACCATTATTTTTTCTTCCAAACAGTTAAAGACAAATTCTGAGTAGTTTACCTGTAGCACTTGTTTACATACATGAGCTCTATGAAGTGATACTGTCTGTCCCTCAGCTCTAGCTGGTTTCTTACTCAGCATGAAGACTTTTTGAATCACCCTTCAGAAGCACCTTTATTTGCATGTCATAGTTGGAACTTGAGCACCTAATTTTGGCTTTTTTTATTCCCTCTTCAGGTATATTTTTATTTCATTAGAAAGTCCTTTACTTTTTATATTAAATTCCAAGTATACAACAGATGGACAAAGCCCAGAGAAAGTGGAACTAATTCACGCCTGTGTTCCGTAAAGACAGCAAATGCTTTCTTACTCCATTTAATATGATACTGTGCGTTGCAGGAGCAGCCAGGCAAAGATATTAATATTATCACTCTGTTCCAGTAATTAATAGCAACTCCCCTCACAGCTCTGATAAGCTGGGAAACACATTTCATTTCTTGCCCTTCTCTGCTCATGAAATACTAACGGAAGAGAAATAGGTACAAGACTCTTGCAGTGACCTTGTATTAGGACTGCAACTCCTTTAAACTAACCCAGAAACAGTATGGAGCCATTACCAGCCTCCAACAGTAAATGGTATGGGACACCCACTAAAAATTTAGAGAGCATGCAGCTCAATGAGGCATTTCAATTCTATCCTAACACATTATTAATGCCAATTATAGCATGAAAGATGCTAATTCGAGGTACTTCAGAGACCAAGCAACACACTGATCCATTTTGGAGATAGGGTTTGTCTTAGTTACCAGTTTTCACTTCCAAGTACGGATCTATCTGTTGAAATTTTGCAACCTGTTTCTTTCCCTGCCACTTTTAGAGTTAACTAGAGCAGTAAAAATGGAAAGCTAGGCACAAACTTCCCTTCTTCCAGAAGAAGTAATAGCTAATAAATAGGATAAAGTCTCAGTATTACTATGGTTGACATATTTTCATATGTAATTTCCATAAAATTTCCTCTTCTCCTCTTACTCTTTATGAAAGAATGACACACATATACATGTGTGTCTTGGAGAAGGGTGTGGAACACACAAGATGGTGATCATGAAACACTGATGGCTGGAGAGATGCTAATATAGTTTCATAAAGCAAAAAGACAGGGAATGTTGTGAGGAAGGTGTATCTATAGACAGCAAAAAGTGTAAACCTCTCCTTAGATCCTAACAGAGCTTGTAGAAAAAAATATACTTGTCAAATGCTACAGATGTGCAGATACTCAGAAGACAGTAAATGAAATTTTGGGGTAACTTAAGAAAATTGTCATTAGCCCAATACACATGAAAACCATACAATAAAGTAACAAACATGTTCAGTAGTAAAAACAAGTTAATAAAGAAGCAGAATTTTGTTTTATGCCTCCAGTGGTCTATTACTAAACAACATAATATGAAATGATGAGTTTAAGATTAAAGTTCTCCCAGGGGTGTATTTTTATGCTTTTTTCAGCTTGTTTATTTTTTCATAAGAACTAAAGGCACAGAGATGCTGATCACCAGCATCCAACTTGAAGGGATGAATTATAAGTCCTTGGAAAAAAAATTAAAAGAAAAAGTAAAATAAACCTTTTAAGAAACAAATTAGGATATTACCAATGAACATGCTGAGTGAAAACATATTTGACTGCCACATGTTCTCTTGGTATTTATTTTGCTTGTGATTTCTGCTGTATGAGAGCCACCATTAGCGAATCAATCAGATCAGATTTCTACGAGAATAAAGTGCCCTCTTCCAATAAAAGCAAACAGAACTTCTCACTGAAAAGCAAAGCAAGACAATTGGGTTTGACTTTCTCACTACATAACTCCCCTTCTCAGTGCCTGCCATCTCACGAAACAAGTTTAATAGCAAAGGCATTGGGCTTGGGCTACATTGAGCAAATCCAAGTAAATGGAAGAGATCTTACTTCAATACCTTGGTGATCATAAGGAATATGAGATCAAAAAGCTGCTGAAAACCATTTAAATGGTCAATAAGGTTTAAATAAAAGTAATTCGAGTAATTTTAACTGTAACAGCATTTATGTAATAAATGGAACCAGCCATGGAGAACAACTTGCACCACAGAAGTATGAAGCTCTGCTGAAATTAGTGGGAGGTTTTTCTCAATAGAAACAAAAGAAGTTTGAATGTCAGGTAGTATAGTAGGGTGATCAGGCCCATGTGCAAAACCACAAGAAGTATTTGAGATATGATTTTCTTGTGCATGGCAAAGCTTGTGCTTAAGGACTCCTAACAAAATGATGGTGGGCAGCAAATTAAATTCTAGGCATGTATTAACATAACTTACTCCAACATCAGCTGCCACATTCATCCTCAGATAGAAGACATTTACTTTCCTCACTTGCAACTTCCTCTCTTTAGCAATAGCCACAGGGATTATTGCAATCTATATTCACATATATATTTCAGTACAAAGACAGGATTCTGAAGTATTACGAAAGGCTGGTTTATGTGCATATTAATGTATGCCTATGAATTATGAAAGTGCAAAGAGAGCCAAAAAATATATCATAGAATATCTACCTACCTCTATTCACATAATGTCTAACAACGTGGCTTCACTGTAGCAAGGTGGCAGGCACAGTTCACACGTTTTAGGTTTAGACTGCTCTTAAGTAGCTTCATGTCTTTTTGCTTCTATGTGTCTGTTGGCAAAAGAGGTTTGTACTCCACTACAGGGGGATTTTCAATACAGATTAATTGCATATCAGATCCATAAGGAAAAAAAAGAAAATGCTCCCAGTGAAATGTAAGGTAGAAGTATTTGTTCTTTCTGGTAAAGAATCTTGGTTTATTTTTCTCCAGTGATTCTGGCTGTGATTCTATGATTCAATTTCTTTATCAACAAATACCTTCCCAATGTGTTTCTTCTGTGAAGCTACAAATGAAGTAAGCTCCGTTTTTACTCTTGTGTAGTTTCAGTAACAGATGCAGACATGTATCTGTCTTTGCACAAGTTGATAATTCTCCACAAAATCTGAGTGTGTAGGACTTCACCCATCTATACTGCACTAAGCTTCAACTTCACAGTTTAGAATTATGGCTAGAATATTTAACTGCAGAACTGCAACAAAGACTTTTTCTTGCTTTTTACAATATTTGTAGGACATTTGATGACAAACTTTATGGCAGTTACATAAAATATTTTTACTTTTTTCATTTGGTAATGGAAGTTGGGAATTACATGAAAAAAAGCTACTGTCCCCCTTTTTTTTTTTTTTTTTTAATGTGCATATTTCAGCAATTACAAGTTACAGGTGTCATACACTCAGCCATGGAAAAAATATGTGACATTTAACATTTGCTTTTGGTTTGTGGGTTTTACCCTTTCAGTTAAAATAGTTCTCTAAAAAGTCTCAACTTGCTATGCCTTTTAGAGTCATAGAAGCAGATCTCCTGATTAACTGGAAAAAATTTTGTATGACTAATTGGATAAATTTGGATTTCCCCTATATAGGCTCTTCATTTCTGGAGACAAACACCATCAGTTATGTTTTGACACAGGCTTATGGTCAGTGAAGCATCTCCTGAGCACAGCACTGCAGTGGGCAATGCTTTAACACCACATTTTATAGCAGGTAACATCCCTGCAAGAACAAAAGATATTCATGATATTTTAAGCATATGAGAATATAGAATTTGGTTTAAAAAATGAGTACCTTTAATGCAGGCTTAAATTATGATTCAGATGACAGACTGAAAAAACTGAAATGCCAAAGAACAGAAAATTCATAAAATAACCCTAAATGGTGTTATCAAAAACTGTCCTATTTATAATTTCCGGAGTTGCAAATACAGATAAGTTCTTTTAAGTCTGACATGTGAAAGCTTAACACATGAGAGCTCAAACTGAAGAAAACAAGCCTACAGAGTGATTCCTGTCAGAAACCATTAACCTCACCTGCCAAAAAAAGCCACTGCTGTAGCTGAAACAATCCCCAGGAATACAGTTCACCAGTTATAAAGAAAGGCTGCACCCTTAGCACAGAATTTCTCTGTTAGGATTTTATGCAGTGTTGAGACACACAGAAATGCCTATAGATAAATTTTCCCATGTTACTGTTGCATTACACTAAGTGGGTGGAACCTGCCCATGTAAGCAGCACTGTTAGAGGTGCTTTATGACCAAAACTGCCTTTAGAATTAAATTAACTGCAGAAGTTGATCTTGGACTGATGGAGAAGAATATAATTCTTGGAATTAAACACCTTATTATATATTTGTACATCAAAAACTGCCTAACAAAAGGAAAGAAAATCCAGCTGTAAAGAGCCTGTAGCCTAAACAAACCTCTCACCATCTCACCCTATTTTTACACAGGATAACAAGGTAGATAAAAGATGTAATGTATTTTCAATATCCCCAGATACTACATATGACCAAAGGATTTTTTTTTAAAAATAATCTATTAACAGAATCTTCTCAGAAAAGTGCCTAACCTAACAAGACAAAGGAAGGAAATAACCCAAACCTCTGCATCAATCTTGTCTCCCAGAGTACTGGCAGTGGATTGGAAGGAGGATAAAGAGACAATGTTCCCCACATATGTGTGGAAAACAGATTCCTGATGCCATCAGTGGGAAAACACATACACCTACTGAAAGAGAGATAGAATAGACAGATAGATGGATGGATGGATGGATAGATAGACAGACAGACAGAAGGATGGATGGATGGAT
Organism: Oxyruncus cristatus; assembly: GCA_013399855.1. Classification (NCBI taxonomy): domain Eukaryota; kingdom Metazoa; phylum Chordata; class Aves; order Passeriformes; family Cotingidae; genus Oxyruncus; species Oxyruncus cristatus. The sequence continues at coordinate 2,641,703 of VXAY01000767.1, read as the reverse complement.
GTCTTCAGCTGGCTGATCCAAGCAGAAAGAAATTTCAAAGTTCACGTCTCATTGCAATCAAGGTGATCTCTACCAAACAAGCAGTCTACAAAACATTAGATTGGCCTAAAAATTAATTACACCCAGCAGGAAGAATTTGATTCATCCAGATTAGTTACTGAAACGCCCGCAGGGGGTAGATATAATCTTTCCTCAGAAATAAAATAAAAATTGAATTCCAAGCGTTGTGCTTTGAACACAAACCAATACTCCCATTATCAAAATTTCCGTTGTGAACTTCCTTAAAATAATATCAGCCAGTGTAATTTTGTGGTATATCTGAAAGAGCTGACAAGAGAAAAACCTACTGTTATACATGACAAAGATACTCAGTTAACCTCGATGGGTACAACTAACTTCAATGCAACACACACACATTTTCCAGGGACTTAACTCAGAGACTTAACAGCATAGAAAGAATCCTGCAATTTTATTTTACACCTGTGATGATGAAACTGAGCAATTTCAGATAGTGGAAGAAGGAATTTTTAAAAAAAAAAAAAAAAGATGCAATTTTGTAATTGAGCAGCAAAAAGTTTTAACTGTAACAGTGAAAACATATTAAATATTATAAGTAGGATGGATGCTTAATGAAAACTCTAAATTTGTCTCTAAAGAAGGCAAATCTTCTAAAGATCCAGTCCAAGATGCACATGAAACTAAGCTGGTCTATGTGCAGCCAGTTCTCAGAAGTCATTGCCATCACAGGTTTTCAAATAGCAGGAATTTTAAAATTCAAACTAAAATTGAGACAAAGGAGAAGACAGAAGATGACTAAAATTTGGAAACTCATTTTTAAGTCAACAATAGCATTATCACAAGTTGCAAATGAGATTAAGCAGGCTGCCTGAACACTTTTGTTGCAATGGAACTAGCTCGTGATAAATCTATGAAGTTAATAAAATAAAAGTATCTAAACCATGGGTAAATTAAATTTGTGGTTTGTATAAATCACACAATGCTACACATCAGAGTTATATGCTTTTCATGGCATGAAAAATGATGAGATTTCACATAAAAAAAAAAACACTAAAAGAAGAAACAGTTCTTCTGACCAACATTCCAAGTGTTGCAAAAGGGGTCATAAGACCTCTTCAAATTGATTGCACACAAGTGTGAACTCTAACTATTAGTATATAATCAGCTTTATGAACTTCTCATCCATCTTAAATTCTCTCAGACTTAACATAATCAATAAGAAAAGTTTCCCCAGAAAGATGCAATACCTGCAAACAGCCTCTCTTAGCATGAAATTAAAGTCAGGCTCCTGTGAATAGGCTCTCCCAGGGACACTCCTCCTGTGCACGTTCCGGGACATTGCCAGTTCCTTTTTCTGACTTGGACAAATCACTTCCCACAAAGGGCTACTCAGGAACTGAGCTGCTTTTTAAAAAAGCATTAACGTGGCCCCACACTGCGCAGAGATTCTTCTGCATGAAGCCTTCATTACTCATACATTTCAAATCTGTTGCATAGCACACGGGATGTCAAAACTACTCATCCTGTCTGGTCCCCTGTTTCAAAGTCCGCAGAGCTCCTGTTTCCACTTGCTGCTGGGGAAAACAGGCTTCTTCTTCACCACATGTTAGCTAGTGTCTGACCTACATCAGGAAGAAGAATGAATCTTCCACTAATCCACATCCTAATAGCCAGACTTTCTTAAACCCCAAACAGGAAAGCCAGGCATGTGACAAGAAGCGTTCCTGCCCCCACCTTTCATTTAATATTCTTGCTCTTCAGCTTCTTTTTGTTCTCTTTGCAAAAATATATCAGAGTGAATTAATGACATTTATAATAATCTACTGTGTTCAGAAATTACAAAGATACGATCTGCCATTACTCTGTTTATCAGAAAGTGAGGTATCTCTGTTGTAGCATTTAATACAATAAACCTTTTAAATCAGCTTTAACAGAACTCAATCAGAACGTGCTTTCACTAAGTAATATTCTGTACTGGACCTGCAACTTGTTTACTGAAATAGCATCATCTGTGCCACAATGAATTCTGAAACCCAAAATTACTCAAAATTATACAGTAGATTGATTTTTTTTTCTTTTTCTTTCCAAAGATTTTCTTTTTAAGTTGATTTGGGAGCCTACAGACTTAGAGCACCAGGTAACTAGAGCTTTCCTCTTCTTGATTAGCAAGACTGGTGCTGACTGAAATCTTCATTACACTGGACAGGCATCTTTGGAAATATGCATCAGGTATTTTTCAATTTAGGGTTTTTAGAAAATGTGTTTGTAAAAGGTCTTATACTATCAGTAGCATACTGGTGGTAAGACCACATAGCTTGGAAATTCAGACAGGAAACAGTTTCCTGACATTCAGCAACACTGTTCTCTCCCATCTACCCATTTTTCATGTGAAATTTCAATATTTTTTAGTATTTTTAAAAATTTGTTCAATGCTGCTTAATAGGCTTGATCAACTGCTACTTCACTGTGTTTTTTAGGCAAGCATTCAATGCCTGATGAAGAACTCAGTATACCTGCTGCATCAAGAACCCATGCAAAAGAGGCCATGGTGAACAATGTAATGAAATCAAGACTTTTCCCTCTCAACCCTTCACTCCACTCATAAAAAAAGGTGATAAAATGAAGCCTTCTATTTTTCCAGCCCCCCCCCCCTTAAAACTAAACACACAAACATTTATTAGGTGGCCTGTTTATAAGGTTATTTTCTTAAAAGAGAGGAGACCTTGCTTTACCCACATCTCACCGAGGAATTTAATTCTGTTGTTTTTAAACTCCCATGGAAGCTCTTGTGTCCCTGTTCCGAACCTTCCAAATTTTAAAGAGCCATCATAAAACCTAAAAATCTGTAAGAAATGTTTAACCCTGCTTTGTTTTAAAATATCATTTACAATTATTGAGAATAAACATTCCAGTATTTTCTTCCTCACTAAGCACAGGTTAACTGAATTTTCCCTTCTTGATTCCGGAAAGGGAGGCAAGGCATACAAAGAGTCTTCCCTTTTCCTGCTTGGTTTCCTCAGAACTGACTGCTCTGATTCCTTTCAGTGGGAGTTAGTTGGCTGTGTCTGAGCAAAGGCATACGTTTTCCATGGCATAATCACTGTCTCTGCCCGCAGACCCCATTTTGTAACAGAACTCTGCAATTTTGATTAATCACACCAGATTCAGGTAGACCATGGTCTTTTCTTCTCATTCATTAAGAGCACAATACCAAAGAACACGCAGGATTACATGTATACAGGGCTCTTTTCAGAGGTCCACAAGGCAGGTTTTTTTTATGAGCGTACACGAACAACTACTTTGAAAGACGTGAAGTCTGATGATCTGCCACTGGGTGTGGGGTTAGAAATAATGGGGTCAGTAGCCACTTGAAACGTTTCTATGGCTTCCATTAAATGTGGTCTGTCTGTGAAAGACTCAGCATCTGTTTAGAATTAATTTGTGTCTTTTCATCTGCACATATATCTTTTTTTCACCTAGTAGATGAACCAGATTTTCAGTTACCAAGGTTTTCTTTCAGTATTTAAACACTTCCCATTCTATTTCTTAATGGTATATATAATTTCACAGCTGTATTGCTGGTGAATTGTTCAGAATTTCTCTGTTTGCTTAACTGTAAAACATCACTATTTTCATTTACAAGACAACAGAAGAAACAAATCCCAAGAGATTTTGAATAATTTTCATAATCTTCTTTTAAAGCCAACTGATTTAGATACAGAAAAACAAAGGGTGGAACACGTTTACATGAAACAAATGTTTCTCCAGGTCAGAAACAGAAAATTTCAAGCTACGTATAGTCTGAATTATTAGTTCATTAGACTTGTATCAGCTTCTGTAACATGAGACTCTACCAATCTTTACAAATCTTCTCTATTCCCATGGACTAGGATGGCAATGAAACTATTACTATCGTTTATTAAATTAATGTGTTTTTCAAATGTAGATTTTAAATTTCAGAAACTGTGATTCTTTCCCCTCTCTGCTTATCTTCCTAACATAATTTGCTGAATGCTATTTCTGCAGGAGATACATACTCTTCATCAAAAGCAGTGCTGCAGCTCAGATAACCAAGCCAACGTTCAGTGAGCTGGCTTCCACCCCGACCAACAGCACTGCATCGAGGAGCTCCCTGCAGGGCAGCCAAGAGAACATTTATCTGGGGAAGAGGCTTAGAGAATATACTGATGCAGACAGTACTTTCTGGTGCTGTGTGACCCACTGAAAGCTAGCTCAGGTATACGTTAGCCCCCACTCCAATTTGGACTCACCTCTAAATATTCTGGTGGGAGGAGTAGTGCTATTTTTCTTCTTAATTTATGTCTGTAGCTTTACAGGTTATTAGTCAGCCGTAAAACCAGCACTTGTCTTGGAAAACTATCACAAAGCAGGTAAATCAAGCACAGGCTCAGAACGCCTAAGATGTTCTCTCGTGTATTACCAGCTTGAGCAATAGTACGTACACACGACAGATAACAGCAGATGCATTTAGAGGTTTAACTGAAAAGTTCAAATGCAAAACATTAAGAAATAAAAGATAGAGGAGATGATAATCATCTCTTTTATTCAATGCCAATGCGTTTATGAAATGAGAGCAATATAATTTACAGAATAATCAGCAATGTTTGGGGTTTATCTATGTAACAGAAGTAAACAGAATTAGCACAGGAATTGGTTAGCACTTTTTAAACATTAAATTAATCTCAGTACTGCAGACATAAATTTCTGTTAGAATTATGTAAGAATATAGAGGGACTAAGCAAGATGCCTAAAATAAAATATACTCTCATCTACTATATCTATGGGATCACAAAATCACTGGCCCACTTCAACTTAAGCATGATAGAATGAAATCACATCCTCAAAACAATTAAACAGTCCTAATCCTTCATCTTCTAAATCCAGCACTACCTCTCAGCCTTCATATTGTTTAATCTGAACAGTGAAGAGGACTGTCATCCAGTTGTCTGAAAAACATGATGATTAACCCTTCAAAAGGAGAACTAAGGGACAGACTGAAGTTCCAAGGTGATTAAGATTCCAACATCGGAATCAGTACTTTTAACTAGAAACATCTTGGCTTAAGAACAGATACTCAGCAAATACCAGCCTCTCCCAAATGCAAGAATTGTAATACTGGCCATTCAGAAACTCCAGTGGGTGTTTTAAGAGAAAGAGAATCCAGACAACCAGAGGAAGAACAGGTAAGAAAAGACAGGAAAGGGTTCAGGACAGCAGCAAGAGAAGACACAGAACAGATCAGGAAGGAAGATGCTGGGGCAGTGTGATCACCAATGTTTATAACAGCCTGTGCTTCCACTGCCTGTAAGGGTCTTGCTAAAGAAAGCCCAGGCATTTACTCTCAAAAAATCCATCTATAGGTGCCTATGGGCAACTTACTGGGTGCCAGCTGTATTTCCTGGCAATATTCTCTTTCCATCCAAAAGACAGCAACCAAATTCAATGCAACTGCTCTAGAAAGACGGGAGCAACAGGCACGCAATACCTGTGAAATTGGTATCAGACCCACGTGAAATGCATGTTCAGTGCACACCTTGAAGAATAAACTAACTCGTATCACAACAGGCCCAGTAAAGAGTCAAGATAACCAAGCTGGGTAAGTTTAGTCTGGTAAAGCCCAGGTTTGGCGGGGACAGGATTAGTCAATATGTATTTATAAAAGGAACCTGATACAAGAGCAAATATGTATAAACTGAGCAGTGCTGTATGCACTACAAATAAGAGCAGTTCAGTACAGAACAGACAAGTAACAGCTACAGTTAGACAGAACAACTATTCTACAGTGGGCATGATCAGATTGTGGAAGGATTATGTGCCACGATTTCTTCTGGCAAGGTGGGACATGAAGCCTCTTGGCCTAATTTTAGACCCAAAAATTTATGGGCAACAAACAAGTAGAGGAAGTCAAGAAAATAGAGAAAGTGAACTAAATTACCTGATTATACTATGATTTACAAATTATTCTCCATCACATGCAATGCTGGTTTGTATTTACAATTAGATTAATACCCATATTAAAATGTCAGCTTATTGTAAACAAAGACTATCTTTTATATTTAAAACATTTTAACTACTCAATAACCTTCATAAATTGGAGGGGAGGGTTCTAAAGAACTTAGACAACACAATGAAGCAGTGAGTTTTTCTCAGTGCACAGTATTTCATTAGAACTTCATCAATGCCAATATTGCTCCAGTAAAATGTGCCAACCTAATGATAAAAGGTTATTTCAAATTTTTATATACTCCAGATGGCAATGATTCAGAAAGAATCTCACTCTTTAGTTCAGCAGGATTAGGAAACCTCTTACAACAACCTCAATTGACATTTCTCATCCTGCCAGCACTACAATGGATCATGATGTCTGTGTTTCACATTGCAGTTGCCATATAATTGTGCTATTACAAACACACTGATTGAGAATATACATATAGCACTGCAATAAACACTAAATATGTCATAAAATACGCAACAGAGGGCTCACAGTGAAATGCAGACAAGTCTGGAATAGAAAATAGAAAAACATTGCTCATTATTTTTCAATACTATAAATTTCAACAATTCAGTATATAACTAAAAGAGCTGAATGAAACTCAGAATATTTAAAGTATTTTTACAACAAGAATACTCATTAAAGTATGGAACTAGTGAAACCAGTGGCCCATTATTCTCCCCTGTATACACTAAAATTGTCTTCAACAAATACTTCATAAATGAATCCAAATGACCTCCGTAAAACTCAGTATTTCTTTAACATTCTACATTAAATTCACACCAATATAACATATCCTCCCACTACTCACTACTGCATAGGCTTAGACAAAATGAGCTCTTTTCTCTGGGAAGGGTTGAGACTAAGATATAAGAATTGAATTTGACAGACATTTACCTTTTAAGGAAGGCATTGGGAGTTGGATCGTTTTGTATTTTTTCTCTGCAGTTGGAGAATAAAAATGTAGTAGCAGCAGACATGTACTGTACTTGAGAACATTCTGAGATACACTTGCATCCAACAAGCCACGGGGAGGGATCTCCACCGTGGACCACTTGCAACACAGACCCACTTTGATATACTGTAATTGTAACTGTAATTAAGTCAGTCAACTTAACAGGCTTAACAGGCTTCCTAATCTACTCATTACCTTTCTCTGCCTTACCTGCCTCTCAGAAAGTAGTAGAATCGGTCAGAATTTTCTATTTTCTTGCTGATCTTTCCAGTAAAAACAAATATACACAAAGGCTTATTGTCAGTTGCTTATCATCTAGACATGACCCGTGATTTGCTTTCTTGTGGTTAGTAGATACAAGCTGGAAAAAATCTGCCAGCTGAAGACAAACAAAACACAGCAATAAAACCACGGACAGCTCAGTGCCTCTAAGAGGGTTTAGGATGAAGGATAAAACCTATAGCTAAAGACAGAAAAACGGTACCTTCTGATACAAGGTGAGACATTGTATCAACCCATGCCACATTCACTCAATTAATAGACTGCAGCTTGCTAACACCGATAAGGGTACTACAACTTAATGATCTAATCTGTATTCCTAGAGAATGAAAACAGCTCAAAACACACAGTTGGCCTGGATTTCCAATCCAGGCACGATGTACGGCAGGATGCGCTTTCCCTGCTATGTACTGGCATGAAAAAATGGACAATTAAATCCCAAAAACACAGAAGGACAAAAAGAAGGATTAGAAACAGTTGCAGAAAAAGTTATGTCAAGTTCTAAAATGCAGCACAACTTCCTGTGCCAAAACAAGAGTCAACAGAAATCTCTGTTCCCTTGCAGTGTTAAGCCTCCCCATCTGACATCTCCTCCTAACCACTTTTCTCGTGACAAATGCAACTCTTCCTTGGCATGACACTTTTTCCTTCCTATCTGGAATGGTGGTGAAACCACGAAGAGTAAAATCCCTTATCTTGAAGAAGGCAATTGAACTGGGATGCAATTACCACAAAACAGAAATGATGTAAAAGAAAAATCTTCTCCGAGGTATAATGAAGACTAAGAATGTGGATCAACAACCCAAAATACACAGTGATCTCTATGATGTCACTTGTTCTGAACAGGATTTGTAGTTTCTCTGCACCCTTTTATAGCATATCCTTAATTATCCGGTTGTCACAAGAGGAGTTCATTGTTCTTTGCAACACAGCATTCTACTGACATCCTTTGGACACTGCTTTCTGGATAACCTCTGTGTAGTCATTACACTGCATGTTTAGAAGATAGATGCTTTCTGAAACACATATTTGATTAATGCTATTTAATACACAGTTTGACTGAGGGGTAGTAGTGCCCAATTCATAAAATTTGAAATTATGGGGCAGGCACTACACATGGAAATAAAACCATGTTACACTGAGAAAATCAGTCAAATCAATTTACATTTGCTTACAGTATCTGCAAACTGAAGCACACACTATGACTGAAGATAATCACACGAAGATTTTTGGCAATGCTGTTCAGTAAAAGCTATCTGAACTAGTAGACAGTAATTATTACTAAATTGTAACAGAATCCCTGTGGAGTTAGGACTTATAACAATATTAGTCATATAATTTCAGCATGATTAATGACACTGCAAAAAATATCAAGATTATAAGCATTAAACCTCTTACAGGCAAAGCCACAGTAATTACTGAGGTCCCTTCCCACCATAAGCCAGAGACACCCTACTCTCTTTGTTGCATTTTTAGTGCAGTTAGCTGGCACCTTTCAGAACCTGGCGAGGATTTGGCCCACCAGTTTTCCTTATTTATTTGAATAGTTTGGATCATGTCAGATGACAAAACTGTTCCACTTGTTCCTCAATGCTGCCTTCATCCTTAAGAAGGGAGATGCCTGTTCCTTTCCAGGGGACATTCCCTCTGCTAAGTCCAGATTCAAACTCAGTGAGAAGCAGAAGAAAGACCTCACAGCTCTCCTTACTGATACTGGTGGACTAAAACCAAGCATCTTTTCAAGTCCCATTTTTTCCTCTACATGACATATATCAAGGAAATGCACAAGCAACATCCATGCAGCTGAAAAAAACTTCTTATGCCTTCAGGACAAAAATTCATGAAGATGCACCCGCAGAATATCTATGAAAATGTTGTATCAGAGTAAGGGATGAATAATCAGAACTAGGTCTATAAGCCCATGCAAGGAAAACAAATCCCAATCTGTTCTCTTCATGTTTATCACATACCCCGAGAAACAAAACCCCACAAAAGTTCACACCTAATATAATAGCTTTTCAGTTTTAACTATATTCATGGCAACTTTTTATTGCAGTGATTATTTATTTAATTTTATTTTCATCTTTAAAATGTGTGCATAGAGGAAAACACATGCCCAAAACATTTTGATAAAAAGAATAAGATTAAAACTAAATTTTTAAGTTGCACTGCCCAATTTTGAGCACTGACAAACAAATGAACTGCTGCATGCTCTGTTACATTAGAACAATACTGTGGAATAATTACAAGTTCTAAGATAAAATTAAAATTACCATAATAATTCTCCTGTGAAACGTTCTTACCTATGCAGACTATGAATTGCTACTATGTTGAAAAAAATGCATTACCACCTCAAGTCAGGCAGATAAATTATTCTATTTTCATTAGTTAGTGTAGATACTTAAAAGGTTATGCAGAGCAGGATGACAACTCATTATATTTACACATTATGTATTGGTCACGTTTAAAGACCATCTCTTTACTTGCACACCAGTATTAGAAAGCCAGCTATGCAAACTATGAATAAAGACATGGTTCTACAAAAGTTTATCACTGAGGACAGCAAAAGTCACAACCTACAGGGCCCACCTTTGGGCACAACAGGCAATATCAAGACAGGGACCGTTTTGTGCCTGTTTTCCTACATCATTTCCTTTAGAGTACTTTCAAGAAAGATCTTTTCTCCTCCCTGCCTCATATACACATGAAAACCACAAAACCTTGCTTTAAATCTAAGCAAAACAATGTATTCCTCTGTTATTCTACTCAGAATTGCTGAGTAGAGAGGCAACAGTCAGAATTTCATGATCTTCTCCTCTTCACCTTAAAATCTGTAGCTCTGTGCTATTTAAGGCACTGAACTCCCCAAAGGTAACTGAAACACTTCTCCTTCTGTGCTCAGTGAGAGCAGAATCATAGAATGATGGAGTAGTTTGGGTTGGAATGGTTTGGGTCGGAAAAGACCTCGAGATCATCTACTTCCAACTCGCCCACCATGGACACTTACTAGATCAAATGTGCAAAAGGCACACCAGTATCTTAAAAAAGTTGAGCACTTTTCTGGATCAGATTTTATCTGCTTGCAATTAGAGTGAGAGTGTAGGCTCCGTGGTTTAGTTTGTTGTAAAACTGTAGAGGTAAAACTTACACTCAGTCAACCAATGAACCTTTGAAGATTCCAATCATGCTCATAAAGGAGAAGTATAACTATGAAGATCATTTGATTTTATGTCAGCTTTTTAATCACAGTATTCCCTCATGGTTTAATTTGCTCTGTACCTACCACCATCAATCTGAATACACATCACTGCTCATTAATGATACATTTACAGTTTACAACACAAGTTTTATAGTACAGAAAAATTACTAATACAAGCCATCTCAAGCACCTAACAGAAAAACAACCACAAAAATTGTGATCACAAACTCACATTTCTCTATGATCCATTAGTAAAGACAAACAGTCTATAATCTGCAAATTGCATATTGAACACGGGTTTCCAATCATATAACAAATGGAACCACAAGTCTGAAGGGATCAGTAAACTAAAATGGGATAAATCCAATGTTATTTGGGTGGCAACTTCAAGCTAATAATGAAATCAGAGGATCAATTTTATACATATTGATTTTAAAAATGTTTGTCTCTTCAATAGAAAGTCTCACTTTGAAGAAATTAGTTTCAAAATGTTGACAGCACGTGTATGACTGACAGGAGCATGGGGAAGACCACCAGTTGTGAAAGGCACATGCAGTGGAGGTTTCAAAACCTTCCATCATTTCTGTATCCTATCCTCTCTCTTCCCAGGAAGGGGTCATTAATAAAAAGTGCCGTTGTACATTGCAGGGTAGGAGAAGAAGTGAAACAGAGACTGAGGGATTGGGTTGGTGTAGGAAACAACTCTGCTAGACATTCCTGTAGCTCAAAACTGACTGATGCTTTTAAAAATAACCTTTAAATTTACCACAGTCATCCAAGACAGATCCTAAGGTAACACCAGTTCTTTGCCAGCTTTCTTCTTGTCTGTTCTCCTTGCTTAGTTTAGCTTCTCTAATCATTTCCATTTGCATGGATCTCTTTGAATTACTGGCTTCAAAAAGGGAAATGACAATACTGTTTCAAAGGTGACTCTCCTTAGTATATTCCACTGTAAGGATTTAAGATCTTTATCACCACACTGCCCTTCTCTCACAGGTATTTCTGCCATTTATTTTTTAATATTTTTTCTTAGACATATATTATGAAATTAAGATATTTTTTTAAAAGACAAAGGTATACATACAATCTGAAGTAGGGAATTTTCCATGTTCAGGTTCTGAAGAATGGATCTGGCTTTTACATGAACAAACTAGGCTTTGAAGACTTCTATCCCACTAAAATAAAACAGAAAGCTTTCTCTTACCTGTTTTGGAAAGGAAACACAGCAGAAAGAACTACTGATTTTCTTAAAAGCACTTAGTTATGTGAAAGGCCTTCTTTTTTGAAACAACAGACTCCAAGCGTGGACTGGCAGAATTTTGGCTTTTTTGACCATGGCTTGGTTTACAGGATGGTAGGTCTGCTGGCAACAGATAGGGTACACCTGTCACAAAGGGGCAAAAGGACCTCTGCACAGGAGTTATCAGGGCTCACTGAAAGAGCTTTAAACTAAGTTTGAAAGGGGAAAAAGATAAAAAAAAAAGGCTTATCTCACTGGAGCTAAGCCTGGGGGCAGCACATCAGTGTTGGAGAGACAGGGTGCTAGCAAGGTCCTCCAGTCTGCTGTTTCAGTGGAAGTAGGGGATGGAGACCCATGCAGCAGCAAAGATACAAGGGTTATACGTGTGTTAGAAACCATGTAATCCCCTGAGAGTGGCCACGCAGGAAATTTCATTAATCATTTGAAGGAATGTGTTGGTTTTGAGTCATCTTTTACCTTCTATGGCATTAAGGAACTGTAGAATAGCACGTGACACATCTATGACTTTCCTGATTTCCTGAGTTGGACAGAAACCAAACTGCGGCAAGTTACACAGGAAAGAAAGTCTGCAACTTTGCATGTTCCAATTCAATTTTTAAATTACATTCATAAGACCAGTAAATCACAATAAGTAACAGAAGTCTTCCTGACAGTGACAGGTTCTATCTACCTTGGAAACATCTTGCCACACATGACCACACAGCTCTTGGGCAGCAACATTACTCAGTCATAGCTCTTAGTTCCTATATCAGCACCGTCCTTTCATAAATTTGAACATGTTTTACAATGGACAATTATCTATAGCTAGAAATAACTGCAAAAATGTATCTATTACTGTGCAAAATAAAACACACAGAGCTGTGAACTTCAACAGGTACAGGATTTCACAGTACATAAACCGTCACACGTGAACCTCAATCTATTTAAACACCGGTAGCAAGGGAGTTGGCAATCTCACCAAAATAAGGTGTTCACTTTCCTCTGACATAAAAAGTTCTATAAACCCAATCACTATGCTGGCACAGGAATCTCTACTCTTACTCCCAATCTTCTGGGAGCTTCCTTCAATGTCAACTCTCACCTTGGGAATGAAGCAGCCATACAAGGAGATGATGGACACATACCACACGCTACTTAATACAGATAGGTTCTGCTTGGTCGGGACTATGGTATGGGAGTGCAAAGAATATTCAGATCATCTTTTTACTACAAAAATTAATGCATGGAGCAGCTCCTGTGTAGTGTTTGGACCTGTGTATGGGCACTGCTAACCTACTGCTAAACTATGGTGAAAATGTTGATATAATTTTCTGTGATAGGCTCTGTCTCGTGCGTTTTAAAAGACAGGGCAACCCAAAGGATTATGCTATAATCTAGTGCTACTTTTGTCTTAATCTGTTATATTATGCAAAGGGAAAAAAACCCCATTATATCCTATTAAATGATAGTGCTAGCTAGAACAGAGGAAGGAGAATATCATTTCATTCTCCGATAAATCAGCAAAAGACAATAGATGCAACCTTCCAGAAATATAAGTATGATGCACTCTGTGAGCACACAGATAAATAAAACCAAACCCAGGATTTTCTGAGCACACAGATGAAAGATAAAATTTACCCATTTCCCTGGATCCCTTGTAAGAAGCTTTCATCAACTAAGAGCTGCCATGAAACACCACCACATGATTTACTAGTGCACATCAGGGTTCTGAAACAGGGCTGGCTCTTAATGTGGCTTCAGTGCCTTAAGAGTCCACAGAAGATGGAGAACTGCATGTACCTCTCTGTGCACCTCTAACAATGCCTGAAGTAAAGCAATCCTTTGCTCTCTAAAAGTGTTACACAAGTCAATATATATCATGCAATAGTTTTCTACAACTTCTGGTCCTCGCATGACTTCTCTGTCTCAAGTTTACACTGGTTCTTCAGTTCTCTGCAGTCCCTCTGACCTTGTTGTTTTTGTTCTTTCTCAACTTCCATATGAAAATATGTGTTTCACTCTGACAGTTTCGAGCATGAGAATGAGAATTTACCTTTTGAAGAAAATTTAGATAACACATTCTTTGAAGATATTTCTCATGCTTATGTACTTTCAGAACCACTGTATTCATATAAAGAACTGAAGAGAGGGGAAAACTAAGCCTGGTATGAAAAATCATAAAATTTATTTTTTACTTCTTGTTGGCCAAACAACAGGAAACCAGAATATTTAGTTCAAAGTATCCCAGAAACTGAGTGGGGTCAAACTTCATACACAACCTGGAAAAATCTCCTCTGGGCCTAATTTCATGGATTTAGTAAAACCACTCCCTTATTTTCTTCCAGATGAAAACTATTCACACAAAAGCTTCTTGATCTTACTTAGAATAGGGCTTGACAGTTCTGAGTAACAATTAGAGATGAAATATGTGCCTAAGTGTTTTACATGCACATAAACAAAAATACTAATATACTCACCCCTTCAGTGTTAATCTAAAAGAAACTTCATTCTTTAACTCTGTCAATTCTAATCCAAAGACAGGATCAATATCCTAAGCATTAGGTCAAAGCCCCAGTAAAGCAGCATTCACACCACGTCCTGAGGCTCAGTGGGCTCAGCCAAGGGCTCAGCAGTCCTGCAGTGACAGCACATGGAGAGTGGCAGCTCCACAGCTCGTGCCTGAGTAGGCACCAGTCTCACCTCCCTTACAGCAGAGACCTGAGAGGCCAAACAGCAGCCACAGGCCCCAGTGGGACAGACCCCACACTGGAGCAGGGAAAAGGTGTGCGGAGGAAGCAGTGGCAGAGACCAAGGGTTTTGCACTGATTGCAGCAGCTCCCCCCGTAACCGTACCAGCCAACATTCTGCTCAGGGTGGAGGTCAAAGAGTCAGGAACACAGGAATCAAGCTGAGTCTGGGAAGAAGGGAGGGGTGGGAGAAAGCGTTATTAGTTTTGTCATTGTTTCTCACTATCCTACATTTAACTGGCAATGAGTTAAATTAATCCTTTCCAAGTCAAGCCTACTTTCCCCTTGATGGTAGCTGGTGAGTGATTTCCTTGACCTTAACTCAACCCATGAGGGGTTTATCTTATTCTCTTCTTCCCCAGTCCTCTTGAGGAGGATGAATGAGTGGCTGGGCGGACACTTGGCAGCCAGTCCAGGTCAACCTGCCACAAGGTTTTTGACAGTGGCCATCCCACATTCAGCAGCAAAGTAGGAAGCAAATGCATAAGAGAAATACACACCAGACATGGAGCACTTATTCATTAGTTTTCCTTGTAACATTTCATACAGTATCATCTAATAAAATCTGGTGGTATCTAAACCACAGGGCAGGATGGCAGGGTCAGCCTTTGACACAAACTCCATCTTTGGGGCAATCTGTTTCCCACAATAACCCTACAAACAGGGCATACAGGGAGGATGATAGGAGATGACTGCAGGATTACACAAAATAGCAGAACTGTAGACAGCTTATTCTGTAACCTTTCTCTGAGAAAAGCAGTGAATTCCCACATAGTATTTTATTCATCCCTGCTATGACAGAATCAAAGGAATACCATCAATGGGTGCCAGGAGAGCATTTTAATCTCTCCAGAATTGAGATTAAAATGTTGTTAATGGTGGACATTTGACAAACTGACCAAGCACAGGGGCTACTGAAGTCTCCTACTAGTTTATACTTCCTAGACATGGTCTTTGTTGTATGTAGATTACCATGCATGTCAGTAAGGCCACAAAAGTGCAAGCAGGTGTGACCTCTAGGTCAAGCAGAGGTTAGAAATTAAGATGTGAAGATGTAACATCAACATGATGATGCAAAGCAAAAAATCTCCTTAGTACAGATGCTAGGAAAACAGTTACCATTTCCAGTCACTGGCTGACAAGACAGAATGGAGCAAGCAGAATTAACAATAATTGGAGAAAATCACAAAGGATATGCCTAAATCAACAGCCACACAGCTCTTTTATGCCAAGTGTTGCCAGATTTGTAGCAGTCATTTTTCCCCTTGTCAGAAGTGACAGGCTTAACCCTACAGTCAATGTTATTAATGTGAGGGCAATGCTGAAATACAGTCTAATGAGAATTGCACTCATCCCATTCACAGGACCCTGGAAGACCAAACAAGGACCATTTCCTACTCTTCCAATAACATCTATTTTTAAAAGCCTGACGAAGTTCTCCAGTCACAGACATTGATACCTATAAACACCACAAACTTAACTGAAAGATTTTTGAAATTTACCCAAAGGGGATTTTTAAGATTTGATAACAGCCTTTTCAGTTACTGTTTAGAGATATACTTTATAATAGTGTTTGTTGAATTTGTTTTATTCAGACCAAAATAGTAATCAAAGTAACTTAAGTAAAGTTACCTCTTTTACTGCTTTAACATTTAATCCCAGTTTAGAGTCACATGAACTGTATGCACTCAACAGACAAAAATTTCCATTGCTTACTGACGTACAGCAGGGAAACGCAAACAATTTATATTGTATCTATTAGTGTGCTTTTTAGAATGATACTGTAAATCACACCTACTGCTTCAGGCAAAGTTGTTGCAATTCTGTTCCTACTGTTGTGGGAAAATGCCGAAAGTAGGAAAAGCACAGCTGAAACCAAGAACAAGGAGGTACATGAGACACGGTGTATTTTCTTCCCTAATGTCCAAGATGTGAGAAGTTCGAGGAGGAACTAATGTTAACCTGTGAGCGAGCGAAAAGAAAAACCCCACCCAAAAATAAACAAATGAAAAACAAACCAAAAAGAATTAGTCTAATTGTTTAGCTGAATAAAGAGGCAGCAGGCACACCACTAACCTAAATGGTGACCCGCCATGGCAGTTGTCAACAATCAAAACCAGACAGTCAGACTGTAGGGAACTGGCTCGGTAGAAACTGGGCCGATATGCATTTACAGGGTTAGTCTCTGTGCATTTGAGCAACATGCAGCTGTACATTGTCATGCCAAAAAGAGCCCTACAGAATTTAACACCTGCAGCAAAGCAACAGATCTCAGTGGGTTTAAGAAAGAAAACATTAAGTATTTCAACTCAAGGCGAGTATATTAAGGAAATGTAAAAATAACTGCATCCAACTACAGTGTAAAAAATTCTACTTTAGCATTAAGTTTTCCTGCACGGTTTCTCCACACCTTCAACATATTCACCTCCAATAAAATGAGAAAGCAAATTTAAAACTACATGGATGCACCACTGTACAGTTCTGGAAAAGGAACTTAGTTTTAAAAGCTCTTTCAGCAACTACCACATATTTATCAAACTAACCACTGTGTCACTTTAAGGCTCTGGCAGATTTATACAGATGTTAAGAAAGAGAACTTCGATTTATTTCAGACTCCGAGCCTGAAATATTGCTTACTTGGAAAGAACAGAAACGTCAATCAATAAGAAAACTCCTCACCTTCTGAAGTTCTCAATCTTAAACTATGTGCTTATATGACAGGTTAAAGTTTTCACACAATTTTATATAGGAATAGGCATCTTTGCTCCCCTGATTACAAAGGTCAACTCACAGCTTACCAACCATTATGTTTCATTCTTTCAAACATGCAAAGAAAATAGTTTGAAATGTAAAGAAAATCCACCAAATCAGTTTAAATCACTGCTCTACATCTGTCTGTAGAAATGTGTATGTATATCCACTCAGTTCAGGAATTACACATATTTAAAAGATTTATGTTACAATGCATATCCTTACTTTAGTCTATTTGCATCTGAAAGACAAGATATTTAAATGCAAAGTATTATTCTCTAGCCATCTTCTTCTAAAGTACTTCCAATTCATTTGATTTTACCATCAACTCCCATCACCACCTGTCTTGTCCCATTTAATTGTGCTCAAATTGAGAAAAAAAAGTCTCAAATCCTTCAAACAATACAAAATGTCTAAGCAGTACAAGATTATCCAGTTGCCAATTTCATTATTTGTTCAAGCAGAGAAAGCAAAAAAATACACTTGTTTAGGAAGAAAGTCTGTTTGTGTAAGCAAATATCTTAATATTCTACTAAACATCAGCAAAAAAACCCAACCCTTGAATATGCATCAAAACAAATATCTTTTAAAAGCAAATAAAATATTTAAGTGACGCATTCCCTTCCTAGCATCTGGTCTACACTAAAATAAACCCGGAGCCTGATGAGGCCAAAGGCAGTTTTCCTCACAGGAATAACCCAAGTTGCCATTAATGAAAAGTGATATTTAAGTTTGCCTTCAAACAGTTTAGTCAACATGCAGACAGCCTTAAAAAGAACATAATGCTCATTTAGATGGTATTCACCTTTATCTGAATCAGAAGTACAAAGATAAAGAGACCAACAACTTTAATTCAGAGAACTTGCATCCCTCTGCTACTTGATGGATCAGAGCAAGCTCAACTGCAAATAGTAACGGAAGAAAAAGAATGGATTAATTTGAAGATAGTGGACTTCAGGGATCCTAACTAATAAAATAGTTATTCTCTTCAGAAACATGGTAAAAATGAATCAGACTACTGCAGTTTTACAGGAATAATGAAGAGCTGCCCTGAAAAGATCTGAATACTTAACAGTTACAATTTTATGGAGTTACTGGGGCCATCACTCTGCAGACTGGTTTCCCCTCACCCTTTCTTTTCTAAATCATGGTTCCATCATCTTCAAAGTTTATTTCAAAGGTTTCTAGTTAGTGTAGCAATAATACTGTTCTAAAAAAAAGGGTCTGGGGAAATTCTCCCTTAAACAAAGATTAATATATAATAGAGCAAAATATTCTAAGCAAGTGTACTCGTAGGATGGATTTATTTTGCGTGTATTACTCCAGGAGTCTCATCAGAATAAATAAAATTGAAGTGAAGGATCATACAAGAGGAACAACAGAAAACTAAAAAAGAAATATCCTTAGCATTTTTATTGAAGAATTTCAGACTTAACTGAACACTTTGTTGTTTTGTTAAGCAGTTTTTTTGAATTCTGAAGAGAATTAATGCAAATTTTACAAAGACAAAATAACAGATGAGAACAAATTTTATTATTGCTATCAATGGTTTTTGCAGCGTTGCCTAGAAACACAGATTCAAATCAGAGGAGCAGCGTGGCAAACACTGAGGAAAAAAAACATAAAAAATGCCCAAACAGAAAGCTCTGAAGACCCCAACAAACATAACCACTGAAAAAAAACAAACCACCTCCCAGGTTTTTTCACTGAACTTGCATTTTTCAATGATTCAGCAGTCCAAGGGAATGAGTTAATATTCAGTCTTGATGGAAAATATACAACATAAAATGCCATTGTATCTTTTGATTTTTTTTGTTTCATTTGTGACAAAAACAATAAAAAAATGTATTTGATGTACAAGATCTCATCACGTATCATGAAAACAACAAATATCTCAAAACCTTACACCTGTCATATTGAACGGTTTGTCTTAAATCCCAGTTCTAAGCTGGTTCTCTTGTAAGTGGAGCTCTGGTCTAGCCCAAAGCTCCAACCCAGGCAGGGTAGGAAGAGATTCGAAGCATGTCCAAGCAGGATGAGCACCCAGTTGCTAAAAGACATCATTTTTCTTTTTTTTCCCTCCTCTTTATTTAGATTGATCAAACCCATTCTTGTTGTTTTACAGAAACAACCAACCACATACTGACTTATCAATGGCATGTACTTTTTGAGAAACGAAGACCTACACTTGGAAAACTGTTGAGGATTCTGACAAATGCAAAATCTCTAGAAATGAAATTTTTCCTCATTACACAGAATGATGGCATAAGCCTTTTAAGGATGCTAACAATCATTTAGCCAATAGCCCGTTAGGTTCACAGAACTTCAGAGGAAGAGCAGTTTTTGCCTTAGATCATATCCATTCAAGTTCTCAACAGGTTTGATCAATGTTTCTGCACCAAAGTATGTTCTTGCCATTTTGGGGGAAGTATGTTCCCGTTTTGAACAGAGTTTACTTGTGCAACATACCTGGAAAACTGTTCTTGCAGCCCACGCATCTGAGCCCGGCTCCGCTCCGACTCCAGTGTCACCTCCCGTAATCTTTTTTCACTCTCAAGTCTCAAATGTCTTTCTTCCTCCAACTCATGTATCAGTTTCTCACGCTGAAATATCACAAAAAGTTATTTATTTAATTATATACGTAAACCCCACTTTTAGGAAAAATTTAAGATTTGGTTCAGGAAAAATCATTTATAAAATCAAAATAATGACCCTAGCAATCCAGTCCCATCAGTTTTGTACAGCAATTTTACATAAAGATGGAAAGTTCCATTTTATATTTCAGAATATCCCATCACACTGAGCTACCCTTACTCGGCTCACAGATGTCAGCATATTGAAAAGCAAAAACCCATCCTCTCCTTCCAAGTTCTTTTTCTTCACCTCCATTCAAAATAAATGTAAAAATTATATTTTTATAATGTTTCATGGGAAGCATGAAACAAATCAAGAGGACAACTTGTCACCCATCTCTTAATGTTTCAACCTCACAAGCAGGAAAGGACTTGGCTCTGCAGCCACTTGTTTCCTTGTTTTGGCTGAGAGGAGGATCCCTATCAGCAGGACTGAGTCTATTTGAACCTAGTAACTGAAATACTGGGACAATGAATATGTTTTTAAGAACTGAGTACCAATCAAATGAATATGAAAGTGATAAAAGTGTCATTAACTCTACTAACAGTTCTCAGAGGCAAATAGCATATGGGTGTTGCTAATTTTTAAAACATGGGACCAAAAAACCCAACCCAAAGCATACAGCTACCTGGATAAATGTACATATGTCATGGTCTAATCTTTTTTCTTTTAAACAAAGAACATCATATAAAACAGTAGCTAATGATTTTAATGCCCTCTTCCAAAAGTAGCTAAATGTAATTGAAGAGGAGTAGTGGAATTAAGTTAAAAGTTATAAAAAAAATGCTATTGGCATTAAAAAAATGTATATACAGCCTTTTCCATGTGACCCTGTTAAATGGAAATAAAATTAAATTAAATTTTTCCTTGTGAATTTAAATGAGGTAACAAATTAGTGAAAAAAACCTCAAGTATTTTAAGTGGTGTTACATTATACTCAGTCAGTGGGGTTCCAATGTCTAAGAACAGGTAAACCATTGTAAAGCTACAGTGGGTTCACCACCTATATGCTTTGTACCTACAGTGCAGGGCAATTTGTAGCCTGTCAGACAGTCTGACACAGTTCCATTGCTGACCTAAATTTTCAAGACACACCTGCAAAAATGTATATAGAAATTACACATACAGCTTCATTAGTAAATAACAAAGGTATATTAGTGTTAAGCCATTAAACGGGGGAGACAGGTTATTTGTACAAATCTCACAGCTATAAATCTTACCGGATAATAATTTACAATAGCAGTAACCAAGGGACCAGAAATATGAACATTACCAAGTGGAAAACAGATCTTAAAGACAGTGATAAATAAGCAGGTGCCAGAAAGGGAGGCTGCAAAGGTTTAAATGAAATATCTATATGCTTGTGAAAAAATGGGGGGAATTACTCAGAGAACAGAGGGGTTCTGTCTGGTTGGCCATATGTAATACCTGGAAAATGCCCAAGAAAAAAACTACTGGCAAAAAAAATACATTGTTCTAACTAAATTACCTAATTAGTGTCCTTAGTGTTACATAACCATGTCCTACCCTGTGCTGAGTAATCCTTAGTTTCTGCCACAAGCAGAAGAGCAGAGAGTTCAGCACCAGGCAGAAGACACGCAGCAGCTGTACAGAGTACGGCTCACGGAGGATAACTCAAGGCTAATGATATGGGAAGAATATTCACAGCAGTCAGTATTTCTCCAGCTTAGATCCCATCAGTGCCAGCTTCAAACTTATACTGCTCCAGAGGCTCTTGCTGAAGACTGTTAGCGTCTTGTCTTATATAGGAATTTCACTGCCGCTAAAGAGATATCTAGAGCTCCCAGAGGTAACAAGGAAAATGGCACAAAAGAAATGAATAATTACCACCCAGGACTTAAGAAAAGCTTTCAGAAGATACTGCTGTCTACAGAATCTGGGCTTAAAACCAAAGATGCAACTTTCCCTATGGAAACTGTTTCCTTTGGAGGAAACTCAGGTACTGCTATGAACGACTGAGTGGCCGAGTTGACTCAAAGCATCAGGCTGTGCCTGAGATATCTGATGCAGTAACAGCTTAACTATGACAATGGACTGAAGACCAGAGATTCAGCCATGCCTTCAACGCTCACTCAGTGTCACTGCAGCCACAATGACCGTATTCTCATACAGCAACTACCTCTGCATGTTGGCTACGCTGACCATGCTCTGCTCCTCAAATAAATCTTCCTTCTACATTTTGTACAAAGGCAGATCTCCCCGGGGTAAGAGAGACAAAAGGTGGCACTTTGGAAAGCAAAGGAGTACCCTGTTCTCCATCTCGTTGCCACGGTGTTTGCAAGTTGCTCACAGCCCTTGCCTGTCCAGTGGAATGAATGTGCAGTACCTCCATGCACGGCCAACCTCCTGCTAATCACAACCCCCCACTTTCTAGTACAGCATTGGATATACAGCAGAGATTTACAAGCCCAAGCTTTCCCCTACAGGTCACAGAGCTATGTAAGCTATTTCTTGGTTTCATTTACCTCTTCGTGATAGGTCAAAGAATGTTGCTGCCACCATTTACTCCTTCTATTCATGTGGTGAAATCTGTACTATCATCCTACACAAAAAGATCAGCACATCCACATGGGCTTGCTTGAGTTTTTCTTAAGAAAGGATGTAGGCACTACCTTAAGGGAAGTACTCTTAAACCAGCAACAAATTCACATTACAAGAACAATAACGTTACAGGGATGAAATCCCTAAATATTAGGAACTTCTGGAATGAGTTAAATGCCCTGTTCCAATTGAGCCACCTCAAGGGCAAGCATCACAACACAGTTATTTGTTGTATGAGGACATACTGTTGCTGTACAAAATTCAGGCTCATTTCAGGGTAAGAGATAAACAATGAACAAGTCATGAGGCTACAAGACCAGAAACAAAAGCACTGACCTACGGCCCTGAAATTCTGGGTTCTCTTCCCAGCTGCCAAAACCTTCCTGGATGAATGGAACAAAGACTTGTCCACAGGATAACTGCACAGCAACAACACCATTGGCCTGAAGGTGTTGCTTCTACACAAGAACTTACTGGCAACCTTGAGGCACTTCTGCCATTTCTTGCAGGCAGAAAGCAGACATTAAAAAAAGTGGGGAGAAAAAGAAGTAAGAGACCACCCACCACACTTGGGATGGTCTCCAGGACACAAAATACTCATGTACACTACACAGACAAAGTATCTCCCAGCAGCAGTGACCTTATCTACCAGAAAAGAGAACATTTTTATTCAGACCCAGAAAAGCCATAATGAAGTGTCAGAAGAGAAAAGTGAGCCTAACGTACAGAAAGGCCAGGATTAAACTGAGATTTTTTTGTCTTCTGGAAGAAGAAAACATATCCCTGAACTCTGCAGAAATTTTGCACTGTCATAATGCCCTTTATAAGCTCCTCTGTGCTAACCCCACTTTATTCCTGTGAAAAAAAAAAAGGCGTGTGAAAAGAAATGAATGCAGAACCAGTTCAAGGTTTTATAGCGAATATAAGCTTAATAGGAAGTGCCATGGGGAGAAAAGGTTAAATAAAAAAAGTATCGTGTGAAATGCATCAGTTCCTTTTAACACCAGAAAAATCATTGCCATCTTCCAATGAAGCCACGTGTTCCCACTTGCCAATTCCTCTTTAATTGCAAGTTCTTCTCTCCATGAGCTCTGCTCAAAGTATTTTTCCCTGCTTTCTCTCCTTGCCTTCTGCAGCACAGCCGTACCCTTCTCCTCTTAGAAGCATAACCTTTACTTCGTTCTTCCTTCCTCTTTTCAGTGTCTCCAGATAGTCTGACTTTCATCACATCACCCAGTCAAATTTCCGATAACTTTCCAAACGGGTAAAAATTTTATGTGAACAAACCAGAGAAAAAAGGCAGGGTTAGTAAACTCTACCGATCCTTTTGTGCAAGTACCGGAATATTTTAACATTGAGTAAATACTATTTGCAATTACTTTTTCAAGAACATTTCAGCAATCAAATTTCACCAGCTACTCATTATGCTCGTGAGCCAGCATTTGCACTTCAGCGAGCTCCTTTTTGTGTAGCTGTAGAAATGTTCGTGTCAAAATGTTTCATTTCTCATCCAGTCAGGGACATGTACCACACATTAAGTCATCTTCTCAAAGTTAAGGAAGGAATCCAATTTGAGATACTCACGATCAAAACAAAGCACATGAAGACTATTTATAACTAGATTGAAAATAACACATGCATTTGACAGCAAAATATGATTTGTTCCTCAGCACCCCATGAAGAGACCAAGAGACAACACTTATTCTCAGAGTTACTGGTTAACAGTCATGCTCTTGGTCTAAGGACTGACCCCGCGCAGCCACACAAGTGTCTTAAGAGGAACTCGACCATTTATGTCTCCTTTACCTCCCTTGGGATGCGTCACAAATGTCAGCACATGGTTCTTTCACATTCTACCAAACTGCAAATGTCTTGTCTGTTGAGTGAGGAGACATGAGTGAGGGTGGGGCAGGTGGCAGCCCAGGGAGGCAGATGGCAGCACACGGTGCATAACGGGCCACTCATTTCTAAACAGTCTGACACCCAGCACGCAGAGTGAACGTGTGGCACATTAAGGTTTTTTACGGAAAGCCTGCCATCTTACCATTTTATCCTTTCGGGGTTATTTTGTTGTTAACTTTATGTCTAGACATGTGTGACACTCAAGACTTCTGAGTCAGAGACTTGGAGTTTTAACTCCTTTACCTGTCACTGCGGGTAATATCAGCAAATGTTTCATCAGAATGGTAGGACCAACTCCATGAAATACTTTCTCCCCACAAGGGTCAAGCATTTCAGTAACTCAAGCAGATTTCTCTCTCTAAAACCCTCCAGTCCCCCACATTTTGTTGGACCTTCATCTCTCCCTTCCACAGTGCTGATGACCTCACACCCTCCCTATTAAAGCTGCTTAGCCAGTAGCTTGTTCCTTGCTGCCTTTCCACCTCAAAGCATCTTCCCCTGACCCTCCATCATGTGCCACCCCCATAGTCTTACCTTTTTTAAAGTCAGAGGACCAGATGTACTGTACACCTGTATCCAGGCACTGGTTGTGGGAGCTCCTCTGTGAGGTTGCCACTGGCTCTGCCACAGCCCCAGCACAGGGCACAGCTGGGCACATCAGTGACTCGTGGCAATTCAGAAAGGACCAGTTGGAACTGAGGGGTAAGGAGTGAGGAGAGAGGTGTGAGAGACAGCCCAGAGAGTGCCTGGGGCTGGGGAGTGCTCCTGGCACTGGGGTGGATGTTTCCCTGCAGCCATGGAGGACCACGGGGATGTTTCCTGAAGGGCTGCAGCCTAAGGAGAGCCTGCACTTGAGCTGGGGAAGCTTCTAAGGAGGAAGGTCCAGCGCAGAGGGACTGTCATGGAAAGACTTCAGCCTGCATCTCTATCCCTCTGTGCCGCTTCATAGGGGAATCAGACTCCCCAGACTGCACTTTGGCAAGTGTGGCTTTAAATTTATTTTTTTAATTGTTACACAAATCTATTTTAATTGGCAATACACTAATCTACCAGAAGCCAAGTCAGTTTTGCCTGTGAGAGTAAACGGTCAGAGAACTCCCTGTCTTTATCTTGACTTATAAACCTTTCTGTCATTTTTTGTTCCCTGGGTCCCACTGAGGAAGGGATGCAAGAGCATGGCCAACCCAAGGCTGAGGGCAGCCCACCACGCCAGAGTATTTTACTGTTATCTTTGTAATTTATTTTTTACCTATCATCATACCACTCCTTTGAGCAATAATGTTACTGTATGTAAAAGAAAAATGTGTCTGTGTGCCAAGATTTAAAGCTATAGTTAACTGCAAGTGAAGAATTAGAGGGATTGGGTACACACATGCCATGCATGCTACACAGGGCATTGCTATTCATCGGGGAGAAAGCCCAACACTTACACAGAAACTGGTTCCTCCTTCTGTTTAGCTTATGTTTGAGTCTTGTGAAAAGCAACTCTTCACAACAGCTAGATCTAACCGGACTGATTAGTTCAAATATCCGAAGTGTCTTGGAAGGGGCACACGTGTAACCTTAAGTCATTAAGGTTACTTTATAAGTAGGGAAAAGGGCAACTGTTTAAGTAGAAATAACATCCCTCTCTATTCTTGAATTTTTTCTTTGCCTCCCCAGTGCATCATAAGAAGGGGTTTACTATAGTACTACTAATTATGGTAACATGGGAGCACTATTTTGTCAAAAAAATCCTACACGAGAATATTTAACACAGGCTTAATGTTGCTCAAAATCAGGCTAATAACCTTCACATTAAATTTTTAACAACTATTTTAAAGCATTTGCTAAAGAGGGTCACAATTTCTGTGTAATTAATATTGATTTCAAACAGATACTTTGCAATGAATTTAAATGATGGGAAGAAAAGACTAAAATATTTTTTGTTTAGAGTTTGAAGTACCATTAAGTCATTGATAACCTAAACTCAGTATTTATGTATTTATTTTTAATGCATTTTCTGTTGCTATGCATCTGACACCTTGCCATAAAACTCATAATTTAGTAGAATCATAGCCTGGTTTACAGCACAAAATCCTACAAGCCAGAGAGAATATATCCCTGAAAGTAGACAATGAAAACAGAATGAAGCAAACAAATAGCAACTACTAAGAGCACACTAAAATTAGTTTTTCTAGCAAATCAATACTGTTATGAATAAATATGCACATTCAAAGTATTCAAACCCACTGTTTTATCACCCTTGTATGCCCTTTCACAAGATCGCTGCAGACAGGAGCCATACAAAAGCCTGAGACAAGAAATGAGAGAGGGGTGGTGAAACAGTTCCATTTTTCAAGAATTAATTATGAAATATTAATTGAAACAGAAACTAGAATTTGCTACTTGGTCTCCCAGTTGGTTTAACAAAGTAACTCATTCTTTCCAATGCAATGAATATTTAATTCCCCCAACATAATGCATGGTGATTGAATGATATTTGTTCACGTGTCAAGAATGTACCTGAGCTCCAGCTACCCACGGCTGAAGCTGCTGGGTACAGGGAAGTACAAATGTTCTCCACGTTACAGGTATTTTGTGAGAGCTTGTGTTTGGGTCCTGCAAATAAAACAGTCAAGGAGTCCAAGGTGGTTCATCCTCACCCCTCTTACACAGAAGGTGGGTGAAATCTACTTGGTCTGGTCACCTCCAGAGGCAGCTGGACCTGCCTGTCACCCTCCTGCAAGGCCTGGGCTACCACGCAAGGTCAGAGCTCTCTCTCTCAACTCCTGTTGTGCGACCTGGTCCCAAAACCAGCACACAGCAGACTACAGTCCTCTGTCTGACTGAACCTATTTCACTCACAAATGACAAGAAAAAATGTGATTACAAGAACAAAGAGTATATGTCATTTTTTATTTCATCATAAACTACACAGGGTACTGTATTTTCATTCAAATTAAAATGAGTCAAACTTCAGTGTCCTTTGTTTGCTACTCATCGATCGCTGTTAAACCAAATGTTTCTCATTCTGTAATCAATACTTCTCTGCAAAAATAAACCAAGGCACTGACAAACAACTTTGCAGAACATTGCAGCATTCCTTGTAGTGGACTTTGTCAGCATGAAAAAACATTACCCAAAAGAATGGGGGAAAAAGAAGTGCATTGCTTATTGTACTTATTACAATTTTTACAGGCTGCTTACAGCTGAATCACTTTACTGAAGCAAGACTTTATTTAATTAGCCAGCTATTGAATCCAGATCTTTCAGACAGTGGCAGTTAATATGCCTTTGTCCCTTGTTACAGTTTCCAGCTGTACTGGGAATACTGACAAATACGCTTAAACACTCAAAGCCTTCCCAGGGATGAAGTTATAGGTGTATTTAAAGCACAGTGAAGCATTAAGGTATAAACAGCAATAACATAAGCACTTGGAGGGTTCATGGAGGGAGAGGTAACTTTATTTCCACATCTCTTCAAAATGAATTATCTTTCACCTGACACAGACTTATACTACACAGGCTAAAGAAGAAATTTCCTTGATTTATATTAAGCCTCCACTTTTTTCCCCAATTATTTTGTGATGCAATCATTTTCCCTAAACTTATTCCTGCTACAGCTCTGCAGCAGCAAGATATAAATAGTATAAAAAGCAGTATCCTAATTTTAGGCCGGTATCTTCTAGTTTTTTCATACCAGTAAGAAAAAATGATGGCTCTTTGGAATAGTATTTTGCTCCCAAAATGACAGGCTGCCCAAACAAACCAGGAAAATCTAACTTACACTAAATGATTTGTATTAGCATTTTCTAAAACTGCCTTGAAAACAGTTAAAATTAAATAATTTGAAGCAAATAATTTATTTTCCACTATGAAATATTTGTACGCTAACACATTTGGCCTCAAATCAGACTAGCACACGTACGCCATGACTTTCAGATGTAAAGTTCAAGCTTTGCCTGAATTTAAGATGAATAGCAAGATAGGAAATGTTTATTATTATTAGTGATACTTTAGTGACAGTATTTTACACACTTTATGTTCTTGGGTGATAATGCTGCTCCAGAGCAATTCAAGTAAATTAGAAATGTTTCTTGGTGTAGTTACTCCTTTTGAACAAAATAAGATGCTAGCTTTCACTGTGCACTAGCTCAAAATTGCCACCACGTGGAGGGACAGCAACTTAATTTAGCGTTATTTATACTGCACTGGTATGGCTTTAATTGCATCTGTACAACAGAATAACTGCTGTGCTGAAGCTCCTTTATCATTGTGAGCCTGCAATTAATCTGAATTAGGCAGGCTATTACATGAGCAGTACTGTATATATAGTTGGAGTTGTGATAACATTTATTTTACTAGGAAAAAAATAATTAAATAAAATCTTTTGGCACAGAGCTAGATAGTGAGCAGCACTGTCTGCCCATCATTTCAAAGAGCTCCAAGAGGGAGCTCTGGCTGCCCAGCAGCTCTTCAGTTCTATGAAACACCCAGTGACAGGACACACAAAATTGGAGTCACCTTAGAAAAAAAAAATTAAATACCAAAAAAAAAACCCCTCATGATCTGCCAGAAACTAATAGACTGAAATGAACTATGTGGGCCACTTTTAGCACCTTTCCTGGAGACACACCCATGGACATGGAGGTTACACACAACACCTGACAGCATTTTACACACATGTAGGCTTTATACAGGTGAAACATCTGCACCCCAGCAACCATCATTCTCTCAGCTTCTTAAAGCTCATCTCTGTGTCATATTTGCAGTGCTGAATGGAGGCAAATAATACGCATTTTGAAAATCCCGTCTCCCTAATAAAAGTATTGCTGTTTATTCACATTCACAATTCATGACCCAATTTTGAAGACTTGCATTGATCTTCAGTTCTTAGCATGATTAATTTTTCCATTTTAGACATTATTTTCCCATAGTTGGAGGGTTGTACAGAGAACACATAGCGTACCTGGAAGTCCCACACAGTCAGATCATGGATTTTTTTAAAAATTAGTAATCTTAAAATGATAACACTTTAAAAAATGATTTAGCAAATGTAATTGAGCTTGTAATAGCTCCTACAGATAGTAATCAAAGAAATCTAATTTCTCTAAGTTAAACACAATGAAATGTTTTTTGAGTTCAAATAAAAACTTGTGAACTCTATTAAGATAAGTATAATGTGTATGAATACCTAGTATTTAGAAGTGTGAGGAAAAAAACCTCTGCTGATACCAAAATAAGAAATAGTGGGATTACTAAGTAATATAATGTATGAAATTTTTTTTCCCTGAAACACCATAGATTATAATTGCTAGTTATAATTCAGATTTTTCCCTGAAACAACATTCCCTGATACTCTTTCAAAATTAAGTTTTTCAAGGGGCTTTTTAAAATGTAGGCATCTTTCAGGTCTTGTCTGCATTGTTTGGAGTGTCTGTAAAAGATAACCCCAAGAACTATGACAGACAGTGGTCAGCTCAGACTCCAAAGATTTGTCAAGTTCCTTTTAACCAGGTAACAATATTTTGATAGGCCACTATGTAAACATTACTGCAGAACAGTATTTCTGGCATACTTGCAAATGGCTATGAAGTCTAGACAGAGTGGGGAGAGAGAAGGAATGGATTTTTAGTCATACCAGACCCTGATTTCTGAAACATTGACACTTGTCCATTTAAGGGGAACTTGCTATGGTGGAATAGTGTCCAGCAGAATTAAAACATAGTCTGTGAAAAGGCAGAAGACAAAGGTAAGAAGTCAATGAAAAGTGAAGTCACTCTGTTTACACCTGGCATGGATTTTAACCTACCGAATCCATATGAAGCAACGCAGTATCTGCAGTATTTATTGTTATGCTTTCTGAAGTGTGCAGTGAAGTGACACAGGCCCAGAGCACGGGTAACAAGGAGGGCCCAGCCATCAGGTTTCCTCTAGATCGAACTGTGATGGTAGAAGGGGTCACTGCCCCAGACTGATCATTCCTGATTGCTAACTGGAGGTCACCAGCCTTTCCAGTCTGCAGAGAACTGCCTGAGGCTCAGCACGGGGTACAAGGCAGACAGCTCAGGTGAATCCCCCCAAGCATGTTTGAAGCAACCTGGTGGGCTGTGCAATGCAGCAGAAGATGAAGCACCAGCACAATCCCTACACTCTCCACTGGGGTGACAGTAACCCCCTGCAGAGACACAGAAACATCCTAAATGACTCCTGCTTATCTGCACAGCCTGTGTGCCTGCCTCCTCTGTAACTGCCCAACATGTTCTTTAGATGATATAAATGGTTTCTTTTCTAAAGGACTGAACGCTCACAGAACAAATGGGCATGGGGCTGATTCAAGCATTTTCCACTTGGATCTGTATTACTGAGATAGGAGTTAGGCAGCAGGATAAACACAGGATAAGCATTAGAAACACCCGACACTTCTATGAGTTTTATTTGGCTTTTATGGATTGGCCAGTGGAACTCTTCTCTGTTCCTCCAGGGAGCTCTGGGATTTATTCACTGGCTAGAATAGCACGTGTTCTTTGCCCCGATGCTGGGAAGCATTAGGACTTCTTCATTTTCTGGACTTCTCATTAATGTATTTTTTTTTTCTTGCTAATAAATAGGGTATCGGGGAGTCAACTGAAATAGATCTAAGGCTAAAGAAAATTTTTGAGGTTGAGAGAAGTAGAACTTAACCATTCCAGTCATGAGAAGTGGCTCAGAACCGTTTGCAGTGCCACCAGACCCCACAGATCTGGGATATGCCAGTATTTTAGTTTTCACATACTCTCTGCTATTTGCCTTTCTCAGCTGACACATTCAACACCTCCGGCATCACTACTTTGCTGCTAGCTACCTTTCCATACAGCATTTCTTTTCCTCGGGCTCTTTACAGCATTGCTCATGAACATGTCAGATCTGATTACAATTTTTCTGTGTTCACTTGTAGAGTCCATTTATGGTCGGTAAGTAACTGCAAAAAAAGACACCTTATTTACTCAGCTGTTCCTTGCATGTATTCCAGAGTCCTATCACTTCAGTTTTCTGACGAATGTGTCTCTTTTTCATATTCATCCCTTTAGCACTACAGGCATTGCTATAGGCAGTAGGGAAGTGCTGTGGTTTTTCTGTTGTCTGGCACATCTTCGATGGTATTTTTAACAGAGCTGCCACTGCAAAATCTTTATTAGTGCTGACAATGCACACATGAAGAAGAATTGACTCAACTTGCAGGGGCCAACCTGAGTTTGAAAGTCTGGTACCTGGCAGAACTTTAAAAAATAAAATAACCATTTTGCATGCTGTTTTTAGTTCATTCACTGGTCAAACTGGAGTAATTAAAAGACTTTGTCTCCACCTGATATCATTGCGTGGTGTCACTTTTCAGTATCAGGTTCACTCGAATGCCTGTTCGTGTTTCCAGGGACCAAATTCAGCTCAACTCTAAGTGCCAACATTTTACTGCTCTAGTCCCCTTTCTTATTAGAACAGATAGGCTAGATACACTTCTGCAGCAGAAGGTCAAAACCAGATATAAACACTCTGAAACTTACTTCTCTGGTCTTCATTTTCATGTTAATCTTTTTTCATTGGACGTAATTGTTTTGTTCTAACTACACTTTATTCTAATCTGTTAATTGCACTTAATCATATACACATCTCCTTTAAGACACTAAAAAAATCTTTTCTTTTTTCCCACTTAACAGTGAATGTTAACAAATGCAAGTGTTAGTTTGAAATTCTTGAAGAGAAAAATGCAAAGATGTTTCTTTATCTACAGAAAATACCAGCTACTAAAACAAAGGAGCACAGCTCCTCCCTCTTCTGCCCCTTCCACACCTTCAGCATTAGTTGAAAAAAATCAGCAGCTATTAGGCTGAGCAGAAGTTCTGTTCCTCAACAATAAAACACATAATCACATAATTAAAACTCAGGACGCTCCATGTGTGTTCTCTACCATGCAGAGCACTGGAACAGCAGTCAGGAGAATTGTTCTGAATTTTTTGGTATGTTTTGACCAGCACACCAAGATTTCACATAACTTCCACACACAGCTCCCTCATCTTTCACTGGGGCAGATGCACTGTAAAAGCAGGAGAGCGATCCCTCAGCCCCGGATCAGGACAGCCCAGCAAGGATTTGGAGGCTTCCTGACTCACAGCTGTACCAGTTTGTCTGTCCACTGGGTGCAAAGAGTATGAAGAGCAGGTTAGCAAATTCTTTGTAATTATATAGTCTTTAAGCTTTGGAAAGAAATAAATTCTGTGGCACATTTGCAGTACAGGAAATCTGCTCCTCACCAGTCCTTCTGGGGACTCCTGTGGTATATTACTAAAACAAACAACTCTCGTCACTCACTCAAGCCATCAAGTTTGACAACAAATTCAATACAGGAGAAATATGAACAAACTTGTTTAAATGAGGCTGAGAGGAACCACCCGAGCTGCACTGACCATGCAAGCAGAGACAAGCACAGCTGGGTTCCTGGGAATCAGGTGCAAAAGGGTTTGGTTCAGCTTTCGTTTGTTGTGGATTTAGAGGCGTGAATGCCACTGAGTACTGGCGGTCCTGCTCCTGCCCAGGCACCTTATTGTAAGTCAGCAGCTACATGAAAAGAGCAAAACTAAGAAAAGTTTCTCCTTCCTGTCTCTGTTAGATTAAACACATTTCCAGAGCCGATATCCTTGTTTCCTGGGGTTCACAAGGGTGTTTCTGCTGACCTGCTTATGTTTCTTCTCAAGCTCTTCCTTCTAAAATGCATTAGATTGCAATGTGTTCTTCACACCTTGACTTCCACTCACCTCTTCTGACCTATTTCAGTTTGTGGACAGGTTTCCCTTATCTGTTAATGGAAGATTCAACCATTGCAAACTTGCCTTTAGACTATCACAGTGGACAACTCTCGAGGTCTACTTTTAGTATGAAATAAATTTTGAACTTCTCATTAGTGCATTTATTTTCTGACCATTATCTACTACATCACAAGTTTTCCCTTCTGAGGTGTTTTATTATGAATTACATCAGGAAATAGCACATAAAACAAGATTTCCAACAACCACCTGGAAATTCTGACCCAGGTGTTCCTCTAGCAATAAAAAATTCCTTAAATGGAAAACTGTGCCAGTCACTGCCGCAGGGCACATTTTAATACTTACTACCAGGAACAGGATGTTCCCAAGAGATAACAATTTTTCTCCAGCACTCAGAATTCGTTTCTAAACAAGCAATGTCACCATGGATGCCAATCACAAATGTGCATCGTACAGATGTAATTACAAAATGACAGTTGTGTGAACTGTGCATACTGAGCCAAATCCCCTCTCAGTATTCATCCGAAGCCACTGGGTTGGGACTGTTCATGGCACACCAGCACCCCAGGATCCAAGCAGCAATCAGCACTATTTAGAAGCCCAGTAAGATCGTGCCTCTTCCCCAAAGAGTTCACTGCTTATATAGGCAACAGACAAACAGCGGAAGAGTCAGCTTGTTTTACAAATTAGCAATTTAGATCACAAATTAAATATTTTCCAAGATTACAAAGGATTTAGGTGGCAAAGGCCTTGTAGGACACCAAAGCTAAAGAACAAGACCCTTAATGAATGTAGTGAAGAGGGGTTTTAAGCACCTGGTTATTTAAAGTCACTCAGCAAGGTACTGCATGGAAAGCACAGCTTATCCACACAGTTTGGAAAACGAAGGAAAGCCACTTCACAGCCAGGTAAGGTCCTGTATCAGGCCTGGTACTTTCATTAGTTTCCAGACTAACTACAGAGTGCATCCTGCCCAGCGGTATGGAAATAACACAATCCAAACATCACAGTCATTCCCACAGTCTAGACAGTCTCCTCTTCCAGGACATGCAAGCAAGTCTGACCACCAGTTCCAGTCTTGGAAAACTATGTCATGAGATCTTCATTATGAAAGATCCCATAGAATATCAAAAGATGCCTTATCACAATGCAATGGACACGGAGCCAAAACAAACATGAAGTATGTAAAAGCCAATTCCTGACAAAGCAAAAACTGAATTAAAGTTTATGAGACTGGAGTAGGGAGGGGAAAGAATGGAAGACTCACAATTGCTCAAGTTATATGAATTTGTACAAAGCTACATAATTTTAGTATAGGAAGATATTATTTCCTTACTATGTTTTAATATTTCTTTTAAATCTTGGAGAGAAACTGCAGAGAGAGATGATTATGCTCTGCCAAGAGAAGAGAACAAGAAAGCTCGTGGAACTTAATGGCACAAAGAATACTGCGAAGTTCAAATCTTGCTCAGATGAGCTGTGACTAGTTTTTCTGTCTACCAGCGAAGTGTTCAGCGGTCAGAAATGGGCCAACAGTTTTTCCGAGTTTCTGCCTTCTCTCTTTTATTCACCCGCAACAGATTATTTTCTCTACCTGTAGACATATGTTTTGTCTCTGCCCAGAGGGACAGGCCAACAGTACCTGACCGTGCTCTCCTGGTGCCACGGACCAGTTATGGATCAGGGCTGCATGGGGCTGGATGCTGAACAAAGACTTGTTGCAGTAAGCAGTTTTACTCTAACATGAGGCAATTTAAAGCACTGGTTGAGCTGACTCGTTTCAAGGGTCAGCGCCAACTTCATGGAACAAGCTCCGGGAACACTACATGCATTTAAATAAATGGGCATTTAATGGACGCAGCACAACCGAGCAGTGCTCTTGGTACATAAATTTTGTCCTTCTTTATACAGAAACTTTCCCTCCTCGTAACTTTTTCTGTCCAATTTGGGGGAAAAAAAAGGTTATTCTTCTGGACCCAGACAAACCCCCTTGGTTTGTGCAGGCACTAGTGCCATATATCACAAAAAATAGAAAACATCAGAGTGATGCTGAAGTTCACCTTTATACGACAACAGCACTGAAGAAGTTAAAGACCATGCTCTTGTCCAGCAATAGAAATGCTCACCTCCCCAGTGGGCTTGATTAGACTGGGGAGAAGTTGGGGATTTGGTTTTCTACACCACTTCATTCTCTCTACCTTGCTTTAGCTATACTTTACAAGGGAGATCAGTAACAAGGCCAAATCACCATGAGAAATACTTTAATGCACCCCACAGAAACCCTAGAAGAGCTGATAGCAATATGGAAACATCAGGAAAAGGGTGGAATTGCTGCAATGGATACTGTGACCAGTTTTGAATCACCTGACTCAAACCAGTAAGACAAGAGTTTTTATTTGGTCTTACAAGTGGGCCTACATGATTAAAGAGTAAAACCTGAAAATACCAGAAGAGAGGTTTATTTAAAAAACAAACAAACAAACAAACAAGTATGAACCAAGCCTTAAGATGACAAATTAATCGGTTTTTCTCTGTTCTCCAAACTAACAATGGAAACAGGCCTTTTACAGTAACAGTTGCTGGGAAGTATTATAAACCCTACAGTAACCGTTTAACCAATTTAAAAAAAAACAAACAAACAAACAAACAAACATACACAAAAAAAACCCCTAAAAGCTAGTGGGTTTTTTTACTTTTTGTAGTACACTAATTTCCCCAGCTACTTGGAGAAAAAAGTTGTAACACCAAGTATATCACAGCAGTTTCACTACTACTAATCCGTGTAAATTTACCTGCTGGTTTGCATTAAAATTCAAACTGTTGGCCCAGTGTACACATTCACCTTTCCTCTTCAGAGCCTCAGAAGTTGTGACTAATTCTGTCCTCCCTAAGATCCCTTTCTTGCAAGAGATAAAACCAGACCAAAAATGTTCTGCCTTTTCAGCCTGCAGATCAGTGGCTCTATTCAGGTCAGCCTTGCAAAAATATTAATCCACTGAGTGTGTGGCTTACTTGAGTAAACTCCTGCCATTGCCTGGAGGAGCTCAGGATTGCAGAGCTTAACCTTTGATATGAAAATGGCTGCAATTCACTGTTATTAGTGCATGGGCACATCACTCCTATTAGGCGGTGAGGTATTGCCTGGAGCAGGATACATCTGCTCCTAGTCATAAAGCAGGATTTGCTTCACGCTGGAGCCAACTGCCATTCCAATATTCCATACACCCATAGATGCTATGAGACTGCATGTGCCCTTTCTGTACTTGCACATCCCCTGCCTTTGTTATCTATAAATGGCAATTTCTACTGGAGGGCAGTTTAGCTGATATGACATGCTTTCTACAGATTGCCCCATTTTACTTTCAAACATTATATAAATGCATTTTGATGTATTTTATTTTTTTTTGTCTTCATGTTCGGTGATTTTTACATAATTTTGTTTTGTTTTTTTTTTTTTTTTTTTTTCCATCTACTAAATACTTGCAGCAGGTTGCTGAGGACACAGACCACTTCGGTGAGCTCCAAGCTGAGCGGCAAAACTGATTCCTGCCCTTTTGGGTACAGTGCTGGTCTCTCCGTGCCGGTGACTACGACAACATTCCGCGGCGAGCAGAGCAAAAACCACCAAAACTGCGGACGGAGCATCGCTCCCTTTGGAATGGCGAGCAGCAGGAGCCCCTTCCCGGTCCCGCGTGTTTTACCGGGAGCGTTTCCCGTGGCTGCAGCGCCCTCTCCTGGTGCTCGGGCGGAGCCGGGAGCGCCCGGACGCGACCCAGCCGCGCTCACCCGACTGCTGCCGCCCCGCCAACTGCGAGGAAATCCTTTGTGACCATTCGTTGTGAATAAACCGGACTCAGAAATTAATTAACCGGGGAAGAATAACCCATGCTTTGAAGGGCAGCCGGTTGTGAGCAGAGGCAATCAGGATCTCATTGGAAAACGGCTGTTGAAAGGTATCATCAAGTTTAAGTCACAGAGAATCCTTAGGATTCATAACAGCCTTAAAATACAAAACATGAAAATATCTACATTTGCAAATTTGAAGCAAACGGCAAGAAAATACCCAGGACACAAGGTTTTATCTTAAAACCACTGAAAATGAAACTGTAAAGTTGTGAATGAGGACATTTGGCTTAATGAAGTATGAACAACTAATGAGGTCCAAGAGCATTGAACTAGGCCTGTAAAGAATTTCAATAATCCTTATTGATGCTAAAACTACTAGTAGTGTCACTGAATTTTCCATGAGGTCTGTATGATGAAGTTTCTCAGAAAGAGAAGCCAGACAGGATGGCTAGCTCTGTATAAATACACAGCTTCACAGAGAGGGCAGCACAAGGGTCAGATTGAATCTTTCTGGTTTAGGATATTTAACATTCAAAGCAAGATTTCAAAACAGCTCCTTTGCCTCTCTCTCTCTCTCTCTACTACTTTCTAATTAAAGCACAGATAGATGATTTCACAGACACAGATGTAAGGACCCAGAAGTTGGGAAAGACAATTTAGCCTTTCGTATCTCATCTTTAACAGTTCATTTGTTACTAAATATCCTCTATTTTTAAATGACCCGGGTGCTCCTGCAACAACAGCCTTCCCCGCTGCCGGAGGCGATGGCAGAGATTCATCATGCTGGTGACAGCGAGCGCCTCTGCGCTCGTGGCAGCACATTGTGCTGCCATCTGTAAGACCCTGGCTCAACAGCAACCTCAGGATTCCCTCTCTTCTGTAAAAACAAGGTACATAGTGCAGATGTTAAGAGCTGAGCCTCTGAGCACGCTGACCATGCTCCTGCTCAGAGGGCTCCCTGCTAGCTGATTAATGGGGCAGCATTAATACCAGCTGCAGTGCCGAGCACAGAGCCAGGATGGTGGCCTGAGTCTCAGAGCCCTGGCAGTGCTGAGGGCCTGGAGAGATAAATGTGGCTCCCCGGAGAGGCACAATTTCCGACAGTCATGGGTTGCCTCCATAACTGTGCACTTTCAGCTACCTATTTGGCTTTCTATTTTCAACTTCATGTCACCCACCTCAACAAAGCATTAGCAAGCTGGGGTCTGATCTCCTCTTTCTTCCCACCAAAAACTAGCACGCGCATTAAAAACCTGAATTTGAGTGAAAGAGCAAACAACTGAAATCACACACAAAACCCACAGGAGTTTGGAAAGCTGAGAATATCAGACTTTCTACTGATTTTAATACTATTTCAGTAAAGACCTTTTCTGCACTTCAACACATCCATCTCCATGTGAACGCTCCAGTTTGTCAGCGCGTGATGAGAAGAGGCAGATCTTTTCAAAGCTGATTACAAGTTCTGTTTCAACCTGGAAAAAAGACTGGATTGCACTTCCCATGGTTTTGTAAGAGGCTGTTATGTATATCTAAACAGGTTACTTTTAAAAAAGTTGTAACAAGCAGAAGTGACTCAGTTCCTTGTAATAATGGGACATCTTACTGACGCTGCGAGTTTTTTCATGCCTTTTCTTTTTACTTCTTCCACTCTTTATTTAAAAAACTTGCAGTCTCCACTGTTTTACTGCAAAAACTGTTTGTAAAGCAAGAATTGTGCTGATCACATCAAAACTCATTAATATAACTTGTTTTTCCATTATTAGCACCATCTGAGCCTGTTGAAAGCCTTAACCAGGGCTTTAATTTTTCCACAGAGAGCTTTAAATTAATTAGTGGTTTACATGCTAACAAAGAATCTGATACATTCATAAATCAATCTAATGCAGAAGGATTACCAGAGGGTGGAAACCTATTCAGTGGGGACCTCACATTCACTTAACATGGTGGGTTTTTAACAAAAGGGTGCAGGTGTGGAGTAGACGGGTACCGGGAAGAGCCCATGATAATCACTTTGCATCACTTAAAAACGCAGCAGGACACATGGTAAATCAGAGCCTAGGGCCCACCCTAAGTGAAACCCATGTAGATATAAAAGGCAATATCATCCCACTTTAACCTTCACAGTTAAATTGCCAGAGTGGTACAATTTCTTTTATGTAGGTCACAGGCCACTGAACTAATGGAAAACAGAGTCAAATCAAAGGACTTGGATGGGAAGTACAAACTAACTAAACTGTGAACAATGGGTATAAATACAGGTATCAAATAAAAAAAGGTAGCATATTTTTCTAACTATTAACTTAATCCATGTTATTAAAACATGATATAATTGTGTATACTTTTGGTTCATTTTAGGCTTTTAAACTTTTAAACTTCTGCTAACACAATACTTACTCTGCCATGAGAACTCTGCCATGTAACTGTGGCAGCATTTTTCTCGTGTTTTTAATAGCTCAGCACTGTTCACTCTTAAGAAAACTTCACCAAAATTAACACTTTTCCTGGTCATGTTTTGTATCCAAAGATCTAAAGTCATGGACTTAAAAAATAAAAAAATACTTTGATG
Source organism: Oxyruncus cristatus (assembly GCA_013399855.1). Classification (NCBI taxonomy): domain Eukaryota; kingdom Metazoa; phylum Chordata; class Aves; order Passeriformes; family Cotingidae; genus Oxyruncus; species Oxyruncus cristatus. The sequence goes on along the minus strand of VXAY01000767.1, from coordinate 2,602,211 downwards.
ACTAAGCAGTTTGCAGTCTTTACTATGTTTTGAAATAAACTTTTGATCTGCTTTGAAAGCTGCCTATTTTAATAATGGGATCTCTGTCACCACAGACACCTGCACAGTCCCCATCAAATGCAGTAAGAACTGTACACAGGCAAACTGATTGTCTCCTTTTTCCTTACAAAATGGTAAAATATCCTTGATGAGTCAGAAGAAACGTGACTAAGAAAACTGTGAACGCGCACACTGTCAAATTAAAGACTGTGAGTGATAGGAAGTGCCAAACAGCAATCCCGGCTCAGTGCTGCTTAAACTTTCAGGAGATGGATTGGCAGTAAGTAATTCTGTGTTTTGGTAATGGATAATCAATATTTACTGATGGTGGCTCATAAAATAAAGAAACCTGAGCAGTTGTCAGGTATTCAGCCTGAATTATTCAGTTCTCCCAATTAAAATAAGGCATAAATACATACCCAGTCCAATATATGAGGTGTCAGATTTTCCATACAACCATATGGAAAAAATGTATGACAGATTATTTGTATATTTTTGGTGATGAACATTTATGAAGACACTTCATTTCATCTTACTATAGTACCTTCCAGTAACAAATCAGTGATGAAAAACATAACTGTTGGACATATCAAAAGCCCATTGTTTTGGGGAGCACTATGGTGCCCACACACTGGTACCACACACAGCACACACTGCCCGATCTCCAGCTTCAGCTGAAGTGTCCTCAGAAAAACATCTCCTCATAAACATGTATTTCATCATTGCTCACCAGATGTTATTCTTACAGATGTACAAACCCAATTTTGAGCAAAGATACCACAGCTTAAGTAATTTCTACAGTGCGTGCTTTGTATTTGTTATTGATTTTATGTGTTTCCACTTGGCTGCAGCAGTTCCTGTGATGCTTGGTGAACCTGAGCAGGAAGGACAGGGAAAACCCACTGCACCACATGTCCTTCCAGCATGCCATTGACAGGGCAGCACACACAGGGACAAGGCACACACTCCATGCTCACTGACCCTGCTCACCCTGAAGATGTGTGCGGTTTACATAACGTGGTCACCTCTTACCCTCATGACCTATCTGTGACAGCAAAACCCAAACTGTTTTTTCTAAGAAGCAGGAAACACTAGAGGGCATTAAATGAGGTGCCATCCTGCCAAAAACTTGTGTAATGATTTGCACAGTTCCTGGGATGCAGGGCAGGAGTGTGGCAGCACAGCTCATCGTGCTTCCTGCCATGCTTCAAGTCTGCATAAGGAATGCTCTCCCCACCAGACTGAGCGAGGCACTGAGGACGGCACTAAAGGTGGCATGTGCTGCCACCTGCGCTCTACCCAAATGAAGGAGTTAGTTCCCCAAAAACCTTCATGCCAATCTAACCAGCACAACAAACAAAACTGAAATGGGAGCGAGTCAAGGCAATCAGCTAATTAGTGATTAAATAAAGCTGTGGCCCATCACTGGCAGGGAGGCTGCGGGGGGTGCCATCCCTTTGATCCAGAGGAGCAGCCGGTGACAGCACAGCACAGCCCCTCGGGCACCTTGTGGCTGGCTGGTACCACTGCCTGGCCTCCTCACTGCCAGCCCCAGGGGATTCCACGCTGTCCCCAGGGAACGTCCATCACACCAAAAAGAGCAGCACGTGGGCTTCAGTGCCCTGCGGGCAGGCTGCTGGCAGCCAGCACTTCGGAGGGAACCTCACCGTTTGCCAAAAGCTTGATCGCTCAGAATCCCTCGCCGAAATTTTGCCATGAACGTTTGTAAAGTGTTTGCTCCAAACCCAGCATGTGCTGCTGGCTCCTCACTGCACACCCTGACAACACAGCTACACAACTTACTTCATCCCCGGCCTCCTCTTGGGTTGAAATACTCCAGCCCCTGGACCCCTCACTGCTCTCATGCTTCTCGCAGCCCAGCAAGTTCATTAATGTTAATTAATGACTGCTGTGTTTCATATTAAAATCACCGGCTCCGAGCTTTGAGACACAAAGAACTTTCCATACATCAACTGCTTCAAAGAAATTGTCTCTACAGGCGCACTCGCCCTCGGCTCTAGTTGCTGGATAATTGTGGATATCATCCCTCAGGGAAGAGGGGAAAAACTACCCAGTATTTACCTTGAGGGAAGACTGCACACCCACAGAGCTACCTGTCACCTCCTAATGGGTTACAACACTTGGCCTCCCAACAAATTATACAAAATTACACCCTGGTTAGCAGGGAGATGTGATTAATCCCACAAGCCCATAGTGAAAGGCACAAGAAGTGTCTGACACTCCACAGATGAGACCATGAGGTTGGTACATATACTAAAAGCCTTACTAGCTCCAAAGGTTAATCAGCATTAGTCATTTCATAAAGTTTTGGATTATCCCACTAAGTGTATTTTACACTCAATATATTATATTATTGCTATGCCTCCAAGGCAATGCTAGTTTAAAAAAATTAAAGGAAATATTTCAAATAGAGTTAACAGCTCTTCCCAGATTTTGACATTTATTTACACTGAAAACTGAAATGCGATTGCAAATCCAATGCCTGATCTTTGCCATTCTTCCTCAGGTAAAATTCTTCCTGGAGGTAGCAGGAGTTTTATCTCAGTCACAGACTCTTGGATTGCAACTTAACCTGATAAAAGTTTGTTCCTCAGATCCTCCAGGATTTCTATGCCCATGCACACACATTACCCACTGGCCAAGCTTCCCAACTGCTTAAACCCCATCTCAAAATCTTCTTGTGGCCAACAAAGCCTTGCTGCAGACCCAAGGCAGGCACATCGGGATGGTGTTGGGATGGGAGAGGGCAGAGAGTCCCACAGTCAAGCTGGGCACACAGCAGGGGCTCAGGGCAAATAAGCCATACCTGCTTGAGCAAACCCTACTCATCTCCTTCCCTCCCCTCTTCTCTAGAAATCATTCAGAGCCCCTGTCCCAGTAGAGCCCCCACAAGGCACTCCCAGATCTACGGAGCCAGGTGGGGCCATGGTAAGAGCAATAGATTCAGAGCTGGTTTTTCCTTACTTAGATAAGGAGACTTAGGTCCCTCCAAATCTCACTTCATTGTATTAATCGCTAAGGATTTATAAAATGCACTCACTGGAGGGAGGTGGGATTTTAAGGACCCTGCATCACGCAGCTCATGGAGCTTCCACTCCCCAGAGACCTTCGACAACTGTTCCGCACTAGGTTAAACAAACTTGGGACTAAATTCTTTCACAACCAACTATGCAACTCACTCAGATCAGTAGCAGTTCCATGAGTATGTTCAAGGGGGATTGTTTGGATTTTAAGGTTTTTGAACAGGTCTCCTTTATCCCACGGAAGCTTAAGACATTTTATCTTAAGACAGGGACATACAAACTCCTTAACAGATGGGAACAGCTCCTTAGATATTAAGTAATTAAGCACACTCAGCACATGTTGGCTCCTAACGAAAATTGTTTTGAAGAGATAAGGCACTCTATAAATTGAGGTTTGCGGTTAACCAAAAATCTGCCATTTCATCTTTTGCTCACAAGGCTAATCTCATGAATTGCTACATGAAAAATGAAGATACAAGAAGCATTAGATGATTTACAAAATTATCAGATTGAGGAGTTTTTTAAGCTTTCACGCTTGTGTTCTTCCATTTTTTCTGTAGTTGGTTAAGATTTAATAGGCAAATAAATACACTACAGTATGAGCTGAAATTACATTTCTGTGCTTGTCTTGCTTCCAATTCCAGTAAGGACCAACAGCAGGAAAAGGAAACAGCTTTTCTCTACCACGGTTTTTCCAAGGAAGCCAAGGTAGAGCCTGAAGTTTCCTCACATTTATGAATACATCGTTGGCAACCCTTTGTTGTGTCCAGGACAGCCTTAGTGCTCCAGCGACCACCTTCAACAAGACCAAACGTACCAACAGCCTGAGGCAGTAACACAAGAATTGCAAAGCAGCGAGTGGCTGCAGCTTACCATGGCTCCTTCACTCTTACTCTGTGCAACTTCTCTCTGCAGCCGAGCCACAGACAGCTTCTCCCTGCGGAAAGGAAAGCGTGTGAATAGCAGTTCATTTTTCCCCGTCGGAGGGAACGCAGCACTTCCCCATCGGGATGGCATTCCTGCACATCACTGGGGTAACCCTCCTGGCAGGCCCTGCTCTCCTCCCCGTGTTTCCCTGCAATATTTAGTGGCTGCATTATTGTTTCATTTTGTGGCAGTTTGACAAAGCTGCCAATAAATCAACGGAATCCAAACATCATTTGCTCCATTCAAACAACAAAGTACTTCATCATGCCGGCGATATGGAAACAGACTGTGCAAATCAGATTGTGTTATTTATTTCCCTATAGCCTTGCACATCAGCTTTCTTCTGCACCATATTACACAAGCCAGAAGGCTGTTGGATCGTCAATAAATACATTAATTAAATTGAAATTAAAACAATCTATTCTATACCTAAACATATTGTGCTGCATTTTACAACTACTGAATTATTAGTTGGTTGGGTTTTTTTAATTAGCCTTTTTTCATACAAGATCCTTACCCAAATGTTTGGCTCGACTCAACTAACAATTAATTTGCTTAATTAAGGGTTTGGCAATCACAACATACTTTCAAGTACACTGAAAAGTTGTAAGAAAGGAATGAAAAGTAGGGTTTAGCATATATAGAAAAGGAAAGATATTTTCACAGTCTATGGACTGGGGAAACATAGAACACACCAAGTATATGAACTGCTAGTCAGTGGAAGGTAGAGCAGGAACTGACAACTGCAGGAGGGGTATGGGAAGACAAGAATTTTCTTTGGAAGCTCAGCAAAACAGAAGATACTTTGGAGAACAAATGGGACTTAAGCAACCTATCATAATATAGAAAGGATCTATTATGAAATTTGAAATTTTCTCATTCTACTGGGACTTACTGGAAGGAAAGACCTGAACCATCCCAGTGCAGCACCCTGGCACTTACCAGGGATATATAAGATTTTTGCCTCAGTGACTGCTCAGAGACAATGCAAGAGTGTCAGTGGCTCAGGCCTGGTGACATGACCCTGGGGCAGAAAACATCTATTCGAGGGCTGGCAGGACCGGCCTTGCGCAGCTGACGAAGGGCTCCAGCCACGAGCCCACCGGTCGTGCCATGGGGCTTGGATGAGTCAGGAAAGAAAACCTTCCGGCTGTGCACTGCAGGGAAGTACCAAGTCTTGAAATCACACTGCCACATCTCCCAGTTCTTGCAGGAAAGAAGAGCAGGGACTGGAAACTGTCCCACAAAAATCCACAAAGGTGCCAACCCATGGCAGAAGGACGACTCTGTAACCGCTCCTGTCATTGACTGGGTCACTCTCATTCAGCATGAGAAACTAACTGCTCTACAATATCTTATTCCCAAACTTGCAAAAAAAAAAAAAGTACCCTTTAAACCATTTCTCAGGAACCATTCCTGCCAAGGAAGGTCTGCACATACCTGCCTAATTACTGCGGAATGACAGCTCTCCTGTCACTCAGCCACAGCTCAACGAGTGTCTGGGTCACTGAACCAGTTCCCCCTCTCCATTTCAGCAGATGTGGTATTTAAGTTAAGTTAATTTTCCCTAATGGTCACCTGCCCCCTCGTGCTTGCTAAACCCTCGCAACGATCCCCATGCAGCTGGCAAAGTCTGGTTATCATGTTAACCCCAGGCATCGCTAATATTGTGATTTCCAAATGGGTATGATGTTGAAACCACTTAATATCGGCAAAAGTTGGAAGATGATACAGCCACAGCCCTGCAGAAGTTGCATTTGTGTTCGCCAGCATGATATCAAGATCTTCCTTTGCGCATGTGAAAAATTATGGAAAATTGAGAAGTGGCATTAGTACAGCACTGATAGCTTAACACAGGTATCCTAAAAGCAGCTTCTAAAAGATACGTACCACCCTCCCTCTTCCTTTCTCAGACTCTATCACAGGCAAATTACAAAATTGGTTAATCCTATTTTAAGGATTTAGTTCATCTGCTGGAAATAGCCCCTCGCATTTTTGCACTGCTTCAGTGCCCTAATATGTTCTAGTGGAAAAAACAAAGATTCCCTTTGAGGAGGTTTTGACCTTTTAATTGCAAACCAAATGCCTAAAGATATTTTATGAGAAAATATGTGGGGGCTGAGGAGAGAATAAACAAGCAAACCTCCCCCCTCACACCACTCCTCCATATACTTCCTGCCATTGGTCTGGAGAGATTTATTTAGTCATGCCTCCTACATCAGGAATACTCCTACTTCCCTCTCTCCATGTTACCTCCAACATGGAATCAGTTTCACATTTCTGGAATTTTATTAGAGTAAACTCAGCTCAGCCTCCACTTGCACAAAGGGCTCCTCCTAATGATGCCAGGCTTCCCTCTCTGGGTGAGGATCCTGGATGAGGTTCAGGATGGGCTTCCTTAGCAATTTTCCCAGTGAAGAAGAGGAAAGACTGGCATTCTCATACTATGTTTATAACATCGCTGATTTTAGGAACGAAACCACTTTTCAATAGCAGAAAATGAAAAGAAACCTGACTATCATGTAGGAGAAAAAGAAATCTGCCATAGTGGGTACAGAGGAGCGATCTGTTCCAACAGCATCCACAAACAAGTCAGCTTTGAACCAAGCAAACTCTGAGCTCCTGCTCCATCTCTCCCATGTGCAGTGCCCAGGTGAAGGAGCTGTGCACTCTCAGCCAGACCCATGCAGATGGTTGCCTTCATCTGGGCAGGACACACAGCAGAGGCTCAGCATGCCTGTGGGCCACAGTTATCCCTGAGACTACTCCCAGGAGCTTCATTCGTGATGTCCTTGGCCCATTGCCCGCACTGAGCCTTTTCCCACTACCTCTATATAAACATACACTGGTGCAATTGGCAAGAAATGTGGTCAGAATCCTGCTACAAGCCAACAGCATTTAACACCAATTTGCAGTGTTGGATGGAAGTTTTCATACAAGATACGTGACAAGAGAGAGCTTGTCATGCTCCATGTCTAAGCAGACCAAATAAACCCTTCGGTCACTATCCACCATCTCAGTCAGTTCTTATTAAGGCAACAACTTCAGCAACTACTCTCAGCCCCAATTTTTAACATGGTGTTATAATTGAATAAGCATTTTACTATAATAATAAGCTTTTAGCTGCTTTAGCCTTTCAGATATTTCAAATGCAAAGAACATTTGACATGCAGCTTCAAAGTTAATCCTGTTCTTTTAATCTCTGCTTTTAAATAGGAAAAAAACCAGTAGCATTGTTTTGTTGCTATATAGTTTTGTTTATTTTTAATCAAGCATGTTTCATCCCTATAGCTTGATTAATTAACAAAGTTAATTAGCAACTGCAGCCAACCTAGAAGGAAACAAAATCTTCTCCAAGGACTTAAAAAATTAAAACATGTTCATTGAGAAGTTCTCATATTCACTTTTGAAAAAACTCCAAATGATAAAAGGTTTGCAAAAATGCTCTTTGAAAGCACAGTTTATGCTCTTAAGTTTGAATATTTGTATTGTAAGTGGCAAAATTCCCAGCCAAGGACTTTGCACAGAAATAATTAAAGGAGCCAAACAAGGATTCAATTATATTCTTTCCAGATGGAACCAAGCACACAAGTAGTCACTGTGTGGATGGAGGAAAGATACATTTCAAGTCTCAGTATCGCTTGTAGAGATTGCAGTAGCTTGTTCTAAAAAACAAGTTTGAGGAAAGCCCATTTAGTCCAAGAAAAACATAAATGTGCTAAATAATTCTGCAGATTCACAACTCTCCCTAACGTAAATTTTCTCCTCTCTCTTCTTTCCCATCACAAGCCCCTACCTACCCCCTAATTCTGAACAAATGCTGATACTGTTCCTGATATGGTAACAGATATTGTCAGATCAGATGCCACAATAAAAACTACACAGGACACATGAAAGACTCCATTTTTCTTAGTTGTTCTCCTTTGTACAGCTACTTTACATCAATACAATAAACCCAAAAGCTCTAGCAGTGAACTTCAGCTTGCCAAATTTTGATTTTGGTTTTTATTTTGAAACTTCAGATTCAGAAGGTCTTAGATACAGGGCTTCGATTCACCATCTAACACAGAAAGGTATCACTTAAAATAGCATCTGGATAAAGTTAAAATATGCTGAATTTATCCATTTGCCAAGACCTCAGCCATACAGAATCAGGATATATTTTCAGTGGTAAATAATTTTATCATTTTGATGAAGAAAAGTAATTTTATCATTAACGAATAACACAGACAAGACACAAAAGAGTGGCAAATGTCTTAGAAACGTCATCTAAAACTGAAATTAATGCTTCAGCAAACCTTAAGCCTCATGACCCACTGGGAAGAGAAGGGCTTTATCCCAGCCTGACATTGCCCTTTTCTGTCCTGATCACACCCGACAGCCCCACAACCTGCCAGTATGCATTGACAGGTCTTGTATTTTCAGCACTGACAGTTGAAGATTTCAAACTTTTCCTATTTTCTCTTTCCTAAGTAAATTATGACTCCTCTACAGAAGGAATGAATGTGGACAAAATTTAATGGGTATGACAGGTCTGAAGTTACTCATCTGTTTCTCTAGTCACCTTTTTTTTCCAAGAACAGGAAAGTGTTTTCTACATGTTTCATCCTGTCTTGGAAACTTTCACTCTGAAGAGACTTCATTTGGAAGTGGTCAGTTCTGCACCATAAAGTGAAGACCAGCTTTTCTTGTCACTTTATTACTTTCTCTATTTGTAAAGCCAGAAAATCACCATGTGACCCACTGACAAAGTCAAGCTCTGAAAATACATTGAATATTTGTTTTATTGTTGGTGACTGTGGCCAAGCAGAGTGAGCAAGTTACATGCCAGCAGGTCCTTCTGTGCTATTTTGGAGAAGAGAAATTCCAAGCAAGTTTCCACTCTATGTTATTGCTGTGAGATTCAGAAGGTGAATAAATACTTTGTTCTCACAAGGAAAAAAAACGAAGAGGAAAATGACAGAGACTCAGAACCTGAATTTGCAAGGCCTCCCAAACCACTGTGCCTTGTAACCACCCCTTGTTTATCACCTACCAAAATTACTTCTCCCTTCCCCCCCCCATATCATTACTTGTAGCCACAGCATTGTTTTTCAAATGAACCAGAAAAAAACCACAACTAAACCCCATTAAACATGGATTAAACGTAGCGTGGTGCTAACAACTGACCCAGGGGCAGGGCGCTGGTTTGTACAGAGAGACACAAGCCCGGCTTCCTTCAAATCCTGGTTTTCCAGGGAGGGTTTCCCATCTGAATGCTGACCAGGCTTGACCTCATCGAGTCTATGAGATGTGACAAGGGAAGAGCCGAGGGTGGAAAGGCTGCAGTGAACTAATGTGCCTCTTTCAGCTCCGACTGCGATCGCAGTGGGCAGCACTGCCGCAACCGCCCCTCTGACCGACGGCCACGTACACCAAAGGCTTTCGGTGCTTTGTAAATGTCAGCCTCGTGTGCACTGGGAAACTGGGCTTTTGGAGTTGTAGTGGTTTAACTAGATCTGGCAGTAAAAGAGTCATCTTGATTAAAAAAAAAAAAATTCATTGTAAATTTAAGGCTGAGCAAAGTACGAGCTTTATTTAATTGTTTTTACAGTAATTGAAAAGACTGGAGTTACAATAACAGAAGCACCAATGCTGTCAGGCAGAATCAGAATAAATAGGATGAGCTACCACCAAGGCACAAGCTCCTATTTACTAATTTTTTTGTAGTAAAAGATAAGCATACAGAAAATGTAATTTACATTGAACTTCTCTTCTACAAGCCATGATTCTGCCAAATTCACAGAAGTAAACCAGTTAGTAACTTATTTAAACCGTATTTTCTTTAAGTGACACTAACAGCAAAAAAAAAAAGGTTAAAAGTAAAACTATAATCTGAAATAGGTATCAGCAATCCCTGTGGGCTCCTCACTAATTTCCAGTGCATTTTAATATGTATTAATCTGATGAACAAGTTCAAAGTTGACCAACTAGTTGCTTTCCAGAAGCATCCAAACAAGACACCAAACACAAAAATACCACGGAAAAAAAATCAGAGGATAACAGTTCAGAAAGGAGAAGGCAAAGAGAAGAACACTGCGAGGGCAGAGCCTTCATTATAAAAGCAAAAACATTGGCTAAAACAGAGAGGCAGAGCCATGGCAAAGAAATTAGAGAGGAAAGGTTATGAGGAGTCCATGGCAGATTATCACCGAGTTGTTTTCATGACAAATCACGCTCCCAGCACTGGCTTGGCCGTTGAGGTCGGCTGGGCACCTGAACAGGGTAATTCTCCTCTCCTGAGCACGTGCATGGGGATGGATGGCAATGCATTTCAACAGCAGCATCCTCTCTCACACTGGCAATCTTTATTACTTCATTGACATTTATTGTTTTCAGCACTGAAATTATGAGGGCAAGGCTCTCACTTTAATGATTCACTGGTATTTCAGACAACATTTCAAGTATATCTATCTGTTAATGTCGGAGTGCCTTCTTCCATTATTAGTGCTGATTTCACAACAGTGCCCAACTCTCAAATTTTGTACATATTTAGGCCAACAGACATAGTTAGAGTGGTCTAGACCTAAAGTTTAAAATGTTGAGGTTTTTTTTCTCTTGAGCTTAGAGATGGGTTTTAACCCTGCTGATGTGGAGAAGCCAGCAAGTGAAGAACAAAAGCTTTATAAACAGAGACCTTTAAATAACTTTCATTAGTAACTGCTAAATAATTAGAATGACAATAAGCAGAGCAACCAAGCAAGACATGGAGATGGTATCAACCATCACAATCAATGCAGTTTCTTGACTAAGAAAAAAATAGGCAAAAAAAAAAGTGATTCTTTCCCCATGACGCACACATTTCGTTGCAGGAGAAAAGATTAATGTCTTTATGATACAATGCCAAATCATTGAGATAATTATGAATTAGACCAAGCAATCATTTCACAAATCTCCTGGATCATCTCACTTATGACCATTATTCATGAGATAATGCACTCAGCTGCAATTTTTTTTTCAGATATATTCCTCTGAAGTCTTTCTTTTGGGCTGAGATTCCAGGTGGAAGAAGAAAATGGGTGCGGGTAAAAAAGCTGAATTTTTTTATGAAAGAAAAATATGGAGAAAACCTCGCCCCCCCTGCTTTTGCTAATCACCTTTAAAGTCTGCAGGCAGTAGTGGGAGATACTTACAGATTTATTTTAAAAAACAGCCCAAGCACAAACCAGTGATCTGAAGCAGGCAAGGGAGTTACACCTGGCTATCAACTGCAATCTCAGGTATGAAACATCAAAATCTAAGTGCTAAGAAACACCAAGTAAACAACACTAGAGTATCAAACTCCAAAATACATCTAAAGTACAAGTTTTCACATTATAAATTCAACAGTCCCTGCATTATGTAAACCTTGTACGTATAGGAAAGCAAAATTAAGGTTTTAGGAGGGCCAAATCCTGTACAGATTTGCTCCCTGGTTAAACCTTTTGATTCAATATTTCAGTTGCTCCCAAAATTCTCAATTATTCCCAAATAAACAACTAAAACCCACTACTGCAAATATATGAGCACTGGATCCGTCCCACAAAATTTGCTATTTTGAATTCTATCCGTCCCATAGAATTTGCTATTACTAAAAGTGGTACATTAACCATAAACCTTATTGTCTCTGTTCTGAAATCCACATCATAAAATACTGAGCAAAAACACTCTGACAAATTCACAATGTAGTAGTTTGGAATTTCTTGACATAAGTGACTGATTTATCAATTTTAATGTTACATAATCAGTAATATTTGTATTTAATGCTGCATTATTTCTGTCAATAAGTTGCAATCCAAGAAGCATACAGTGGGAATTTGTACAATTAGGCAAGCTGCCAAGTTCTCAAAGACTTATCATCATGGAAAACCACAGTGTTCAAACAGGAAAAAAAAGAAAGAGAATAAAAGGACTAATAAAAGGCAGTTTGGACTATTAATTCAGCAAAAGAAACTTTAAATTATAATATAGGCAGCTATGGTACACAGATCCCCACCCTTTACTACAGGAATTACTGCCTGCTCCTTTTTTCAGGTGTTACTTTTAAAGAGTATCTTACACTAAGGAAAGCATGTTTAATAGAAGCCCTGAAGTGCTCTAAATGATACCAAATTTCTTTCTGAAAATCCTTTCACAATACAAGGCCTAAAGTTTGCACTTCTCTAATTAAAACACTAACTGTAGTGTTTATCTTCTTTCTGACAGCATCCTCAGAACAACCACATCATTCTTATGACCTTTTCCAGTAAAGGTCAGTGTAGAAAGCAAATTTCACATTACCACCTTTCCCTCTGGTGCACTGCTAATTCAGCTGATCCTCCCATAGTAGGATATGGCCCAGGAGTGCCACTTCTTTAAATGGGATGATAAGACACCTCCCAGTTTAGCTTGACAGTGCAGCTGAGTTCCAAGTGGGTGAACAAAGAGGCAGAGGGTCATGAAAGTTTGGCCCATGGAGAATAGACAACAGTTTAAGTCACCACCTTTTAATCCCTCTTATTTCAAACACACACAACTGCCACTCTTTATTTCACATGCCCACAGGATGCTTTTTTTGGTCCTAAACCCCAAATACACCCGCTCTCCTTGCTGGAAGTGCCAAAGTCAGTGACATTGGGCTGTTCAGCAGAGCTGACGAGGGCCTGGCGCCACATCAGTCACCAACACAAGGAAGATGTTGCTAAAGCAGATGCTGCTTCCAAACAAGTCAGATTTTTATTTCTGTGACTCGGTGACAATGAAAGCAACAGCAGAGATGTTCTGCTTACACAGGTATCAAAAGGTTATATTATATAAAAGATTAAATGCACATTCAAGAACGAAGAGAGAGAAAGGACTAGATAGGAACCACTATGTGTAAGGGTACTTGGCACACCTTGCCTGTCCTCCATATGTCATTCAGCAGTTCTCCTATACTCTGGATTTCAAACCAGCCAACAGCTCTAGGTCATGCATCATCACTGGGGCAAGCATAGATGTTTCTCCTCAGTGCAATTGCTCTTAGCAGTGTCTTCCAGCTTGTGTGTAAATTCTCACTTGCTGTTTCCTGTTCAGTTTTACTCTGGCTCAAGCTGCTCTCTACTCTCTAGACTAGAGGGAGTCTTCTCCCTTGGGTTTCTGGTTGGGGTTTCTGGATGGTTTGCATTATCAAACCTTACATATAGATACAGATTTATACTGTTTTTATTGCATTGTTTACTTGTGTTAAGTTTTGGGGATTTTTTTGTTAGTAGGTTGACCCTGGCCGGATGCCAGGTAACCTCTAAAGCCACTCTCTCCCTCTCCCTCTGCAACTGGACAGAGGATAGGAAAAAAAACAGCAAAGGATTCATGAGTTGAGATAACAGCTGGGAGAGGTCACTTACTGATTACCTTCTCGGGAAAGACAGTGGAGATATTACTTAAATTTGTTACTAACAGGATAAGAGCAAAAGAGTGAGAAATAAATCTTAAAAACACTTTCCCTCTACCCCTCATTCCTTCCATATCCTCCCTCCTCCCCCCCAGAGGTGCAGGGGGACGGGAATGGGGGTTACGGTCAGTTGTTGTTTCTGCTGCTGCTCAGGGAGAGGAGTCCTTCCCCTGCCCCTGTGGGGTCCCTCCCACGGGAGACAGTCCTTGATGGACCTCTCCGGCCTGAGTCCACCCCGCGGGCAGCAGTTCTTCCCAAACTGCTGTCCCGTGGGTCGCTCCTCCATGGGGTGCAGTCCTTCACAAATGAGCTGTACCAGCGTGGGTCCCCCACAGGGGCCACAAGTCCTACCCAGGAAAAACCTGCTCCAGCCTGGGCTTCCCTCTCCACAGGCTTCAGATCCCCAGCAGAACCCTGCTCTATTTTGGGCCTTCCCCAGGGTCACAGCCTCCTTCATACATCCACCTGCTCCAGCTTGGGCTCCTCCATGGGCTACAGGGGGGTCTCTGCACCCCGATGGTCTCCCATGGGCTGCAGGGGCGCAGCTGCCGCACGGGCTGCAGGGCCTCAGCTCGGATGCCTGGAGCACCTCCTGCCCCTCCTTCTGCACTAACCTTGGTGTCTACGTTGTTGTTTCCATGTTCTCACTCCGTTCTTCCCTGGCTGGAATTCTTTCTGCGCAAAAACATTCTGTTCTTAAATATGTTATCACAGAGGCGTTACTATTGCTCCTAATTGGCTCGGCCTTGGCCAGCAGCAAGAATTCCATCCTGGAGCCGGCTGGCACTGGCTCCAGGGGACAGGGGAAGCTTCTGGCAGCTTCTAACAGAAGTCACCCCTGTAGACCACCCCCCCGCTCCCGCTACCAAAACCCAGCCACAGAAACCCACTACATTCTCCTAAGTAAATGTTTGGAATCCAGAAGGTATCTCCTGATACATGATGAATTCTCTGGTTTGTAAACCTAACAGAACTAGCTGTGAATCCCACACCCCGTGAGCCATTTCTAGCAAAACTGAATTATTATTTTCACTGAGCCTGGACTTAAGACAATCTTGAAAAATGAAAAACAAAGGAATAAACAAGCAAACAAGGTTTTCTTTTTGCAAAGGACTTGGAAGTTGAGCTAACAAATTCCCCCCATCACTGGTTGCTCATATATATTTTTTCTCTGGAGATTTGTCATACGGAGATGATGTGCTGTGGAAATTCTTTTGAAAGGACATGTATTTCCCTAAGGGGTTTTTAATGAGAATTTATTGCTCATGAAAGATTCAGGATTGGCAACACTTCAGTCTTCAGTTAATGATCTTTGTTTATTAACATAAAATGCATCACACTTAACAGGAGCGTAACTTTCCCAACTAATGCATCAAAGCACGAAAGAATTCTCACTCCTTCAGCCTTATTCCCTGAGGCTGTCTGAGAGGGTGTTAGCTGAAATTTATTTGGTTGTCCTCTAGGAAAATGCAGTCAGAACCCTTGTTTCACGTAAAGCCGAAAACCATGGAAACATTTTTTCATAACCAAAATTACTCAGACATAAACTAACAGCAAGAAATGGCAGTAGACTCCTATTACTTCTCACAGCACCCATTCCTTCCACACAAATCTTTTACCAGCATCGGAAGGTCTTTGCTTAATCCTGATTCTAGTAACTTTTAGATTCCATGGGTTAACATTCATGGAAAGTGCTGATTCCACACCCTGTTAGTGAATTACTTCAGAAACTCCAGGAATTTCCAAAAGCGTGATGAAGGCTACAGGCAACTGGGTCTGCAAACCAGAGATCCCAGAAACACACCACTGACCCACAAAAAGGCAGAAATGCATTTAAAAAA